>RCWM02000018.1:4965000-5328000 GCA_003667255.2 Euschistus heros
TTATACTTCAGATTAACACACAACGAACACAGATTAACACAGAACGAACAAAAAACATTAGCAATAATTTTTACAAAAAGAAGGCCCAAAACATATCATTCTAAAAAATATACAAATCCCTTGGACTCAAACTGTTACCTATTTTACCTGTTACCTGTTTATTCATTTGAATAAAACTTTTATTATTATATTATATCATTAAAACATAGAGAATCAGGATATCTGGTAAGGGAATATTATACATGGCGTGAAAGGCATTAGGTGCAGAACCCAGCGGCACCACCTCCTGTCATGAATATATTTTTTTTATCTGGGAGGTCCCTCATCCAGTTCCTTTTCAGCCTAAATCAACGTAATAAAATAATAACCTGCCTTTAACCTATAGCCTTTGAGGTGAAAAAAGTACTATATGCATATACAAAAATACCCCGAATAAAGATGTTAAAAAATATAATTTTAAAAATATGTCAAATATAGTAATTAGAATAAAAAGATTCTATTTTTAAAATAAAAAATATTAATTTTATTATTTTCCAATTACTTTGTGGTTTATTGAAATTTAAAGTCGTAATGAACTAAGGCAGAGTGGACGATTAACTAAACAGGCTAACAACCAAATCCAACCAGGGGGGAAGGTCGAACTTCTTCCTCAATGTACATTGTTTCAGTTGTGATTAACTTATCTATTATATCCCTCGCTCGATGAAACAACGAGGTAACTGCTAATTTGGGTAAAAAATATTACTGATATTAATATTTCAGAAGTGCTCCAAAAGGCTTATTACATCGGTAGAGACATCTGAATAAAAGCTGGCCTAGTAGTCTGCCCTATCCACAAGTTTATATCATTATTACTTATGCGTATAATTTTAACTGAAAGTATTTCATTTTAGTTTCTCACGGATGTAAAATTTCATTTCCTACGGTAACGTTTTTGTTCGACTGGATCAGCGATATGATGTAGCGAATAAATGTTACCTGCTATTTACCAATTGATTTCATATATAATTATTTTTTTTTTTTTAGATCCCAAATGGATTATTTTTTTTTTGGGCAAAGTATTTTTAAACTATAAATAAATAAGAGCAATAAGAGTCGAAATTTATTCCGCATCGAATTAATAGTGAAGGAATCATTTCAGGCCCGATTCCAATCATGTAGAATTAACTTGAGGATGTTAGTGAAAGCGGCGATATTTATAAAGATGTTCTTAGAACAATTTTTTTCTACGGTCGCTAAAATTCCTTGTAGGATCGCTGAAACATTAGGTAGCTATATCACGTCTTTAACAACAAGGTTTCGCCCGGGCGATAAGAAATGTAAGAGACTTTCCCATTTAGTGAGGAGCTGACCACAGCAGGGATATTACCTCGAATCAAGGACCCCTCCACGGCAGAACATAAACCTTATATCCTTCAGCTAGAATTGCAACTTTTATATCCATAGGTTAAACTCTCTATTATCCGGCGGTCTGTTCTCCAGTGCACTCCTAGAACTGTAGTATGAATAAAAATAATTTTTAGAAAAAAAAAACTAAACCGACTTCAAGATAAAACCTATATATACACACTTGAACTAAACAATATAAAATAATATTTTAATTTCTTCGAAACAAAAAGCATTAAATGACAACCAACGAAATTATCGATACTTATTTACCAATTCACAATTTATGACCAGTTATTTTTGGAATCGGTGCCAGCCAAGAACGGCAGTTCAACCCTGCTTTTGCAATAAATTTGTGAATGGCAGGAGACAGCGGTAAGGTGGTAACGGTATTTTGAGTAGACTTACCGCCTTCCACAAGTGGCGATCTTTTCTTTATTCTTTATGCAAGTTGAAAAAGAACTACGCTGAATTCAGAACTATCGAGCAACAAACGCTCAGCTTCTTACTCCTTTCTTCCACTTTGTAAATCAGTTTCAACTTTTCGTTAATTGAAAGATCGAAACAAGAAATTGAAAGATCGTTAATCGAAGCAAATTTTCAGTAGCCATTGTAAAACACTCGATTAAATAACCAATAAGTGACTGTGACGTAAAATATTAAAAATGACCGGTCATTTTTTATTTCAAACATATTATATTATACGGAAACAAAAAATCGCCTAACATTCACACACAAAAAAAACACAAAAAAAACAGACGAGTTTAGAACCTCCTCTTTTTTGAAGTCGTGTGAAAACAGAAAAATATTACAGCATATCTTCAAAACATATTTTAAAAAATTAATAATTTACGTATTCCTAACAAATGAAAAGTAATTTACGACAATAAAATAATATTTAATTATTGGTTTACCTGTTGTATTATTTGTATATTTACATATATTTGTAAATATACAATATATGTAAATATATATATATAATATATTTACATATATTTGTAAAATTTGTATATTTTGTATTATTTACATATATATCGCTTCGGTAAATGACCTACTATTATGAATAAAACATTAATACAAAACAGTATTACATACACACATATATATGTACTTACTAATATCCAATCAACAATTTTTAATTGAGATATAACAATAATCCATATAAGAGTGAAAAATGCAAAAGAAACAATAATGATTCAAAAAATAAATTAGTAAACAGAAAGTAACATTTATTATCAACGGAATATAATAGTATTTACTTCATTAATATAAAAATTTTTCGGACAATGTTCAAACAAAACAATTTAATTTACAAATTCCTAAATCCCATGTGTCGCTGATTTGCCACGTACTAGTAGATAACATTCCTTTAACAATAAACTAAATACTCACCCAAATCCCATTGTTTCACAAGACTAAAACGGCAGGAAACTGCTCGCCTTTTTCAAATTATGCAACATTTGCTAGATAAATGTTCAAAACTACCGATTTTCTACAAAAGACTCATTTACATGAAAGTTATCAGACCTATTTGGAGATATGGAATTGAGCTTTGGGGCTCCCCTGAACCATCCAATTTATCTCGTATCCAATCCTTGCAAACCAAAATCCTCAGTACTCCGTACTTTGTCACCAATAAACTTATCCATAATGATCTCAATGTTCCATATGTTGCTGATTTAGCCCAAACCAGATACCTATCCTTTCATAGTCCATTCAAATCCACTGGTCGATCATATTACTTTCCATTCCATTCCTTGCAATCCTCCGAGGTGCCTGAAAAGAAGATGACCTCGGGATCATCTTATATTCTAGAACTTTTATCAGAGTGCAACCTATTGGGAGTTCCGCTACAAGTCTTTGTCATGTCATTACTTTACATTGTAATTATAGCCTGGATTGGTTTTTGTAATAAAGTAGTAAATTTTTATTTTTTAAAAATTAAAAAAAATTTCACGAATTCTTATTTGAGAAGATAAATTTCCAAATATTTTGAGTTTCATTTATTTATTAAGAAATCGAAAATTTACTAAAACCTTACGCTGAGCATTGTATATGACCTGATATTTTTCTTGATTTGTTAAAATTAAGTATCACAGCTCTAAAACCAAAATGAACGTATAATAAACAGGAAAATAATCTTTATTTTTGGACAGAATGTAACCTTGGAATAACAAAGAGGATCAATACAATTTGGATTGATGAATTAATTGCCACTTCTATTCGAATTATTTCATTTGAAAACTAGTTCCAAATGTTCCAACAATTCATCATCAGTTCTAAAACATACAAAATTTTCAAAACAATTTGATCCATGTTACTAAGTTCCGCTGTATTAAATTTTAGTATGTTATTAGAACTGAAGATGAATGTTTAGTATTCGAAACTAGTATTCTAATAAAATAATTCCAATAGAAGTAGCAATTAATTCATCAATTCTAATTGTATTGATCCTTCTTTCTGTACCATCATAGTGTGCCTCAAGTGATAAAGATGAATACACGCGCCTACTGAAATCACATTTCCAGGCGCGGGGTTGGCTTTGTCAACTACTTTAGTTTTCATAACCTTCTGATCATATATTCAGCCCTGATGTAAACTATGTAATATCAACATCGATTCTTATTGTTTTAGTTGTAATGACAGTAATTTAACCTAAGAGAAATAATTAATGCCTCATTAAATAGCCAATCAAGCTATAGGATCCCATTCCCTTCTTCATTCGAATGCCAACTTTCCCACATTATTCCTTAATGGTCATGCAATAACTTACCACTCATCTGTTAAAAATTTAGGCTGAACCATTGATCAAACTCTCTCTTGGAAATCCCAAATTGCCCAAATCTCCCGAAGGTCAATGTCGGTATCTTAAAACTATTTCTCTGCTACCGTCACCTCCTACCACTACCCACACGTAAACTTCCAGTATCTTCTCTAATCTTCCCCCAATTTGACTACGGTTGCGTGATATTTGGCGCATCATGAGTTGCTTCATTAGGTTTGTCTCTGAACTTCGAGACGTTTCGCATCTCTATACCGAGTTAAATTGACTCTTCCCCTCGTTCCGCAGAAAATACTTCCTAGGAACCTACCTATTCCAAGTTATTAACACCCGTAACCCTCCCTTTATTTACGGTATCCTGCAATTCAAGTCAGCAATCAAAAAACTGCATACGAGATCTCTTCTTTCCGATCTCTATACTCCATCCCACAGAAGTACTGCATTCCAACGGTCCTTCCTTGTCCGATCTTTCTCTTTGGAATTCCTTCCCTCCCTGCCTTCGCAATGTTTCTCACCTCAGAACATTTAAAACACTCTTTTTTCACCATCTTCTTTATCTCAAACCTGACGCTCTCTAATGATATGGATATCTCACAATGTAATTAATCAAATAATGTAATCACAAAGTATGTCAGACATGTTGTATCCACTTTTATCTATGTTTTATTTTTAACATCTCTCGGCCTGTTGTGATTTTACATTATTATCTATGTTATTCTTTAACAGGTCTTTGTCCCAGAATAAAGTTTTTTTTCTATTTCTATATATTATGAAAAATAACAATACGCTAAAATGTCCCGGTATAGTAAAATAGTACTTTGGGCTGGTTGTTTTAATTTCTTTGGAATAATATTGTAATGTTATTTTTACATTTTCCCATAGCTTTTATATGGGTGTCAGCATCAATGCTCTCACTAAACGATCATTGAACATTATCCTCTCCTTGACAGAGATGGATTTGCATCGCAGCACTTCATCCAGAGATCATCAGTAGCATCTGCAAGAGTAATAGACATTCTGAAAAAAGGCAAAAGCGATTCCTGGGAAACAAAAAAAGCGTTATTTGACTCCATGGTCTCCTCAACCTTACTATATGCTTCTGAAATATGGAGTCTCAAGTATCTCGAAGCGATCGAGATAGCGCAGTTGAAATTCATAAAATATCTTTTTGGTTGGCCCAGGAACACTCCAAACTATATAGTTCGCCTCGAGACTGGGAGAACCTCACTGAGCCTGATGGTTATCAAAAAGTTGATAAACTTATGGACGAAACTTTCACTGATGCCTGACGAGAGACTGCCAAAACTGTGCTTTAATAGACTGAAAGCACTAGACAGTGATAACCCTGATGTGGAGTATAATTGGGTATCTCAAGTTAAGGCGATAGCTGAGCTTAGTCACTTCACAGAGGAGCTCTCTGCCCATCCTCCCAACGGCCTTGTCAGATAAAAAGATGTCATCTTAGAAAAAGCACAGAACTTCTATATTTCAATGGACATTCAAAGAGTTCTCAGGTCAACCAACTTCTCATTACACCGATTACTCTGTAACTACAATGTCTCAAATCCCGAAACGTACCTAACATACAAATTACACATAAAAAAGTTGAGGTGTGTCAGTCAATTAAGAGTTGCTAACCAAGAACAAATTAAATTATATACTAAGAACAAAACTTTTTTATTCAAATCACAGGAAACTTGTATATCATGCAGTCAATATATCTCCAATAGCTTGTACCACATCCTTCTCTATTGCCCAACGTTCAAGGAATATAGACAACAGTTTCTTCAGCCATACATCACAATGTCCTCTGATAACCACAATATTGAGGCAATATTAAATATTGACGGTGTAGAAAAATTAAATAAAGTATATTTCTTCATGATGAATGTATATAAGGTGCTAATGTCTTTATGTGGTCAATGACTAATTTAAAATAAAAATAAAAAAATAATAAAAAAAAACTGATATTTATTACAATCGATATAAGGTTGTTGTTTAAATTATTTTAGTGATAACATGAATATATGTCTTGAGTATGTTTCTAATTTATATTGTTTATATTTGATGTTATTTTATATATTGCCTTTTTTTATACATTGCGTTTATATATGTGTATGCATAAATATGTGTGTGTGTTTTTGTGTGTGTGTGTGTGTGTGTGTGTGTGTGTGTGTGTGTGTGTGTGTGTGTGTGTGTGTGTGTGTGTGTGTGTGTGTGTGTGTGTGTGTGTGTGTGTGTGTGTGTGTGTGTGTGTGTGTGTGTGTGTGTGTGTGTGTGTGTGTGTGTGTGTGTGTGTGTGTGTGTGTGTGTGTGTTTGTGTATGTGTATATATTTATTTATTTAATTATGTAATTAATTATTAATATTAATTAATGTGTAGAGGTGATTGATCTATGTGTAGATGATAAGTGCATATGTAAATGTCTAATATGTAAAACGTTGATATCTATTATAAAGATAAAGAATTTAGATCATATATTTTTGTTCTAATAAATATTCATTTGTATAATGTAAACAAAATATTGTTATGTAAGGATTTGTTTAAGAGCACTAGACTCGTGCTATGGATCTATTGCATATTATTAATAATATTATTGTTTGTACAAGACTCTGTCTTTAACAAATAAAGAGCATTCATTCATTCATTCATTCATTTTCCCATAGCTTATACACATCATCAGCAAACTGACGTTTGGCTTGCAGGAACAAGGGAGTCGTTTTAAATTCGAAACGAAGGAGTGTCCATGGGTTCCTAGAAATTAACTTTGAAACATAGATCCTCGATGCCGATTATTTTTTCAAGAATTGATGGAATCGTGAATCACATTCTAATTCCTTGCAAAAATATAGTGATACTTTCTATCAATACATAGATCTTTATCTATGTAGGAATGCTAGATCTTTATCTTGATAGGAATGCTTAGATTAACACCTGAAGCAAAAAATGCATATTTTGGAACTAACCGGTCAATGGAATTGTTCTAGAAGAGTCTCTATTGTCATTCTTAGGAAGTCTCATGTGACATGCTCCACCTGGAATCATGATGGATTACGTCTAATATCCATAGATGGATCATCGTGGTCACTGTCGATCTCAATTATACATCCTGATCTACGTCACGTTCTACAGCTTCTACGTTCTTCATCGGGATCCGTCATAGTAGTCGAAATTCTGCATTCAGTTTCAAAATGTTAGTCAAGGTTCAAGAATAATTAAATTATGAGTTACAAAATAACTAGGACATCTTGTAAAATGATACATCTTATGTATAATATTATAATGTATATTACATAAATATTCATGTTTTACATTAGCTCAGAAGATTAAACGTTAAGGAGGTAAAGACATAAATGATGTTTAAAGGAAGTTAGAGTGGAGCTTTTTCGGATTGTGATGGGAAATGAATTCCATAAAGAGAAAGAGCGGATAATAAAGGATTTCTTGAAGGATGCAGTTCGATGCGGCGGAGTGTACAGGTTGATGGGTTGGGTTCTAGTATTTAAGAGGTGAATGGAGGAGCGCAGGGTAAGGAGGTCATGTATATAGGTGAGTTTTTTTTGTTTTCAAGGATTTAAATATGAGTGCACCTAGGAAGTGTTGACGTCGGAAACTGGGGTAAAGCCAACCAATTTCAGAATACCTGTGAGATATGTGAGAACGTCTAGAAATCCCAAAAATAAATCTAATAAAACAGTTCATTAGTCTTTTACATCTCATTTCAAGCACACTAGACAGTCCTCCATATACTATGCATCCGTAGTCAAAGTTGGGAAAAGCAAAAGAAGATACCAAAAGTTGACGAGTACTTAGTTGTAATGAATCGCGGTGATGGAAAAGTAGTTTAAGTATAGAAATAGATTTGAAAAATATGATTATTCCAAGATAAATTTTGATCAAAGGTTCCTCCCAGATTTGCGAGGCGTACGTCCATAGAGGTTTTAATAAGTATAAGTATTCAGTCTTTGCGTCATTTTCTTATTTAGATGTAGATTTAGAAGTGAAAAATCTCAGTATTTTGTTACGGCTTAGGCCTTTCTGTTTCACAACTCCTTCTGTCTGGATTTTTTTTTGGTCATATCGTTTATGAGTGTGTTGGGATGTTCATGAAATTTTTCGTGGAATCGTTTGTAGTTGGTTCGAATTTGTTCATTACCTGTTGCCATGCGAAGATAAAGGAATGAACTGTGCTATAATTTGATTAATAAATAGTTATATAGTTTGTAATATACAATAGATCAGCTACTGCTAGCTAACTGAGACGAGCACTAGAGAGCGGACGCAGGTCCAGAGGCGAGGTGGGGGCGAGAGAGCGGCAGTCAGTGAGCGACCTCCTTCGGCAGCACCGCCACGGCCTCCGCCTCCTTCAGATATCGCAGAGGATGCACCAATAGGCATGATACTCATAGTAATACACCTCGTCATACCTGGTACTGTCTCATAATAACTACCATATTATATTAGATAATATATCTATATATATCAACATATAAGAGATAAAAAAAAAATAATAATAATAATTATCCCACTCATTACAGAGGAGTGAAATAAATTATTAAAATTACTAAAAATAATTCTAGAATATTCTAGGACCAGCAGAGACACCAATCTTCAAATGCCGAGAATGCAAAACGAATCCCTTACTTAATGATTATTAATTTGTTATTTTTTATTTTTATTAATAAAGTCGGGAGATCAGAAAAAAAAATAATAAAATAAAAAATACAATATTCTAGAATGTGCATGGGCAATAGGAAACAATACACATAAACAATTTCCGGCAAATGCTTCCATAAATACATATAAACATCAATAAGACTGATTTATATAAATATATAAGCATTTATGGAGTTTACTTGTCACAAAAAAGAAAATTACATAGTCTTTCTAAAAAAAGGTACAAACAAAAAAATAATAAATAAAATAAGAGAAAAAAAGTCGGTATAATGACACTAAAGTTCAGTGTCATGATGTTAGGCGCCATTTTCAGCGAAATAAATTACAAAAATTTACAATAAAATAAAGGTTAATAATTCCATAAATACTTATCAACATCATTAAGACTGGTTTATATAAATATAAAAGCATTTAATGGAGTTTAATTGTCACAATAATTGTACTTTTTGAAAGAAAATTACATAGTCTCTGTTAAAAAGGTACAAGAAAAAGAAAAGAAAATAAGAGAGAGAAAAAAAAAGAAGGCATAATGACACTAAAGTTCAGTGCTATGATGTTTAGGCGCCATTTTCAGAAAAATAAATTATAAACATTTACAGAAATAAACTTAGAATGTGTTAGGTAAATAGTTATCAACATCATTAAAACTGATTTATATAAATATATAAGCATTTAATGGAGTTTACTTGTCACAATAATTGTAATTTTTCTAAGGTAAAAAAAAGTAAAAGAAAAAGAAAAGAAAATAAGAGAAAAAAAAAGGGGTTTAATGAGACTAAAGTTCAGTGTTATGATATTCAAGCGCCATTTTCAGCTAAATAAATTATAAAAATTAACAGAAATAAACGTAGAATATGTTAGGTATATACTTCCACAAATTCTTATCAACATCTTTATAACAGATTTTTTATTTTTAGCCCACAAACCGTGTGCTTACTGCAAACATTTTATGGGCTTTGCTTGTCACAATGATTATAAAGTAATATAAGAAGAAAAGGTAAATGAAGAATAAATAAATAAAAATGATCCCGATATGACACCAAAGTTCAGTGTTACGATATCTAAGCGCTATTTCTAGCGAAACGAATTATAAATTTTGACAAAAAATATCCTATATAAAATTATCCACATTAGGTAGATACTTTTAGGTTATTTTATTGTTTTCTCTTCCACGATAGCCTAATGAGCACAACTTACGCATAATCCAAGCCTTTCATGCGCTCAGGTTGTTTCAATAATTGAAGATTTTTGAAGATCATAAAATAGTATCAGCATAACAGGTAACAGATTAAAAAAACAAAGAACAAAATAGTGATACCGATATGACACTAAGGTCTAGTGTTAAGATATCCATTATTATATCATAATTTATTGTAGATTAATCAGCTAGAAGGTTTTCATTTCAGAATTAAAATTTTATTTTCAATAAAGCGTCTATTATTTTCAAGGTAGAATGATTGACAAAAATTAAATTTAATCAATTAATTCTTTATCAAAAAGAGGGTCAACACTCATCGTGAGAGGCAAAACGTTTAAATTAGTAATTAGTTTGTCTATTTTTTATTTGGAATCACCTCAGTTTGTAATGTGATTTTCTGAGTTTGTTGTAGAATAGATATCTAAAATGAGTGAAAGACAAAAGAATCGTTTAAATTTAGTCAAAGATTTTTTACTCTATTCCAATGACGCTACCAGTATCATTTGAAATTAATACTCTACTGATATGTATATATACTATATATATATATATATATATATATATATATATATATATATATATATATATATATATATATATATGTTTAGTAAGGTTCTTGAGGTTCAGTCATAAAATAAAAAAAAAAAAAAAAACTATTTTGGCGACGTTTCGAGACTATATTGTTCTCATAACCATGCCCTACAGTGAAAAAAACAGGTTACAATAAAATTATATAAGTTATACAAGTTATTTCAAAACATAAAGTTAGCTACAGTACAGGTAGGTATATAACAACATGTGTAGGGTAATACAAATATATATAATTAAGAGTATGAAGCTACTTACAATGTTACTGGTGAATATGAATAGACTAACAATTCTAGTACACAACTAACATAGGGGAGTGAGTTTAAACAGACAGTTAACAAGGGTTAGTGGGGAATGCTTAATTTTTAAGCAATAGGGTTTTTCCCCACCAACCCTTGTTAACTGTAACCTGTTTTTTTCACTGTAGAGCATGGTTATGAGAACAATATAGTCTCGAAACGTCGCCAAAATAGTTTTTTTTTATTTTTTTTATTTTATGACTGAACCTCAAGAACCTTACTCAAGAACCTTACTAAACATTTAATAGTAACAGTCAAGAAATTTATCCATATATATATATATATTTTTTTTAAAAGGATATGTCTTTTGGCTGGGTTTTTTAATAGTTTTTTCATGTAAGGTTTTGTACACACACAAAACGTGTAACGATTTTTGAAACTCAAAATGCAACATTTTGACACGATCCAGCTGAGTTGGTGTTGCTCGGATCGAAAATTTGACGATAGTTTCCTGAACAGAAATTAAATGGATTATTTGGAGAACTTATTTGGTTATATAACATTCGTCACTGGGACTTTAGGAGTTATATTGTTTTGAATTAAAAAATAACTTGATTATAATGATTTGCCACCTAGAAACCTAATTCCCGTATTACCTACTACCTTCAACATCCCGTGTTTATCGGCGATGGCACATTTTAGTTTCCAATTATTTCGCAGAATTATTTGAATTTCACGCTTCCACTTCACATTGTTTGACTGGATGTCTAACAAGTTCTGAGCCTCACAGAAAGAAAATAATTTGGAAAAAAAAAAGAAACTGATTTTTCTCACCGATTGGGAAAAACAATAAATCGTGGATGTATCTATCTGTAATCTACTTCTCTTTCCACTTTACATTATACAATTAAAAGGATCAAATTATTTAAAGCAATGATCAACGATTATTTGAAATAAAGATAGTTGAGAGAAAATAGCGGTTTCAAACGTGACTTTTTTCATTCAAACTAATATATCTCCTCACCGGTAGCTCCTTGCGACAAATGTTATATAACAAAAAATATTTTCCATTTCATTTCTGATTTAGAAACAGCCGTACAATTTCGGATCCGAACAACACCAATAGAGCTACACCGTTTCAAAATGAATGTGAAAAAAATATATATTCTTTTTAACAATAATTGTTTTTTTTTAAATATTATTTATTTGCCGTTGTAATAAAAACAACATCTTGTACCTCCTGTTTCTTCTATAGTACCGACCTGCGTTCCATTAGATCTACATTTAAAAGATCTTTGTGTAATAGAAGAAATACAAATAAAATGGTACTAAAACAGAGAGGCAATATTTAGAAAAAAAAACAAACTTCCCCCCTGACTGGGAAAAACAATGATCATGAATATGTATATCTATAATCTACTGATTTTCCCAATTTACAACAAGAATTAAAAGAATCAAATTGCCTAACTAAAAAAAAAAAATTAATGATTATTCGAAATAAAAAAAATTTGAGAGAAAATAAATTGTTCAAACGTGACATTTTTCATTTAAACCAATATAGTTTCTAACAGGTAGGTCCTAGCGACAAATGTCAAATTTCCGATCCGAGCTACACCGTTTCAAAATGAATGTGAAAAAAAAAAAACATTCTTTCCAACAATAATTTATTTATTTTTTTTTATATTATTTATTTACCGTTGTAATAAAAACATTATCTAGTATTTGCTGTTTTTTTTTCTTTAGTACCGACCTGCGTTTCTTTAGATGTACATTAAAAAGATCTTTGTATAATTGAAGGAATACAAATAAAATGGTACTAACTTTAACATGGTGATGAAAACTATGGTTAATAATACGGTTCGTAGGAGCAAAGTTAATAATAATAATAATCAAAAAATTAAATAAATAAAAAAAAAATGAATGATTATTCGAAATAAAAAAAATTTGAGAGAAAATAAAGGGTTCAAAGGGGCTGTTCCTAGCTACAAATTTTACTTCGCAAATATATTCTTTTATAATAGAAATATTAAATTTCTAATAGAAAGACTGTCGTCAAATTTTCCAAATAACACCGATAGAGTTAGAGCGTGTCAAAATGTTTCATTTTTAAGTGTGAAAAAAATGTTACACATTCTGAAGGTGAAAAACCGTTACAACGTTACTTTTTTCATTCAAACCAATATAGCTCCTAAACGGTAGGTACTAGTGACAAATGTTATATAACAAAAAATATTCTCCATTAAATTTCTGATGAGGAAACTGTTAGCAAAGTTTCTATCCGAGCAACACTAACAGAGCTAGAGCGATTCAAAATGTTACATTTTTGAGGATGAAAAAATATTACAACTAAAAAAGTATAGACCCCCAGCCAAAAGATATATCCATGTAAAAATATTTAGCATAATTAGTTACGGTAACATATCAGTCAGTAGTCTGAGGGAATAAGTCGGTAAGTCTAAAATCGTTTGAGGGTAATAATTTTTATCTTTGAACTTCAACTGTAAATCCAGTTTTTGAAAAAATAAATGTTAGCTGATTTCAGTGTCACCAAAATAGCGGATTAATTAATTCGTTTGAAAATTTCTTGATTTACCTAAGCCATTAAAGGATTTTTCTTTAGTTACTTGATTATTATTTTATTATTATTATTTTTAACTTTGTCCCTACCAACCGTATTATTAACGATAGTTTTCATCACCATGTTAAAGTTAGTACCATTTTATTTGTATTCCTTCAATTATACAAAGATCTTTTTAATGTACATCTAAAGAAACGCAGGTCGGTACTAAAGAAAAATAAACAGCAAATACTAGATAATGTTTTCATTACAACGGTAAATAAATAATATATAAAAAAAAATTATTGTTAGAAAGAATTTTTTTTTTTCACATTCATTTTGAAACGGTGTAGCTCGGATCGGGTCTACCTTTTAGAAACTACATTGGTTTAAATGAAAAATGTCACGATTGAAGCCTCTATTTTCTCTTAACTTTGTTTAATTTAAATAGTTATTGATTGTTAATTTAATTTAATTATTAATTTAAGTGATTTGATCCATTTAATTCTAAATTGTAAATTGGGAAAAACAGTAGGTAATAGATATACATATATATCTACGATTTATTTTTTTTCCCAATCAGGGAGAAATTGAGTTATATATATTATATCATATTAGGAGAAATATTTATTATTTTATTTTCCAATTGTTTATTAAATGTATATGTAAGACAAATTAAATTTAATTCTCCAATTAATCAGAAATACAATTTAAGGGCAGTTTAAAATAGGCCTAGGAAATACAAACTTATTCACATGGCGCAGGAGGATTAGGCAAGGCGCACATCTGGCACAGCGCGACGCGACATGACGCGAGTGACACGACGCAATCTCGCGCCGCTCGTAGAGTCTCTCTTAGACTTTCGCCCAGTAGCACGTGTTTATGAAAGTCAAATTGTATTTATTAGAAAGTTTAGAATGAATGACGAAAGAATAAAACTATATTTATTCGATTAAGGCTCAAAATCTTATTCAGATTATGCTGATACAGTTTTAATGCATTGACAGCCAAGAAACTGAAACCTTCTTATATGTTTTATCTTTCTCAAAGAAAAACCAATGGGCAATTTAATATGACTTCAGAACTACCCGAATCACAACTCTTCACGAAAAACTAGCTACACTAGGGAGGTAGAAGGTAATAAATTCGTGAGAAGTAAGAAACGTTGCGCGAGAAACTGTCTCGGACACTGTGCCACGCGCTTGTCATGTTTCGCCAGTCACGGTGTGTAGCGTCGTACCGTCAATATGACCTGATCCATTCATTCCTGTATGCTACAAAAAGTCGCGCTATGCCACACGCGCCTCAATATGCGTCTTACCCTAGGAGATGACCACAGAGCACTGTTTTTATTCACCAAATTATTCCACGTGACCTTCGAAATTGTAAATATACATTATAACATATTTTATTAAATTATAATATCATTTATAATTTTTAAGAGAATTTAAGATCTCTTTATATCAGGTCTGGCCACGAGGCGATGAGAGAGAACAAGACAAACAAGATTTCAAAACTCATAGTTTATCATATCATCACCACTTTTGATAAATTTGCATAATGGTTTGAATATGAAACGAAAACTTAGAAACGTTTTCTCTACATTCCTATTCCCCGTGATATTATTATCAAGTTTTGGCGTTGGGGAATAAATTGTCTAAGATTTATTAGAATGATATTAATGATATTAATGATATGAACATTTAACATCTTTACGGCTATGTCACAAAGAAAAGAGCTTTGAGGATTTTTCAAAGGATTTAAGATTGTAAGGATTAGAAGCGAGAACAGTTGGAAGGTTTAGTAGAGCCCCAAAGCTCAAGCCCGTATGTCCAAATAGGTTTAATTATTGTCTTTTGTAATTACCTGGAAGCTTGTTACGATATATGTTGAAGTAGTCTAAAGTAGTCTTTTTCTAACCGTTTAATTTTTGAAAAATATTATTAATAGGATTAGAAGACTTTAAAAAAAAACACTGCTGACTAAACTAAAGACTCTTTGTTATTGTTTGTTTATTTCGTTTAACCTCACTTTATGCTGCAATGGCTAATCGGACGATGCTACGGTAGGAGTCCTAAATTTTGCCTATCCAGGTAAAATTAGGATAGGGATCTTTAACGAGTACCTGACATCGCACAGGCTCGGGATTTTTACGTCCCTTCCGAAGAACGGCATAGCTTAGGATTTTTTACTCCCTTTAAAAAATCCTAAGGTCAACTGCCGGGCTGCGAACCCGCGATCTTGGGTTTAGCAGGTTGCTATGCTAACCACTACACCACAGGTGACCCTACTCTTTGTTATTGTTAAACGGTATAATTCAGAAATTATATCAAATCTTACTTCTTAAGGATTGGATATGAGATGAAGTGGATGGTTTAGTGGAGTCCTTATATTTATTTAAAGAAAATTAAAAAAATACAAATATTTTTATAATGAGTAAAAATATAAAAAAATATATATATATATTTTTAAACTTTCACTGAATAAAATAAAGTAGATATTTGAAAGTAAAATGTAAAGGCATCCTTACAAGAGTATTTTTTAAAATATTTTTCAACTTTTTTTCCTTACCTTTTCCCGTAGGTTCATTTCTTCCTTTATATTCCTTGAAAAGTAAACATCTTGCAGAGATGATTCAGTGTAATAAAGTTTTTAAGGAAATCATTAAATATGCTGTTCGAAAAATAATTTAATCAGGTTTGTATAGTAGGCTTACTTCCTTATAAAACAGTTAACATTCTCGTTTGTCGGTTCACATTAAATCGAAAGAAATATTTAAAAGATCATTATTATTATTATTTTAATATATTACTTCGATGTGAGAGTAGAAAATTAATTTTCTGTTATTCCAGCCATTGCTCGACTTCGGAGTCCATCATGGACCCCTGGAGCTGACGGTCGATCATCTATATAGCCAAATCTTCTTTAACAACCATTGGCTTGCTAACAGTGTAAAATCCTTAACGAAGTATTGAACCCAAGACCCTTAATGGGTTCTGGTGGTGAAGGTTTTAATTTATAAAAAGAAAAAAAAATTATTAACAACTTCAAAGCTAATTTTATTTTATTCTTCTTCATAAAGTGTAGTTGACTGCGAAGTATAGGAGATGTAGATAGTCAGGGAAGACAGTCATAGATACTCATGACTATGAAGTACCCTAACTATCTACATCTCCTAATTTTATTTTATTTTTTTAGATATTTCATTTCAAAATTGTCATTCTTCCTATAAAAAAAAACAAAAAAAAAAACAACTCAATTTATCACTGACTGTGAAAAACAATAGATCATGCATATGTCTATCTATAATAACTGCTTCTGATAAGGAAACAGTCATCGACCGTGAGATCTCTGAGAGAAACAGAGATAGAGCGTGTCAAAAAAGCTTTAAATTTTGTTTGAAAATGTAGGAAAAACGTGAATTTTTTTTATTCAAACTAATATTGTTCCTAAACGTTAGGTCCTAGCGACAAATGTTATATAAAAAAATATATTTTCCAATTGATTTCTGATAAAGAAACTATCGTCAAATTTTTGATCCAAGCAGCACCAACAGATATAGAGTGAATCAAAATGTTACATTTTTGACTGTGAAATAAAATTACACATTTTATAGTGAAAAAAACGTTACACAAGAAAAGTGTAGACCCCCAGACAAAAGACATGGCCATGGACAAGTTCATCTATTATCTACTGCTTTTCCCAGTTTAAATTTTAGAATCAAAAGAATCAAATTACTGAAATTAATAATTAAAAGGTTACTTTTTTTCATTCAAACCAAAATAGCTCCTAAATGCCAGGTCCTAGTGACAAACGTTAAATAACAACCAATATTCTCCATTACATTTTTGATCAAGAAACTAACGGCAAATTTTCGATCCCAACAAAACGAACAAATGTGTTATCGAGTTCCTGAGGTCTTCTTCTTCATCACCGCAAGTTCATACCGCATGTTTCTTTGGTATTCTGTAGGATTCCATTCTCTGGGCTAAATTAAATCAAAGCTAAAATTTAATCATTGCTATTAGCTATCTAATAGCAACTGATCAGGAAAATAACGGCAAATTTTTGGTCGAACAACACTATCAGAGCTTGAGCATTTCACTATGCTACATTTTTTTAGGATAGAAAAACAACGTTACACCAAGTGTAAAAAGTATAGATACACCCAAAAAATAAAAATAAATATACCTATCTAGATTCTGACAAGCGAATGAAGTGGCCACGATTACGAGAGTATCTTATGGAATACGTGATAATTTTTTACTTCATAGCTTCGTTTGGAATAGTTAGAAGGTAAACATACTAAAAGTCCCCGCCCCTGGGGGGTGAGCTAACGGTGGGGGGAAGAAGAGATCAATTTTTTTGGTTTTTCGATAATATCTCAAAAACGGTTGACTCTAGAAAAATATGCTGGATATAAAAGCTCACTTAATTTGCTCTAATACTAATTAAATACATATCTGTCGAATTCCAACGGTTTTCGATATATGTGTCATTAAAAATCAATAATTTTAGAAATAAAAAAAACTTTTACCTCACTTTCTGTAAAGCATTTGGATCCAATACCAAAAATGTATATATGAAATAAAAGTACATTTAATGCTAAAAATTTTGATTCTACCATTTTTTTTTTTTTTTAAGAAACGATCGTGGAAGGTACTAGAAGCCAAATTTTTAAAAAAGTGAGGTAACATTTGTTTTTTCTTGAATACCACCGATAAAATCAATTTGATAGGAAATTTATCAAGCTTTAATTTTTATTTGAGACATATTTTTCTAGATATTATCGAAAAACCAAAAAAAAATTAACTTCCTCCCTCCCTCCCCACTGTTAGCTCACCCCCACAGGGGCGGGGACTTTTAGTATGTTTACCTTCTAACTATTCCTAACGAAGCTATGAAGCCAAAAATTATCGCATATTTCATGCACTCTACACCCCTCATTTCAGCACTCATTGACTGGACTATAAGCACCGCCACAATATAATGATATTCAAGATTTGTAAAACACTAATGATCATATTAAAAAAAAAAAAAATCTCTAAGGGAATATGAAACAATGAAAATAAGGTTATAATAATAGGGGAAAATCAAGAGAGCGGAAATAACGAAAGAAAAATAAATAAACTAACGAGGAGTTAGTGACTAGGTGATGACTTTTATGGAGTTCTTCTCATATTGTCTAAATAATATCAATAATTCTGAATGGATATTCTGGAAAGAAAAAGGGTTAAAGTACAAGAGGACATGAGGCGGACATAGAAACAGGTGGAAGAATACTGTAGAATAGGTCAAGGTTCTTGATGGACCCCAGTAACAGAAGAAGACGAAGGTACATTGATAACTATTGTATGTATCAGTTTATTCTTGAGAATGATAGTAGGAACCTGTCAACACGTTCAGCTGATACTTAACGCAATGTCTAGGTTTCAGATGCATCTGTCAGGACGGGTGGAACGAGTGTCTCATAAAGTCTGAGTTTGGTTGTGCGACTGAGCAGTCTACAACTAAATAGTTTATATAGACTGAAATACGATAGATCAAAGTATCAGCTGAACGTGTTGACAGGTTCGAAAGGAAGATATTAAGACCCATCTATAGACCTGTAGAGGAGGAATGCTTGTTTCGACTCAGAAAAAACAAGGAGCTGTACGAACTTTATAATGACCTGAGTGTTTCCCAATATGTAAGAATACAGCGAATTAAATGGCTGGGACACATAATCAGAATGGGCGAAGAGAGTACAGTCAGAAGGCCTCGTGGAAGACCGAAGGGGAGATGGAAGGACAGCGTCTACGAGGATCTGAAGAAAGCAGGAATATCCATCAGGCGTGCCACTGACAGGGAAGACTGGAGAAGAGCTGTTGAGCTGGCCAAGGACCGCTTCATAGTGTCTGTTGCGCCGAGAATGAATGAATAGTAGGAAGTTATTTATTTATCACATTATATCAGCGATGGGATGGCGAAGTTCAGTATGTAACTAAGCAGGATTTAGTTGGATTTTGTTGAGCTCTATGACATGGAGTCCAATCCCGACAAAGATGGCTGGACCAGAGAATATAATCACACAGAATACCAAAGAAACGCGCAGACTGAATTACGTAGATGAAGAAGAAGACCTCAGGAACTCGATAATACCGAGTTCCGATAAGGAGCGAGGTGAGGACCGTAGAGGAGGCCAAGGTATTGGTTTATAGTGCTTGGATAATCCAGTCTGTATTAAGATGTCGTGATTTTGTTTTATGAGTTTAAACTCATTCGGAACTGAACTCAAACGGCATTAACGGAATTAGTGTGATGGCAGTTTGAGTGAGTACTTGGCAAACTATCAAATATGTTATTTCTCTGTTTATCACATTTATACTCTAACTTGATTAGTTTTACTACGTCCAATAAGAATATAATCCAATCTAAAAGCAGGGTTTACGATAAGAAAATAAACATAATTAATTATCTATCTCCCTTGAACATACTCTTCAATTACAAGGAGGGATTAATATATAATTCCTTACACTGCCTCCTAAATAAATCAGGTGCGGTACCTTGAGCACATTAGCCGGAGGATCGATAGGGACTAAGCGGTTTATTAGAGAACACTTTATGAGGAGGAAATTTTGAGCCCCCCCCTCCCGGGCCCATCACCACCGGGGAAGAAGATTCGCTGATTGATTCATGAGGCGGTGGCTAGTTACGTGGGATTAGCTCATCTTAAATATCTTAAGGAGACCCTTCTTCTTAGATCTAAAGCAACAGTTTTGAATAAAACATCTGATACTTGTAATTCATAAAGAGCGATCTATGACAGACTGCTTCAATACTTTAAATAAATCTGCTGAAATTTCTTGACAAAAGACCTCGGGAATCCGATCTGTACGTAATTGCGCGAAATTGCACATTTTGGAGGTTATTGCACAAATTCGCAAATTATAGTTTTTTTTTTGCTGAAATCCCGATTTTAATATTTCATTATAGATATTTGTTTTTTGGTATTACTTGCTCCTTTTAACAGTTAGTTTTCTGTAACCAGCTACTGATTAACCGGTGCGCTTTCTGGCGGCAGCCCATCGAAATGAAAACTTCCAAATTTCCCTTTTTGCAGCATCCTCAGATTCTCTTATAGATGCAAATAAAAACACACAACATGTTTTAGTAAATTGTACTTCAATGTTTAAAAATTTTTTTTGATTCAATAAACACGAAATATTTCTTAAAATATTAAATAGAAATGGTATTATAAAAGAAGGAGGAAAATAGCCCTAATAAATAAAATAAAGAAAAATAAATAAAGAAAAGTGTTTAAAATTTATTATTTTTTTTAAACAGTCATTAAATCAAATGAACGACAATTTATAATAAAATGGCAATAGTAAAAAGCTTGAGAAGCCATAAATAAAAGGCAAGGTTTGAGAATGATATAATTGAAAACTAATCATTTTACGTTATTAATAGCTAATAATATTATATGGATAAATATATTATATTGTAATATAATATAGTAAATTATATAGCTAAATAATATATATGATTAAGATATTTATATTATGTTCAAAAGAGATATATAATAATAAATGAACATTCTTTGGTGGCTTTTAGTAAAAATTTTAAATGCTGGAAAACATCGGGGTTAAGTTAGTATGAGGTGATAAAGGGGAAATCGAGTTCTAATTTCGAATGTCTACCGCTAGAATGCGCGACGGTAAAGCAGTAACTGGTTACCGAAAAGTAACTGCTAAAAGGAGCAAGTCACCTTTTCGCAAGTAATACCAGTTTTTATTTTAATTTTCAAAAACGTTGTAATTTATTTTGAAATTATTAACAATTAAATTTACCTACATAATTTTTCAATAGGAAAGAAACAACAAAAAAAAACATGGTTTCCAAATATGTCTTCGAACTCGTTAAAGAAACGGAATAATGCTAAACAATGTTTTGTTTGTATTAAAATTCGTAGAATTTCTAATTTTATTTCACTTCACCTTCCAACCTACTCTTTTATACTCATTTCATTCTAAACTATAGTTTACTTCGGTATACAAGTACAAGTAATAGTGGAAATGCCAAAAGTGACAGCCAACCAATCGCGAAAAGCATTTATATAAAACCATATCCAGAATCCGGAAAACAATTTTTTGCTCTTCTTACAATGAATCAATTGGTTCCGATCGAAGTTAGTAAATTTCATCTTTTCATATGTAGCACACGATAGCATTTAACTGTTACCAATATCTTTTTGTTTTAATTGGTGGGAACACACAGTTAACTTCAGCACAAAAATCTAAGCGGACTCCGATAACAGATAACTTACACATACCGATAACAGATAACTTACACAAAGCTGCTCGACATTAGACATAAATTATCCTTTTTTTACCGACTTATGTTATGCCATGGTCGCTTCCAATATTTCATTCAATAAATTGAAGTCTTATTCACAAAGCCATTTTTGCAAAAATAAACATCTGGAGCACCCTAATAAAAATGAGCTCTAACACTATTGTGAACTATTCTCTTGAGATAACAATTATATTTGCATCATGGCAGATAAAACTACAGACCCCAGGGGACTTTACATCAGTAGAAGGTTGAACTGCACGTTCGTCAATAGGTTGTTTTTTTTTTTTTTTTTTTTTTTTTTTTTTTTTTTATATTTTTAATTGCACGTTTGGCTAATTTTTATTAAAGGTTTTTGAACTTTTTACTGTACTAAATCCGGCCTTTAGCCATAACAATGATAATCATGCACATTACTAGACCGATATTCCCCTCCGCCAGTGTTTAACTTTTGTTTAATTTTAACAGTAACTATATAACTATAACACTATAATTCATAATATTTATAATTTGGTTATAACTCTAGAATATAATACTTAATACTAAATACTAGACAAAATAATAATTATTTTCCTCCTTTTTTCCTATTTATTTCAATTCATTTTCCCTTTTATTTTTTTCACCTTCTAATATTTTTACATGTCCCTTTTTTTTTTTTTTTTTTTTTTTTTTTTTTTTTTTCACTCTTCCCTTTCCTATAAAACAGTAAAATATTTCGTTTTCAACTTGGCTTTCGGAAAGTCAAACACCATCAATTTTGATTTCAACATGGAAAACCAATAGCCGACGGATTCTGACTATCCTTAGATGCTGAAACCTTTATTGGAACCAAGGTAATTAAAATGTTTATGACCTAAAATTTACCTTACAGCGGCTTTTGCTTATCAAGATTTTCAAAACTGGACGACTTAAAACCTCTACAAATTTGAAATTTTTTTAACAAATAAAGAAATTATCAGCCAGCCAACGAGATAATTAGAATCTGAAGATGAATGTTTAGCATTTGAAACCAGTTTTATAATTAAATGATTCCAATAGAAGCGGCAATTAATTCATCAATTCTAATTGTATCTATCCTTCTATGCCTACCTCAAGTGATATTCAAGAAATTCTTACAAGAAGCAGTCGTTTAAGTCTGTATGAGGATCCCAAGTTAAACGTTAGTCCAGTTGAAGTTCTAGATAACGGTTCTGTTCAACAAGGATCAGTGGAATATGTTAAGAAACTTAAATGAAAAAGTTATAGAAAAATTAAAAACAAAACAAGAAATAATAGTTAAAAAAAAATAAAACTAATTAAGTTCGCATTGTATGTAAGTTCATACAAATATTTTGGCACTTCTGTTCACGTGATAATGATTAAAGTTTATGAATTAAATTGTTTAAGAACACTTTTATGTAATATAGTATGGTAGTTTTTTTTTCTTAACAATTTATACGTATATATATATATATATATATATATATATATATATATATATATATATATGTGTGTGTGTGTGTGTGTTGTGTGTGTGTGTATATATTATATTTGATTCGTCATTTTTGTGTCGACTCTGGTCCCAAATGAGTCGGATATGGAGCATATCAAGAAACTTTCCATTGGTTAAGCTGAAGTGACTGAAAAGATGATGAGGTCACGAGATCATATTCTTTTCTGACTCACCGGACAATTATGTGTAAGTACAGAATTAATATTATAGGCATGCGGGCGAGAGAGAGAAATTATTTCTGATGACTAAAGACGGTACCGCTAACCTTTGATTCTACGTACAAATAAAATCATTATGATTTATGACTTGCATCTCAATTTTATTATAAATCTTATAGGTTTCTGATTGTAATAGAGAGAAATAAATTCAGACAAATCTCATCAAATGATCCTTCGCCGTAAACCAAAAACTTCCTATCCTACAGTGTCTGTTGGTACTATTTATCCATATTCTAACGCAATCCATGATTACCACAAAACGTCAATAACTTGTTAAGAAACAATCCATAAGCACCACTTCATTAATTAGGGGCATCAGAAGGTCCAAAGGCATAAGGGTCTCAGACGCTTCGTAATGTTATCGACAATGGGGCAGGAAGCAAGTTGGGGACTAGTGGATTTGAGTAGGTATGCATCTAATCAACTGAAGGATAGTTGTCTGGTTATAGCTAATTCAGCGATAACAGAACATTTAGATTGTTGTGGATAAATTAATTTGTGAGACAGTCAGTCTGATCTAGATGATATATATGTAATGTATATTAAATCCCGTGAAACACCCGCACCAGACCACTGTCATATTTTGCCAAAATACATAGCTTTAGCATGCTATCGTGGGTGTTTCACGGGATTTAATATAAATTACATATATATCATCTTGTATTAAATTTAACCAGCTTTAATATGAAAAAATAAAATTTTGGATCGGACAAAGAGTTATAGCGAAAAATGGGCCGAACAAAATCGTGGATTTCATAAAAGTACGAAATGTTTAGCGTTCTGGCATGTGTATTTTAAAAGACCCGATTAAAACATGATATATAGAGTTCAATATTAAATTTGACCAACTTTTAGATAAAAAAAAGGAAATTTTGTGTCGGGCGAATAGTTTCGGAGTTAGAGTGAAAAAAGTGGTGAAAAACGTGGATTTTACAACAGTGTGTTTTTTATTAGCGTGCTTTTAAGGGACATTATTAAAACTTCATATTTAATAGTTTGATAGTGAATTTAATCAGCTTTGAGATAAAAAAAAAAAAGTAATTTAAAATCGGACAAATAGTTTCGGAGTTATAGACAAAAAGTACGACAAACATGTTTTCGCGGAGAAGTGGGACTGATAGCCAGTTGGACAATTTCTACACTTTTTCCCAAGACCGACTTGGTAAATAGTCCAATTTCGGAGTAGTTTTTTTCATTGTGTTGGTAATAATTCCAGCTACAATTAATATTTAAAGACTTTCTTCGAAAATAACCGTTATTTTGGTCGGTTTTTTTTTGCGATTTTGGGTATGAAGCCGACGTCTGCCGTGGTAGCAAACTTCAGATTCGGATTCAGCACTCCAAAAAACATAAAATAAAAGTGCGTTGAGAATAAAAGTTCGGCAGTTTTTTTTTCGGCAAACCCTTATTTTTCTCGACTAGAAACTGTTGGCAAAGTTTTGATCCGAGGAACACCAACAGAGCAAGAGCGATTCAAAATCTTATATTTTTGAGGGTAAAAAAAGTTACACATTTTGAGGGTGAAAAAAAGGTTACACAAGAAAAGTGTAGACCCAGAGACAAAAGACATCGTCACGGTTATCTTTAACCCTTTGCACCCCGAAGCGGCGAACCCAATGCCTGGCGCAGAACTCATATGCAGGGTATGAGCTAGGGTTGGGCGATAGTCGATAGTTAGCAGTATCGATAGGCCGGTACTAGCGGTTGAGGACTATCGATTGCTGTCGATAGTTATTCGATAGTAGCTCCCTTTTTTTCCAAAGCTATTCAATAAAAAATGTCAACTAATTTAATTGAATTCAATTAGCTACTTACTATTTGAAATTCGCAGGATTATAAATTATAAGATTATATCATAGAGATGAGAGAAAAAACTAATTTTTTAAGATTTAAAAAAAGTATTTACAATTTAAACGGTTACAATAATAATGAACAAATCAAATCTTCAGAAAAGAAAAATAACGAAATAGTTTATTTCAAGAGTCAAGTGTGTTCCTTGAGCCACACATTTCCCGAAAGAAAAAGTAGCATTTCTGCTTTCTATTGGCTTAATCTTTGGGTGAACCCTCGAGCTCTAGGAATTCCGAATTGAATTTCAAAAGAACTCGACAATGGACTGAGACAGATCAACATAATCCCGAGAGCTTCAAAACTTGAGGGTAAAAAAGATCTATCGATAGTCGACACTATCGATAGTGACCATCGATAGGCATGACCTATCGATGTATCGATAGTAACCCCTATAGCCCAATAGCCCAACCCTCTAGTATGAGCCGGAATTTGTTTTTATGGCTTTTACTCAGGTGGCTGGGACTATTTTCCTCCCCCAGCACTCAGACCGTTTTTTACAATTTTCTGTAGCATGATACTCAATATTTTTTCCGAAGGAATAAATCATATATATATATATATATATATATATATATATATATATATATATATATATATATATATATATATATATATATATATATATATAATAAGTTTAAACTTTTTTTTTACTTTAAGAACAATAATATAATTTAAACACAAATAATTTAAAAAAAAAAAATGAATAAAACAATATTATCTTCAAGAGGGGAACTTGAAAAAAATAATGCCGGTCTGTAGTACAGGCATACATCTGTACATCTGTAGTACAGTACAGACTCTGTACCCGGCTTATGAGTCCTGTGCCAGACAAGTGGAACTTATGATATGAATGGAATTTAATTTTTATTTTGCCGGATCATAACCGGCTAATGAGTGCAAAGGGTTAAGTAGAAAAATAAAAACTGAGGTATCGGAATATTAGTTTCAGTATTCATTTTTCACAGATGTGCGGAAATCTGCTAATTCGGGGTGAGACTTAATCCAAAGAAGATAAAAAATAGAAAAAATAAAGAGAGATTAATTATTGAGGTTATAAAAAGATAATAATAAAATGTTATTGGCAGTAAAAACGTGAGGGGATGAGGTACCATAGCAGCTAGGTACTAGGTACCTGCTGGGGATTTCATTACGAGCCAAAGGTAATTGGTTTACCCTCGCCAGCATTTCTCTTATTTCCAACAGCTCCTTTTAATTAAGCAAGGAAAGCATAATTTCGGTTCGGATACCTCAAATAAGCCTCAGCGTACCTCACTACCTCACTATTTGATACCATTCAAATTTACCTCCGTCTTCCTCATCAAATCAAAATTAATTATAACTCCCTCACTCCCACCACCTTTCTCCTCAGTCAGCTATAAGAGGTAAGCTTAGTCGTCCCTTCCTTTCCTTCATAAAATTGCTATAGCACAGTTTAAATTAATTTTAGATTGTTCAGACAAACTGAGTAAAATACAGGATTAACGATAGAAAGATGACATGGGAACTTTGTGTTAAACAGACGTGGCTTAGTTTGAACAGGTGACTAATAAGACTAGTGGTCTTTCCACTGCATATACAATACTTACAATAAAACTCCATTTGGATGAAAATTACCGTATATATATTACTTTTAGATTATTTAGTCTCTCTCCTAATTTAAGTGAGGATCATTAATTTGTATTGGTTAGTTTTTTTAATGAAAAAAAAATATCCAAAAAACCAACAATCTGTAAAAAAAACTACATAGATTCTATACATCGATACTACTATTTAATCACTAGGACTGTGAATTATATGCAATGAAAACTGAAAAATATGCACATATATGGGATAAAATATGCAACTATTTACATTATGAGGAAAGTATAGTCGACTGTTAAGTATGATATAAGAAGATGATCAAGGATGCAGTTAAAAAGAACACGTCAAAGTAATTACACAATAATTCAGTGCCAAGGTCATATCATCAGTGATAATAAGAGATAATACAAAGAAGCAAGGTAAGGATGAAGACTAGGCAGAAATGATACGAGAAAAAATAAAAATAAAAATATATCCATATCTTATATAATATATTCTTCGCAGTATCACTTATTTATTTATCTACCAGTTTTTTTTTCTATATACTTAATCGTATTTTTTTCTATATCTTTGTATTTCCTAATTATCTTTATGATCTTTTATATATCTTTTCTGTCTGGTTTTTTTAATTTAATTTTATTTTTTTTTTTATTTAGTTTATTTTTTTTGTATTTTAGCCCTGAAGAAAACCTGCAAGGCAGGTCGAATACCATATATGGCACTCAATTATAGTGATTTTACTTGGACCCGTTGTTCTCTTATACTGCATCCCTGATCATCTTTTTCTCATATCATACAACAGTCAACTATACCTTTCTCATGATGTAGATAGTAGCATATTTTCGGTATTTCATTGCATATTTACCCCTATATATTTGCACATAGATGTGCATATTTTTCAGGTTTAATTGCATATAATTTACAGTCCTAGTGATCTCAAACGAAAAATAGCTTGTCCTTTTATGTAATAGTGTGTATATATGTATATATAGTCTCTATAAAAAATTCCAAAAGAAGTGGCAAAAAATTTATCAATACAAATTAACAATCCTTGTTAAAACCAAGACAGAGACTAAATAATCTACATATAGACTAAATACCTGTGCATTACAAATTTACGGGAACTCAAAAATCTCACATACGCAAATATTTATGTTTTTAACCGACTTCAAAAAAGAGAATGTGAACCATTCGACTGTATGTTTAGTTATTATTATTATTATTTTTTTTTTTTTGTACGTTTATTTGTCGATTGTCCCGTCAATTAAGAATCGATTTTGATGTTTATTTTTTTGATCAGTACGTCATTTTATAGGTAGCCCGATTAAAATTTAAATAAAATCAACTCAACGCTTTTTAAGAGGAAAAAAAAAAAAAAACGAAAAACCGACTACAAGATTAAACCTACATGTAGAAACCTGATCTAAAAAGTAAACAAACACAAAATCACGTACTACTACAAATTGAAAAATAAAGTTAATTTTTAGAAAAAAAAAACAAATAACCAAATTCAAGATGAAACCTACATGTACAAACTTGAACTAAAAAGTAAAAAATAATATTTTAATTATTTCAAAACACGAATACCTTACTTTAGGTCTAAATCGGCATCGCAAGGTATCTCTGCCTAGCCCGTCTTCCCACCTCACTCCAGACCCCAATAGTCTCCTCACTTCTCTAAATTCAAAAAGACCTCTTCTTACTTCCCGGATCCATATATTAAATAGGTTTGTTTATTTGTTTATTTCGTTTAACGTCACTTTATGCTGCTATGGCTAATCGGACGATGCTACGGCGGAAGTCCAAAATTTTGCCTATCCAGGTATAATTAAGATAGGGATCTATCACGAGTACCTGACATCGCACAGGCTCGGGACCCCTATTTTACTTCCCTTCCGAAGGACGGCATAGCTAAGGGTTTTTTACTCCGTTTAAAAAATCCTAAGGTCATCTTCCGGGCTGCGAACCCGCGATCATGGGTTTAGTAGGTTGCTATGCTAACCACTACACCACAGGTGACCCCCATAATAAATAGGTGTATACTCTCTCGATCTAATCTTTGAATTTTAAACTTCTTCGAGGGTGACCTAGTACCTTGCCGACAAGCAAGGGTCGGCTCCATCGGCAGTACTGAGGCTATACCCTAATTGGGCACTTATCTAAATTAAGCTCCGCTAATCTGTACAACTTTTTCTACGTAATAATAATAATTATTTGTTTGCTACTCGCTTGTAATCCAAATACAACACATACCAAAGGCTGATAAGGAGTAGGATGAGGGGTCTCGCTAAGTAACAATAATCTGAAGAAAAGTCGGCTTATCTATTATGTATTTAGCACAGTTGCAGAATATCAACAGTTTTAAGGTAGCTGTATATAGAAAAATGACGTCCAAAAATATATTTATAAATAATAGATTGAGTCCAACTATACTTTTAATTTATATTTTTTTTTTAAAATTACAAAAAAAAAAAAAAAGAAACCTATTTCGTTAAGAATACGGTCTATTGGAGCAGGGTAGACGTGGGAAGACTCGACAAAGTGCCTGATTGTACATGATTACATCAGTTATTGAAGAAGTGTCGTGGGTTTAGTCGCGACAGGCGGAAATAAGCCAACAAAACTGGATAGCTTTGATTTTAATGAAGAATATTTTTTGTTATAATACATTTGCCGCTAGGGGACTAAATTTCAGGGACCTTAAATAAGCAATGAGTCACCTTATAGAAGCTATTTTGTTTTGAACCGGGCTACACTTTTGTTCACTTCTGTTTGCATAACTTCCTCTTCTACGGCTCATCATTTCCTTAAATATATGGATACCAGCCTAAAAGTTGTGATGTACTCGGGTGTGTTGACGCAGTTTTAGTTCTGCGTATATAATGTTTTTGTTTGTTCGATTTTTTGTCGGGGGGGGGGATATTTTAGAAAAAAATAAACTTGTAGTCCAGTCTTGTGTGTTATCCGGCAGATTTATGTGTTTTTGAAATAAGACTTAAATGGAAGCATCTAACCAAACTCAGAAGACAAGAACAGATTCTTAAGCCCATTGTATGGAAACCATATATGACCTTTCAGTTTTCAAAAGTAACCAGAAACGTCAATACACAAGACCATCCTTAACCATATTTGTACTTACGGATTCGAAATCCTTGGGTCCGACTTCGACATTTACTAGACAAGCGTTTAAAGCTCCCAATCAATTACATGAGACTTACATACATGACAATAATTAGACCCATTTGGACATTGAGTTGAGCTTTGGGGCTCCACTAAACCTTCCTATTCTTCTCGTATCCGATCCTTAAAATCCGAAACCCTTCCAAAATCCTCATTGTTCCCTATGTCATAAACTAGTTTATCCATAATGATCGGACCGTTTAAAATCTATATCAGTTTGAATGAACGTCACGCCACGTTGTAATGGTTTTTTCACATTCAAAAAAGTAACATTTTGAACACTCTAGCTGTGTTGGTATTGCTCGGATAGAATATTTCCTACAGTTCCTATATCAGAAATTTGTTGGAATAATTTTTTGTTATATAATAAGGTTTGCCGCTAGGGCCAACCGTTTTAGAGTTATATTGGTTGGGATGAAAAAAGTCACGCTTGCCTACATTTTTTAAGTATTACTTGTCATTAAGCTTTTTTGACAAGCTTTAGCTCTGTTAGTGCTGCTTAGATTGAAATTCTGCCTGCAGGTACCTAATTAAATTAAATCATAAATTTAATAGAGAATATTTTTTGTTGTATAACGTTCTTCACTAAAACCTACCATTTAGGAGCTATATTGGTAAAATAAAAAACGACGCGTTTGGAATCCCTACTTTTTCTCAACTTTGTTGATTTTGAATAATCACTAATTGTTAATTTAATTTACATAATTTAATAACAGGGAAGCAAAAAAAAATAAATAAACAGCATAAAGGCATAGATGGTCAGCAGGATTAATTTAACTATTTAATTTCAAAATTTATCTACTACAGACTAATGAATTACAGGTATCGAAAAAAAAAATATATATATATATTTTTTTATATATCAATTTACTGAAATATATAACAGTACAAAATACATACATCAAGTAAATGTGCTGTTAATTATTACAATAACATGACAAAACTTGAAAAGAACTACTCATCAGTAGCACTTCAATAACAATTCTACACCAGAAGGTCTCTGAGCCATCTTCCTTTCAGACGCCTCGGAGGATTATCGGGAATGGTGCGGGAAGCAAGTTGAAAAATAAGTGGATTTGGGTGGTTATGTAGCTTACTATTAAAGTATAGGTATCTGGTTTGGGCTAAATCAGCAACATATGGAACATTAAGATCTTTATGGATAAGTGTATTGGTGAAAAAGTAAGGAGCACTGAGAATTTTTCGAAGGATTTTGGATTAAATAATGGATACGAGATGAATTGGATGGTTTAGTGGAGCCCCAAAGCTCAGCTCCGTACTTCCAAATTGGTCTAACATTTTTTTGTAATTAATTAGATTTGAAGGTTTGTCTAGTAAATGTTGAAGCAGTCTGTAACGACGGGATGTTTCTTGTCGTTTTAGTCTTAAATAATAAAGGAAAAAAAAATAATAGAAAAAATATGATCATCGACGGTCAAGGGGTAAAACATAATCCATGTTATTATATCTGAAAAATGTTACGTTTGAAGAACCTGTTTCAATCTCAACTTTATTTATTTGGAATAATCATTCATTGCTAATTTAATTAAATTTAATTATTAATTTAAGTAATTGTATCCTTTTAATGGGAAGCGAGGAAGCTCAGTGGGTAAGGCACTTGACTACCAAGCGCTCGGACCCGAGTTCGAGTCCAACTGAAGGCAGAAAATTTATGGGGCACACCCAGCCTCTACAAAGTGGGTACCCTTCAATGGGGAAAAACCTGGCGGTTGAGCGAGATTTAGGCCAAAGCTCCTCCTTTCACAACCGTTGGCCAAGTAACAGTACATCCTTACCTAAGTACTGAGCCTAAGACCCTTGATGGGTTGTTGTGGTACAGGTTTTTTTTTTTTTATCCTTTTATAATTCTAGAATATAAATTGTGAAAAGCAGATTATAGATAGACAAATCCATTTTTCCTCCCAAGAGAAATTCCCAGTCAGGAAGAAATTCAATTTTTTTTTTTTTTTTGTAAAGATCTTCAATCTTGTAAAAAAACGATATGATTTTGATTCATACAGTGTACTTCCAAGAGTCAAAATTATTACAAAAGCTCATCTAAAATTCAAAAGGCTCAGCAAATATTTTGTGGTTTAGAGAGAAGGAAACGATGGCCGGGAATATAAGGATACATTTTTCAACATACTCATTCCCGGCCACGTATAAAAATCCGACTTGGAAGCGCCGACATGACAAAGAACATCATTCAATCTTCCCAACTAATGTGAAAAGTGACACCTTTTGGGAAATGATTTATGGTACTTTTCCCAGTTTATGGTCGATTACACGACTCCCCCGCTAAATGTCATAGCAGCATATAAATATGTAACAAAACATATTATTAATGGTGATCTTTTCTTTATTATTACATCCATACCTGTAGCTGCGGCGGTAAGTAGTACAATGATCACAATATAGAACCATTGACAAGAGAGAGGTCGGTAATCAATTGGGAAAAAGTAGGTACGTTCATTTTTGTTTACAGTAAGAAAAATATTTTGAGCAACCCATATTGAATTTCTGCACATCATATATAAGTAGGCAAGTTGTATTTGCAATAGTATCCTTTTGTAACATTGCCATTACAACTTGCCTACATTTACAAGATCTGTAGGACACCAATATGGATTGCCCAAAATATTTATCTTAATGAACTTATATATTTTTTTCCAAATGGTACAGAATTATGAGTAGTAGAACCCAGATAGGGTTTAGTATATCAGTGTAAGTATTTTGCCTTGCAAATTTATCGATGCTAAAGAGAATAAGGGTACCAAGTCTTTAGACAAAGATGCTTCACAAATCTTAAACAGTGAAAGTCTCTTGGATCGAAATATATAAGTAAACTTTAGGTACTATGTTGAAGAGAAAAATAAAACTGACTTTCCCCCAGACTAGGAAAAACTATTGATCATGGATATAGTGCTAATGCTTTTCCCAATTTATATTTTATAACTAAAAGGATCAAATTAATAATTAAATTAAATTAACAATTAATGATTGTTCGAAATAAAATAATTTGAGAACAGCAGGGATTTAAAAACTTGACTTTTATTATTCAAACCAATATAATTTTTCACATTGTCCTAGCATATAATACAAATATTGCAAGACAAAAAATTTTCCCAACTAAATATCAGATCGGGAACCCATCGGCAGGTTTTCCATCCGAACAACCTTAACAGAGCTAGAGCGTGTCAAAATATAACATTTTTGTTGAGTGTAAAAAGCCGATACACGTGACTTTTTTCATTCAAACCAACATAGTTCCAAAAAGGAAAGTCCTAGTGACAAATGTTATAGAACAAAAATATTCTCCATTAAATTTCTGATATGGAAAAGATCGGCAAATTTTCAATCCGAGTAACTCCAATAGAGCTAGATCGTGTCAAAATACTACATTTTTGAGGTCGAAAAAACCGTCACGCTCCTAGCCAAAAGATAATTATTATTATTTTATGGCACTACAACTCGGTGACGAGTCCTGGCCTCCTCCACCAGCTTCCTCTGGTCTTCTCTGTATTGTGCAGCCGCCACCCAGTTCCTCACTCCCAGGATATTTTTCGCGTCTGCGGCCACACCATCCGACCACCTCCAGCCCATCGTAGCCTTTTAATCTCCAATGATTGAACTACATCTGCTTCGCCGTATTTTGAGTAGACGTCATTATTCGTTCTTCCTCTCGAGGGAGAGGAGGGGGGTATTTAGTCATGAGGCATACTAACAAGGGAACGTTTGCAGTTGTAACTCACAGATTTGAATGCCGATTTTTGTGTGGGCAGTAGGGACCTATAATAGTGCAAAACTAGAGTTATAGCCGCCAATGGGCATTAGGATCCGAGTAAAAAAATAAAATGTGAAAATCACGTTTTATTTTTTTTCTCAGCTCTCAGTCAAGATAGAGAAATGATTCATTCACGTTTAATTGTAGTTATGTAAGCTATTTTAAATAAAAATACTTTATTTATGCTCAAAACACTACCCGGATTTAGAGTGCTCAAAAACTCCAAAAAAATGACAAAATTCCGAAGAAATCCGCTGTAAATCAGTGGAAACTTTTTTTCATGAACAACTGACCTCAAATCTCGATTTAGCGCACCATAAAACTCTTATATGTGAAATTTTATCAAAATCAAAAAATATTGATTTTTTACCCCTTTCGAGGAGGTTAAAATTTTGTGGTTGAGATTTCATCAACAATTTCTAACGACCATAACAACTGCTGTGTTCAACCGATTACAATAGTAATAGCATCACTAGAATCAGCATACATTCTGATGTTTATCCATGCATATAACATTGGATTTACTCCAGGTTTTAGTAGACAAAAACTGATGTGAATAAAAAAATCCAAGGTCAGCTATAACTTGAGATATATCAATAAGGGGAAATCCTGTGACCTCCGGATTTGGGCTAAACTATGCAGTTTTAAGGCTTCTAGATGACCTTAAAATTTTGTCTTAAACGGTTGCGAAATATGTGAGATAGCGCTAATTATTTACATATTTTTAAAAATTTAAAAATGCTATTTTATTTAAAATAGCTTACATAACTACAATTAAACGTGAATGAATAATTTCTCTATCTTGACTGAGAGCTGAGAAAAAAAATAAAACGTGATTTTCACATTTTATTTTTTTACTCGGCTCCTAATGCCCATTGGCGGCTATAACTCTAGTTTTGCACTATTATAGGTCCCTACTACCCACACAAAAATCGGCATTCAAATCTGTGAGTTACAACTGCAAACGTCCCCTTGTAAGTACGAAAACCACGACCTGACAGTTATCAGCCGTGAATATCATTCTTTATATTCATTAAAAAAAAAAAAAAAAGAGAATTAAAAACTTATTGCTGTAAGCTTTGAATTGTGATATGATTTTTGGCATTATTTGATCGTCATGTTACAAAGCAGGAAAAACAAATGACAGGCGATTTCAACGAACAACTGTACCTGACTAGTGAATCGATAAGTGTGCAGTATACAGTATATGAGATACTGTTTTTTTTTTCGGAAATTTAATGCAGTATTAACTGTATTATTTATTTTTATGGACCTCTTCGTTTATTAATATTCTTCCAAAAGAAAATGTTTGTTTACCTCTGTAGCACTACACTACTTAGAAATACTTAATCTAACCTATACTAAGATGCAAAAAGTACATTTTGCCTAATATCCTTTTATATTTATGATATCCATAAAACCATATATAAATATGGATATAACCATATCCGTATATAAACAACAGTATATTACAATAACCATTACGTTTGGAACATAAGATAAAAAAACAAAAAAACAACTGAAATGTTTTTATTGACCTTTATTTTGTTTTGTTTTGAAGTCACATCCCCTAATTATAGTTGATAAAGATAAGGTAATAGTAACGGCTGTATTGCCAACTTTATTGCCGGTGATCAGGGACTTTATTAAGCAATAAAGTGGGGGACCGCAAGAGCTCGGGCGATACAACAGCTATCAGGAGGATATATAGGAGCCAATGGTCGGATGGGGGGGGGGGAGGGGAAAGAAGAAAGGATAACAAAGGGTTTAAATAAGGACGAGAGGGTAAACAATGGCGGCCTAATCAGGGTGGGGGGAGGAGGTGCCCTACCATTATAGTAGTCGATTAAGTCCTCCTTTACAGCCCTCTAAATAACAGAATCAACTAACTTCGGCCCACTCTGTCCTCGATCCTGTACCCACCAACTATCGATTAGTATCGAATTTATAGAACGGAGGGTGGTCATTCGCCCATACAAATAAAATACAATCGCGATTAGATAAAAGTATTACTCTACAGGCGCGTTGGGTATACTAGACCGCATAACATCCTATTCATTAATCAAGTTACACTATAGAGAATATAAATTAATTTTTTTTTATGCAATTTTAAATAAAGAAGTGGCCTCGAGATCTATCATAACAGGAGTCCTGGTAATGGCCAGCTTCTCAACTCATGCCCTGAGTGACCGTACTATAGCGCTCTAACTCATCCTCCACTGTGATACACAGTGGTTTCACACAGGAGACTCAGAAAAAAGACAAACAATGTGATTTCTTTGAACATTGCTTTTATCTCCATAAGTGGAATCCCAGTTTGTTTCGGGGATCCTAAGGTGCGTGAATATTGTAAATAAATAATTATTGTATTTTTAATTTTTTTAATTTAATTTTTACTATTTTTTAAAACATTATTTACTCGATCTCATTGTACGGATTGCCTCTTTTTTAAAATTTTTTATTTATTTTTTCCTATTACGTATCGGCCAATATGGACCACGCGAATATAATTTGTTAGGCTTCTTGATTTTCTTTCTTCCCATTGCAGTTTCATGATTTTTTACAGCATTTATTTTATTTCTTTGGACCAATTTGTACCCCTCTTTTTTTCTCTCCTAATATTGGTGAGATTTTTCAGTGTTTTCCTGTACGCCTCTCTATCCAGACAGTCGGCATCTGAAATTTCAAGGTTCTTTAATTCTTCTCTTATTTGCTTCGTGTATCCTCCCATGCAGTGTTGGGCATATTTATATTCGTAAATACGAATACGAATATATTCACACAGAGTATACCTATAAATATGAATACAAATATATTCGTATTCACATGTGTGAATATAAATATATTCGTATTCACATCTATGAATATAAATAATTGTATTCATACGCATAAACTGTGAATACAGTTGTATTTACACGTTTTGAGTATGAATACAATTGTATTTACACGTCTCTAGTGTGAATACAGATGTATTTACACGTCTCGAGTGTGAATACAGATGTATTTACACGTCTCGAGTGTGAATACAGATGTATTTACACATCTTGAGTGTGAATACAGTTGTATTTACACGCCCGAGTGTGAATACAGTAGTATTTATACATAATAATGCTGATAACAGCTTATTTTAAAGTATAAATTGCGAATTCAGTCGTATTCACTTGTATAAAGTGTGAAAACAATAGTATTTATAGGAACAAATTCTGATAACAGTTATATTATCATATATAAATTGTTAATAAAGTTGTATCCACTCGGCTCGAGAGTAAATACATTTGTATTTACACAGCTCGAGTATGAATACATTAGTATTTATATGTAATAATTCTGATAACAGTTGTATTTTCATGTAGAAATTGCGAATTCAGTTGTATTCACTCATAAAATGTGTGAATACAGTAGGATTTATATGTAATAATTTTGATAACAGTTGTATTTTTATGTAGAAATTGCGAATTCAGTTGTGTTCACTCGAAAAATGTTTGAATACAGTAGTATTTAAATGTAATAATTTTGATAAAAGTTGTATTTTTATGTAGAAATTGCGAATTCAGTTGTATTCACTCGTAAAATGTGTGAATACAGTAGGATTTATATATAATAATTTTGATAACAGTTGTATTTTTATGTAGAAATTGCGAATTCAGTTGTATTCACTCGTAAAATGTTTGAATACAGTAGTATTTATATGGAATAACTTCATAACAGTTGTATTTTCATGTAGAAATTGTGAATTCAGTTGTATTCACTCGTAAAATGTGCGAATACAGTAGTATTTATATGTAATAATAAAAGCAGTTGTATTACCTCGTAGAAATAGCGGATACAATTTTATTCACTTGGAGAAAGTGTGACTACAGTTTTATTTGCACAGCTCGAGTGTGAATACAGTAGTATCTACACCTATAGATTCTGATATCAGTTATATTCTTATGTAAGTAGTGAATAAAGTTGTATTCTCTTGTATAAAGTGCGAATACAGTTGTATTTATATGTATAAGCTCTTTTCTATTTTGTATATAAAGTGTGGATATAGTTGTATTCACACGTGTATGAGTATGGTGATTGGTATGAGTGGGGGAAATCTGTGCGAACCATTATCATAACGCCGCCACCAGCCCTGTTTCGATCTTTACGGTAAAATTTGTAGCCTGGAACTGAAAAAACGTGTCATGACGTAATAAACGTGTTTCACTTATTGAGATACAAATGTTGCCGGTTATGAAAAAGAAACTGCTTAAACTCAACTTTTTTTGCTCGTATTAATTGGGCATTCCACATTATTATTTTTATATTTTGTTTCTGGTTATTCATTTTGAACAAAAAATAAAGAAATAAAATCATAAAATATTTTTAATCCACTTAAACGGACATTTACGTAAAAGCAGGTTTTGAGAATTAAAATTAACGAACGGAATGTTTTTGCTTGGGAATTATGAAAATATTTACGTGTGTTAACTGTAAAGAAATACAAGATATTAGGTGATTGAACTTGACCTAGTGCGGTTATTATTCTGATAGTAGTATGGTTCGATAGTATTATTATTGAAAACTTTTTTTTTGTATGAGTGCCTAAAGGGGGCCAGTTTCGGAATTATAGCTGCTAAAGATTACTGTGAGTATTATTATACATAACAATCATATACGATATAATTTATAGTCTTACACAAATATATTTATAATTTTATTATTTATGTCCATCAATCCAGAAATGAAAGTAATCCTTCTACTAATATTAGTACTTAGACATACTATCTTCCGCTGATTTTATTTTATTCATTATTTCTTTGAATTTTACCATTATGTTGCTTAAGTTAAACATACTAAAAATGTTTTTAATTTCTTTAAAACAATCTAATATTGAAGATTCGTTAAGGGAACCTCCGATCACAACCTTAGTGTACCAGATCAAATTCCAATTAAAACATTACAATGATAATAAATAATTCAATAAACAAATAAACTGGAAACAATATAAAGAATGAATGAATAATAACACATGTTTTTTATTTTTTTAAAATAAAGTATTTCTTTGTCATTACATACAGGGCAAGGAACGATCGGTCGGTCGGGTGTCAACCGAGTCGCACAACCACCACTGATAGTTATCCAATTGTGCGTCCTTAATTCAACCTCGATAAGCAATAAGTTATTTAAGTTAATTTACGCCCCACATCTACATTTCATAGTTGTACGTATTAATATATTTTGCTTGTAAATACAGTGTAAACTGTAATCGGAATTTAAACAAATGAATACAACCGTATTCGCAATTTACACATGAGAATACAACTCTTATCAGAAATAATACATATAAATAAAACTGTATTCACACTTTATAAAAGTGAATACATCTTTATTCACTATTTATACATGAGAATAAAACTGTCATCAGAATTTATAGGTGTATATACTACTGTATTCACACTAGAGCCGAGTAAATACATCTGTATTCACACTTTTTAGGAGTGAATACAATTGAATTCGGTATTTTTACATGAAAATACAACTGTTATCAGCATAATTCCATATAAATACTACTCTATTCACACTTTATACAAGTGAATACAACTGAATTCGCAATTTCTACATGAAAATACAACTGTTATCAGAATTAATACATATAAATACTGCTGTATTCACACTTTATACAAGTGAATACGACTGAATTCGCAATTTATACTTTAAAATAAGCTGTTATCAGCATTATTATGTATAAATACTACTGCATTCACACTCGAGGCGTGTAAATACGACTGTATTCACACTCGAGATGTGTAAATACATCTGTATTCACACTCGAGACGTGTAAATACATCTGTATTCACACTCGAGACGTGTAAATACATCTGTATTCACACTAGAAACGTGTAAATACAATTGTATTCATACTCAAAACGTGTAAATACAACTGTATTCACAGTTTATGCGGATGAATACAATTATTTATATTCATAGATGTGAATACGAATATATTTATATTCACACATGTGAATACGAATATATTTGTATTCATATTTATAGGTATACTCTGTGTGAATATATTCGTATTCGTATTTACGAATATAAATATGCCCAACACTGCTCCCATGCTTTTGTAGCTGAAACTTTTGTTAAAGATCTTTTTGTTCACTCTTCCCTCCTTCATTCTTTTCATGTGCCCATGGACAGAAACATCAGCCTTCTAATTCTTATCTCCGTTTCAAGGTCTTTGATTTCTCTGTAGATATCTTCGTTAGATCTCAGCCAATCCATAGTAATCTTTCCTTTCATCCTAACCCTCTGGCTCAATCATTATCCGCTTCCACACATCCTGATAACTCCCCTCGCAGACTAAAACGGCATTGGCCCCGAGATCTTTTGTAAAATTTATTTATGTTGGAGTTCTGGCAATGGCCAGCTTCTCCACTCATGCCCTGAGTGAATGTATATAGCGCTCTCACTCAGCCTCCACTGGGTTTTTTACTTCAGTGGCGCGGCTGAGAGAGAAGAGCTGGGAATTCTCTGTACCTGGCTTGTCCTTCCATAAGTGAAGGAACGGGTCTGGTCGGGGGATCTCTAGAATGAATGTAAATTGTAAATAAAGTATAATTGTATTTTTAACCTTTAATTTAATTTTGTCTTATTTTCATTTACTATTTAATTTTATTTGATTTTTTTTTAAATTTAGATATTTCACCCAGATGTATATTTTATATTATTTATGTATAGCATAGTGTTTTTAATTATTTTTTTATTAATTTATTTTATTATTATATTTTTTAATTATTTCTTTTATTATTATTTCTTTTATTATTATTATTTTTTTATTTTTTAGTATATATCTTTTTTTTTTTTCTCTTTTTACTGTAAATAATGTGTGAATGTAACCATTAAGCCATCTATATTACTTATTGCCCACATTTGTGGCAGATTGTAATAATTACTCAATAAAATAATTTAAAAAAAAAAAAAAAAAATATCTTAGCCTGTAACCTTCCTGTGTTTTTTCAGGGCCCATAGATTGTCTTTATACATTGTAAGGTTTTTTTTATATTATTTATTTATTATACAGAACTTTTTATTTTTTTTTTTATTTATTTCTTTATGGTACTTATTATATGAATGCAATCATAAAACCATTGCCTACATTAGAGGCACATTGTAATACTTACTCGATGCAAGTTTAAAAAAAAAAAAAAATTGAATCCTTATCTAATGTTTTTAAAACCTATCGGGGCTTAGACTTGCCCAATTTATGGAACGGCGAAAAAAATCAAAAACATATATTCAGAAAATAGAAACAATTCAATCTAAATTCTTAAAACTGATAACATATTCCCTTGTGTTTCAAACAAACACTAAATACAAATTTACGTATTCCAAAAGTTCCGAGCCATATTCATAAAATTTACAGACGATTTTCTGAAAAATTACTTGTACACAGAAAACGAACAGGTACAGAATATGGCAACATTAAAAATTACGGATATAACTCAAAGGAGACTGAAAATGAGTTGGATGAGGGATCTCCTAGTCTCATCTCTGAGGAAGTATCTCACTCCTGGAAATTGCATCACTGCGTGCTACATCTTTTATGTATTATCAAATCTCTTGTTTTAAGGTAACATTGTTTGCTACTTGCATACAAAGTATTAAAGTTGCAAATAAAATTTTTGAGCTAAAAAAAAATTAAAAATAAATGCATACCGTGCAATCCCTAAACTAATGGCTAACATGATTACTATACTTGATTTAATTTTTTTTTTTTTTTAAGCTAGCATTGTCATTAAAGCCTTTATTTGTTTATAGCTATTTATTGAAATTTACAACTGTTTACACTATATATATATATATATATATATATATATATATATATATATATATATATATATATATATATATATATATATATATAAAATACAACAAGTAAATGTGATGATAATTCTAAAAATAACATGCTAATTACTTAAAAGCAACTATCCATTGGTAGCAGTTATAAATGTTCTGTATAATAATGTACTATATTAGAAGGTCCCGAAGCCTTCTTCTTTTCAGGCACGCCACGGAGGGTCATCCGGAATAGAATGGGAAGCGAGTTGAGATACAAATTGATTTATGGAGTTTAATATGAAAGGATATATATCATTGTTATCATTGTGGATAAGTTTGTTTGTGACAGAGTAAGGAGCATTGAGGATTTTTCTAAAGATTTTGGAAAGTAAGGATTGGATACGAGATGAGTTAGATGGTTTAGTGGAGTAAAGCCTTTTAAATAATAAACTGTTTCAATGGAATGTAAATTATTTGTATTAGGTTCTTGGGCTAGTTGTACTGCCATGCATAAAAAGGTTATTGCTGAAATAGCATAATATACATTTTCTACCAACAGCCTGACTCGAGCCCAAGTCCAAGAGCTATGAATCGCCTTAACCACTGAGCAACCATACCACCCTTTATTAATTATATAAAATACATTTATTTTAATCATCTTGCTAAGTATATTTTCCAATTCTCTATATTTTGCTTATTTCCATTCTCTTTGATTGTTTTTAAGCATATAACGTAAGAATATAAAGTTTTATCCTCGAGGATTTTTTTATAAGTCTTATTCTGTTTTTTAATAAAATTCAAAAAATTATATTTTCCAATTCAATCCAGATTACATTTTTCCGCTAGCTTTGTGGAGAGACCAGTTATAGCTAAGAAAATTACCATAAGTATTCCCAATCAATTCAGATATTGAGTCGTTTAGAAGAATACTGTTTAAATAATATAAATTAAATTAAATTTTGCGAAAATCCTAAATATCCTTTTATATTAAAAGATTCCCGTTTAAATATTCAACCATTTATTTAATAATATCGCATATAATGGGAGCTTTACAACAAAATGAACTAAATAAGTAAATTTAAATAATTTGCCGGTTATCATTACAAGAAAGTTAAATTGATTTCTTTAGATTTTTCGATCTAAGAACAATTGATTGTGACAGGAAGATTAGTAGTTTCTTAAGTTATCTTATAGAAAAATAAAGTATACGTTATAGATATATTATTTTATAATCTTAAATGAGATACTAATACTTATCAAAATGAACATTTTCAATCAATAAAAGGTCAAACTAAAACTATTTTTTTCAGTTGTTTCATTTCCATTCTAGATGAAAGAATTTTCTTTTTGTGATCCAACCGGCTAGAGAACATACTCCTGTCATTCGCAAACCACAATCAAAAACATGTTTTTTATTAATTCTTTTTGCATCCCTCTGCTTGAACAGAACCAAGCAGAGGGATGCAAAAAAAAAAAGAAAAAAAAAATCTAAAAAAGGAATCGAGTAACTGCCATTGAGGAGATGAATTAAAGTTCTGCTTCGGTAAAAACCACCTCAACGAATCACCTGACTCACTAGAAAATAATTGCAGATTGGGAAAATAGCCAAGAAGTCAGGAGATGAAAACTAAAATTCTTATTTTTTCTTTTGTTCCAAATCATCGAATACAAATTATAAGATGTAGAATATAAAAACATGAAATAGTAATAAGAAACACATGTTTTAAATAAATAGCGTCTTCATCAAAAACAAACATATTCATCAAACTGACAAGAGTATATTGATCTAAGTTTTGACCGAAGGATGACATGGAGCCCGCACATATCTACTAAATACAAAACATTAAAACAAAGGCTAAAGCTACTTTATTCTCTAATTGGACCACATTCTAAATTAAACCTAAGACAAAATCTCAATACCTATACTTACTTACTAAAGCCTATTTGGACATATGCCTCACAAATCTACGGAACTGCCGAAACGATGCATACACAAAAACTACAAACTTTTCTGGCCAAAACTTTTAGGACAATCACACAGGCACCTTAGTACGTAAGTAACATAACTCTGTAGACGGACCTACACATGCCTACCATCAAAAAACACATACAGACCTACTACAAAAGATTTCACAATAGACTTAAAGGTCATCCCAACAAACTCATACACGACATGTCCACAATATCCGTATAAGGTTGAAAAGGAGCTGGATGAGAGATCTCCTTGAATAAAATTAAATTATTAACAATCTAGATAGAACCTCTCCACTGGACTAATGCTCCTCACCATGCCTCTCATGCCAGAACCTTCTTATTGTTTTACAGCCATCTCATTCCCTGGTTGTCATTAAATGTATTTGTCAGTTGTGAATTAAGAGAATTAAAGGCAAAAAATAAAAATAAATAAATAATAATAAATAGCTTTTATATAACTTTTTTGTTGAAGGAGGAGAGAAGCAGTAAATTATAAAACAGATATAGATAAAATTGGAACAAATTATGCTAACATAATAAATTAAAAAATGTGAATATTGGTGACAATACAGAAATAAAATGAATATGGGGTTTTTATATTAACACTATATTAAATAGTCTATATAGATAAGAATTAGACAAACAATATAAATGATGAACATTGCTCAGTAGTATGGCTGTGAGGCTGTAAAATTGACTATGTGAAAGCAATAACAGATTTTAAGTAAACGTTTTTGTATAATTGTATAAGATAAATTTGGGTAACGGTAGGGTTAACAGGAGGCAACCCCTACGCGCGCTCAGAATACCTTTTATCAATTCTTACCTTCTTCCGATTTATTTCGGTGTTTTAGTCGCAACTTTTCGAGGGGAAAGGTTATTCTCATTTATTTACGGAGAAACTTTAAATCCCTGTTCAAAGTAATATTAACTTCTGTTTACCTTATGATATTAAAATGAGAAATAAGAAATAATGAAGTGGAAAAAAGAAAATTTCAAAATATAACACTAAATCAATTTTGAATTAAATCAGAATTAATATAATGCTAAACCACCAGTAATGTTAATTCTTGATAAACTTTGTGATGTGAGGGAAGTGTAAATAACAAATTATAAATATTTAAAAGACAGAATCCTTAAGTATTTATTTCACAGAACTCCTATTTATTTAACATTTGTAGCACTATGTTTCGGAGAAAATGCTCTATTATCAGGCTTCTAAAAAATTTTAAAAATACATTAATCTATAACATTACTCCAATAGTTTTACAATTATATAATATGTCATTTACCTCTCAATATGTGATTATTTTCACATTGTCCATTCTCCATGTTATAAGGGATTATATAATAAAAGACAGAATCCTTGTTAAAAGTTATGATGTTAATTTCTGCTATATTTTCTCAAGGGAAGTGGAAATAAGAAAATATGAAACCTATGATATACTTTCTCAAATTTATTTTTGATCGATATGTTTTATTAAAATAATTTTACAATCTGTCTCACTTTAGGGCAATAAGTATTATGGATGGCAAAGAATGCAATCACAAAATATGCATACTGAAATTTTATCACTTAAATTGATAAAACAAATAAAAATATATAAAACACCAAATCCATGTACAAATTAATGATCTTAAGTTTTGTAACACTTTTACACATTAGAGAAGAGGAAATAAGAAAACATGAATAGATAAAACACTTAATTCTTTATGAAACTCATTTTGTTAACTTCTGTTTCACTTATTTACATTTAAGAAGACTAAATGTTAATATACCACACTAAACAACACAATCCAAGTTGAAACTGTAGAAGTGATTGTTTACATGTGAGGTTATAGGAAAGAGCTATCGATAAATGTAAACTCGAAGTGAAGCGTAAGGATCGAACTGGTAGGTGTAGCGCGGGCCAAGCCAGTTTGCTGCCTCCTCTTAAGCCGACCGTTACCTAAATTTGTATAATTGATACAATGTTATGAGTTAATAGATTTTAGAACCTGAAGATGGAGGCACAGATTCCGAAACATGCAGAATCGCATAAGAATAAATAGAAGTTACGCCTAATAATGGATATTAAATAGCTTTTGTTTTACATAATCAGCTGTTATTAATCGATATTTTATGAGTAATTTTAGTTTAAATATATTTATTGATCAGTTGGCTAAATGTACTTAATATTTTGGAATATTTAGAAATAGAATTAGGAATGATGAATTAATTGCCACTTCTATTGGAATTAGTTTATTTGAAAACTATTGATTATTCTAATTGTGTTTGTAGTACAAAAATAATAATACAATTGTAAAAATAATAATAGAATTTATAACTGTATTATAAAACTAACTGTTTTGATCCGTCTATACCAACATGAGGGTTTTGACACACAAGCAGAACATATAAATTAATCAAAACTACTGGATCGGATTTCGGACACCAAAATGTACAATTTTACCGCAATATTAGTGATTCATCGAAAATATAATTGTTCACCCCACCCCTGGGTCTCAACAGGAGGGTCGGATTACCCGGATAGTAGGACTAGCGGGAGGCAGATTAGTGAGGTTTTACCGTATATTGTTTCAAGTGAAATCACATTTTAGTAGTTTTAGGTATACACAAGAATTGAGAATAATTTTAAATAATTTAAAATAGAAACAAAAAAAAAAACAAAACACTCCATTCTAAAAGTTTCATAAAGTATGATACAATTCAACAGTTAAAAAAAAAAGGCTCCCGTTATAAAGACTATTTGAAATAGAAATTCATTCTTGATAATAGAATTAATTAAAAGAGACTGGAAGTTTTCCAAAGTTTGTTTTTGGTTTGTAATAGAATACTGGAGTTGAGCTAACTCGGAGGGGGGCTGTTCGCCCTCAAAGAGGTCTGCTTCAAGTCAGTTATCTGATAGCCTCTTCTTCTCCTCTGCGTCATTTGAGTTGGGAAATATTTGGCTATCTTAGGATCTTTCAGATATCTTCTTATGTTAACATTTATGAGAGATCCAGTAATGTATATTTATCATTCATGAACTGACTATGGCTCAGAATAATAAATAAATAAATATTAGGAATAAAATTTCTAACCGGTCCATTGATGTTATAAATTAGGAGGTAACTTTCAAAACGTGTTTTGCCACAGAAAATGTTTTTTTTTAGTTTTTGGTATCACTAGATTTGTTTTTCAGAACCCTAAAATGATTATAATATTCATAACCATATGTTATGAGTATTGGCCATCAAAACAAACTTTGTCCCATCCATAGTTAGTAAAAAAAATCTGGGTTTTAAACAAAGAGCGTTTTGTCCATAGCCTGTTTTTAGTTCAAGCTTTGTCCACTAAGCCAATGGGAACGCTGCATTATTGACAACAATGACATTAACTATAATGAGGATGAAACTTATGACAGTTTAGAAAATGAAAGATGTGAACTGTATATTTAAAAACTAGTGACTGTTAAAAAAATGAAATCATTCCCCGAAAATTATGAGTGTCATTAACATACTGACTTCTGTAAAATAAAAAATAGCCACTTCAAACAGAGTTTTGTCCCTTTGTTATTTCATTAAACCGTGTTTTGTCCACTGTGTTCCTTCAAAACGTGTTGTGTCCATATTTAAAATTAAAAATACTAATTTTAGGAGTAAAGAATATTTCTGATCCATGTTGCAATGTGTTTTTTTTTTTTTTTTTTAATGCTATTAGTTTAATTTTTTGTATTTGAAGGGTAATTACATCTCATAATATACGTTTCTTGTTATTGGTGAAAAGTGAAAAGAAAAGAAAGAAAAACACGTTTTGAATGTTACCTTCTAAAATAGTATTATCGGTGGTCACAGAAAATAAGTTGCTAAGTCTAAAAATTGCAACCTCTCAGGGCATGTCTTTTTAACTGTTTAGCTTTTATTGTAAATTCATTTTATGAAACAATAAATAGTTAGCGACATCAATGTCACCAAAATAGTAGGAAATAATTTTATTTACTGACGCAGCTTGAGAATTTTTCATTCATACAAAACACGTGAATAATTATCCCTTCATTGCCTCACAAAAACTTCAATTTCAAATCATAAACCTTCAAGAATGGTGTCGAAATTGGAAAATTAAATAAATTCCAAATAAATCTCATCAAATAACCTTTACCCTTCGTCGCAAACCTACAACTTTTTGACCTACAGTATCCTTTAATGACATTCCATTAATCCCAGTTGAATAGATCCGCTACCTAGAACTCCATCTGGGCAAAAGTCTTACATAATTATAAATAAGCTTGTCCATATAGACCTCAACGTCCAATAGGTAGCTGAGAATCAGTCCTAACATGGTGCCTATACTTGTCTTAATTGGAAAATTAATATCAGTCCAAAAAAATGAGATCACAGAGAGGTAGATAAATAGAAAATAAATTTTATTCTGGGACAAAGTCCCTTAAGAATAACAACAAATGAATTATAGAAAGTACATCATATCCGGCCAAGATATTTTAAATAAAATAATATAATATAAAGTAAATACAAGTTAATAATAATGTTTTGGTTTTCCGTTAGGATGAGGTGATTAAAATTTTTATAGTTTGCAATGATGTTTTTTGGTGTGCATCCCTAATTAAGGATTTTGTCTAGTCGTTTGGTTGATGGTTGTCTAGTATAGTAAATGATTATAATTGGTAATTTGAAGTTTGGTTATGTTATGTGTTTTGTAGTTTTGTCGTTATATTTGGGGTGTTAGTTTTTTGTTTGATGGATATTATGGACGGTGTCCACTCTAGCCTCTGTTGCTGTGTTCTCTTTTCCTATCATATATGTAGTGTCGAATTGTATGTTGTGGTTCCAAATACTCTGGAGAGAATTGTAAGTTTTTTCTTTTTGAGTTTTGGTGTTTATCTGTTATGCTGTTGCGTTAATTGATGTCGTTTAGTAATATCTATGGCATTATGCAATGTCTTGTTTTTGTTTTAAGTGTGAATTTTTAAGTCTATTTTCATTTTCTAAATCATATCGAAAACTGTTCCCAGTCCACTCGGCCTGTAATCAGCGAAGGGTGGGTGGGTTTAGGAGTAGGAGTTTGAATGTAGGGAAAGCATATTACCGGACTATGATCGGATGTAAAGGTTCATTTAGGGATTTTTATTGTGAGCTGGGATGATTGATATCTGGAATTGATGAATATATCAAGGATATCAGGTCGTTGTTTTGTAGGGATGTTTGGCCATATAGGTGGGGTTCATAGGTGGAATGATGGAATAGCTTTGGTTGTAGAGACTCGGGATAGGATTTGTCTGCCACGGGAGTTGGTTATGATTCGACAACCCCACCGTTGGTGTTTTAGCGTTGTAGTCTCCTCCTGCAATGAAGCGAGGTCCAAGGATCGGAATAAGGATTCAAGATGATTATAGGAAAGAGGAATATTTGGAGGGCTAGATACAGCTGAGAGAGTTAAATTGTAAGGACTTATTGATATGATACCGAGGTTGATTGGATTTCTGCAGTTGGAGTGGAAGGAATAAAGGAATGGGGTAAAAGATTTATGGATAAAGGATACAAGAACCTGCTGTGCTTGTTGTCTGGATGGTCTGATCGATAAGTGATGTAGTCACGTATGTGGAAATGTGATCGGTTAGTGAAGTGGGTCTCCGTAAGTAAAGCAATATCAATGTTGTTTTCATGGAGAAAACATATCAAGTTCGTTCTTCTCGGTGGTTATGTAGTCCATTCGCGTCCACAAAATGATAGTCAGTGGCTTTGGGCTCATTGTGGAATATTGAATGGGACTTGGGAAAGAAGGAAAGGACTCTGGTAAGAAGTGAAAATGAGCGGTGCAATCGTTTTCTTTTAGCTCGGATAAGAAGGAGGATAGGATGTTATTAATGTCTGCTGGGTTGGAACAAGATTTGATTCAGGGAGCTGAGATGAAGAATTGTAACTAGGAGTGCTAACTGGGATTTGGACCTGTCTTGAGATTACTAGGAATAGTGTCAACTTTTAATGATGTTTGATTTGGGAGGTTAACTATGGAAGAAGAAGTTTGGATTGGAACTGGGCTGGGTGTTGATCTCTGTGGTGGTAGTTTTACACGGAGTTATGAGTAGATGATATGGAGGAATGTTCTGACTCTAGGAGGTTGAGGAGGAGGTTGAGATTTGGAAAGTACAGGCTGTGGTCGGGAGCTTTGATGCGCCTGATGTCGTGGTTCTCTGACTATTTACTATAATCGTGGAATATGATCGGGGGGGGGAGGCAATTTAGATTCCCTCGTTTTCGCCTGTTGGTGAGTAGGATGGATGGTGAGTGTATTGAAGTATAGACGGGCTTGGCTCAACAGTAGACCCTGGAAGTTTTATCTTCATATTTTTTCATGGAAGGGTTTTCGGAGGTTTTCTACACTTTCTTCTTGAGAAGTTGTGAGGTCGATTTTTTTAAAATTACTTTGGCAAATGTCTCTGCCTGCCTCATTGAAGTTTTTGTGTACGATGCACCTCTGTAATTTGCTGGCCGGTGGTCTGGATGGTAACAATATGCCTTTGTGTGTCCAAGATTTTGGCACCTAGTACATTGTACTATTACTGGTCTCCGTCTTGGCTGCTCAAAACGGACAACTGAATGAAACAACAGTCTACAACACGGATTTGATTTTTTTCCTGTTTTATTTGGAAAAATTTCTGAATTATTTTTCGCTGGCTCCAGATCTACAAAAAAATAGGGGGAGGGCAGGGTCCAAAAACTGAGTTTTCTGTATTGGAATGGCCAAACTTGTTAGAACGACTGAAAGGTTTTGTTTCTTTGCAGTAGATTCTAACATTGTGGCCTATTTCTTCGATATCTCGTTTGATCGCAATCGGTTGATGTAGTGCTGTGGAGACCTCTCAGTACCAACACGATAGTGAGGTGAAATCAAATTTTTTCCTCCCTTAATTGGTAGCAATGGAATTCATATTTATTGACATTACAAATAGTGAATTAACCTTTTCAATAATGATCTTTTGCCGTGGTATTTAATTTTTAAATAATTTAAAGAGAAAATATATAAACAAACAACACTTATCTACACACAAAACCATATGTACATTCGGTAAAGGAAAAAAATATTATATACAAAGTTGATTGAAACATGAAATTTCTGGATTTAAAATCTAGTGAAGTATGGAGAAAATAACATTTGTTGAGAGGGAAAGACAAAAATGATAAAGAAAAAAAAAATGAAAAACATATTTGAGTAACATATTTGAGTAACAGTGAAAACATTATCATAAGAAGAATTGGAAAAGTTTTTATTTAATATGCTAGTATGATATTCGTTTTAAAGCATCCATATGATTAAATAACATCCGTCTAGAGGGAGATGAGGTGGTGAAAGAGGTGTGTTCTAAAAATTCCAAGGGAAGATACGTTGTGAATGGAGGGAGGGATAGCGAAACGGGCAACAACAGAAGTTAAGAGGAATACTCGTGAGGGAATGGAGGGAAGGAGACTGAGATGGTTCGGCCATATTAGAAGAATGGAGAATAGAAGAATCCCTAGAATAGCTTATGAATGGGAAGCAGAGGAGAGGTGAAGGAAAGGTAGGCCTCGCATGTTGTGGCTGAAAGTATAGCTGGCCGAGAATTAACGGAAGAAGAAGCGATGGACAGAGAGGAATGGAGGAACCGACTGAGGGAGGAGTTTGGTTGAAGGAAACTTCGAATAGCGAAGAAAAATCCTTTCAAAGAAAGAATTAAAAAAAAAAAAAAATAAAAAACATTATCAAATAACTTTTATCCTTCTTCGGAAATCTACTACTTCCTATCTTACGGTTTCTATTAATAATAATCCACCGTTCCTAGTAGAATAGATCCGCTACCTAGGACTCCAGCTGGACAAACGTTAAACTTGGAATCCACATACAAGACTAAAACGACAAGAAACTGCTCGTCGTTACAGACTACTTAAACAATTACTAGACAAACGTTCAAAGCTTCCAATAAATTACAAAATACTCATCTACATGACTGTGATAAGAACTATTTGGACGTACGGAGTTGAGCTTTGGTGCTCCACTATTCCATCCAATTCATCTCGTATCTAATCCTTACAATCCAAAATCCTTCGAAAAATCCTCAATGCTCCTTATTTTGTGACCAATAAACTTATCCATAAAGATCTTAATGTTCCATATGTTGCTAAAAGACAAAAAACTGCACGTCGTTTTCGACTTCTTCAACAAACGCTCCAAGATGCCGATTAATTACAAAATACCAATTTACATGAGAGTAATTACACCTGTTTGGAAATACGGAGTTGATATTTGGGACCATCCAATTTTTTTCATATTCAATCCTCACAATAAAAAATTCTTCGAAAATTCCTTAATGATCCACAATTTTTCAAAAATAATCTTATCAATAAAAATATTAAGGTCTATCAGCTCTATCAGCTCGGATATAATACCTATCCTTTCATATTAAACTCCATAACCATACAAATCCATTAATATCTCAACCTGCTTCACATTATATTCCCATTAACTCTCCGAGTAGTTTGAAAAGACGACCCCGGACTATCTAAGGTCTTTTCTTGAACAGCTACCAATAAGTAGTTTCTTTCAATCAAATGAACTGTTATTATGAGCATTATCTTCACATTTATGAGATATATTTTATTTTCAGTTGTAAATTTCAAGAAATAGTTTTTTAATAAAAAACAAGTTAAATACCTTATTGAAACAGTTATCCTCTTCCATATTAGACTTTTAAAGCTGTGACCTTTCTAAAAGACTGTTCAATCCATTTAAGCTCAGTTACTCAGCGAGGATGAGGTAACACAACCTGGAACAAATCAGAACAGGTTGAACTGTAACAGTATCTCACCTTGTAGGCTTCAGGCGTTCTAACAACAGTCCTTCTAGCGTTTCAGGCTTCCTTTTTGGCAACTCAATGCTGCCTTATCCACTATTGAACATGAAATAAAGAACAATACAATGTAACAGGAATGCCACGATACAAATTTACGTTCTACTTTCGAAGATATATCATAAGTATTTGTTACTTATATAGTACTATTTTTTTTTTCATTTACTTGTCCGTAAATTAACGTAAGTTAAATTTATTAAATTAAAAGATTTAGAAAATCTTTTTATTTATCAAAATACGATTAATTATTCTCCAAACATTTCTGAGAAATTTCTTTGCTCTTTGAAGTTTGAGTTTTTGGTAACAACAAAATCTAAAAACGCATTTCATTTCGAATTCTAAGACTAAAGCGACAAGAAACTGCTCGTCGTTACAAACTACTTCAACATTTACTAGACAAACGATCAAATCTCCCAATTCATTACAAAAGACTTATTTACATGACTGTTATTAGACCTATTTGGACGTACGGAGTTGTGCTTTGGGGCTCTACTAAACCATCCAATTCATCTCGTATTCAATTCATACAATCCAAAATCCTTCGAAAAATCCTAAATCCCCCTTACTTTGTCACCAATAAGCTTATCCATAAAGACCTTAATGTTTCATTTATTGCTGAGTTAGCCCAAACCAGATACCTATCCTTTCATAGTAAGCTCCATAACCACTCAAATCCATTAGTTTCTCAACTTGCTTCCCTCTCCATTCCCGATAATCCTCCGAGGCGTTTGAAAAGAAGATAGCCTAGAGAGTGTAAAATTTTATTGAAGTGCTACTGATGAGTATTTCTTTTCAGGTTGTTACATGTCATTGTAATCGTTATCAGCTCATTTACTTAATGTACATATTTGTATAGTTGTAAATTACAATAAATTGATTTATATAGTTTTGTAAACCTCAATAGGATTAGCAATATAAATAAAATGTATGATATCCCCTCTCCCAAAAACCCTATAAAACCCCCACCTGGCCTCATCAGACATTCTGTACGTGACCGTTGCTGCGTGCGGTCATACTATGATCGAAGTATTGTAATAGGCTATAAATTGTGATTTTTCTTGTATCAATGTATGTCACTCAATAAAGCTTCTTTTTAAAAACTCCAAACCGCGATCCTTTTATTTAGCTGGCGCTCGAACGGAGGGACTTTAGGAAGCGTAAACGTAATTTCGCGGCAGTTCTGTCTTATTTCACGTACAGAACTGCGAGACCTCTTTCCACTGGCATGAGAAGATTGGGAGCTGAGTATTAGAAGAATACATCAGCAGATCTTCAAGTCTTTGGGAGCGCTTTGGTATTCCAATACCTTGACCAAAAGGACCTACAACCTCTTGCTAAAGAATCGACGGGACTGAGCTGAAGGAAGAGGCATCGAGAAGACGTCGAAGACATCGTTGTATCAAGAAACAAGTATAATTAATTAATTTTAATTTTATTTTTAAGCAATTTTGTAATTTAAATATAATTAGTAATAAGTATAATAATTTAAAATATTAATTTAGCATTTATCTTTATGAATGGGTTGGAAGAAAAATGAAGTAATTTAAAAATAACAGGTTCTATGTTAATTAAAAAAGATAACAATATGGCTCTAGAAATTAAAAATCACGATCTAGCACTAATCCCGGAATATGACGGAAATCCGTTACAACTAGTAGATTTTATCAGGAATAGTGAATTTTTGTATAATTTATATTGTAAAGAGGATAACACTCATAAAAACCCGAATCAGGCTAAATTAGTTTTAACTAAATTAAATAAATTAACTGGAAAAGCTAAAGTCGCCGTTTATGATAAAGAATTTAGTACCGTCAGAGAAATAATAAAATTTTTAAAGAAAAAATATCAGGACACAAGGACTCGGGAACAACTAATATCTGAAATTCTAAATACGGGGACTTACCATAATGAGAACCCACTCGATTTCTTAGAACGACTGGGCCAGAAAGATGCGATTCATACGCACGTATTTATTCAGACAATGAAATACTTGACAAACAAGACGAAATGTACAGATACGACAAACAAATATCTCATCACGCGGTTCATAGTCTACACCAGGCATTAACTGATTTTACTTACCACATTAAATTTTATTCGTTAGAAGACCTCGAGGAAATATTAAGAAATAACGCGGCTCACATCGTACACAGCCTTTACGGAAACATAAAACAATATAAAAATAACCCAGCTTAAAATAATTATAAAAAGGAAAATTTTGAAAATAATTATAAAAATAAAGAATATAGACCGAGTTTTAATAACCACCACGACTACCAAAATTACCGACCCCATCAGTACCACCTCGAGCAATATACGTCTTATAATAATCCGCAACACTACCGACCGCAACAGTATCAGCATGAACAAGGTCCAACCTTTAATACCTTTAGTAATAATAATCAGCATAACTTTCGGCCACAACAGCGAGCTATCGAATATAAAACACCAATTTATAATCAACAATGGGACCCTCAGTCACAGTATACATTTTTCAATAAGACGCCCTCTAGAAATTTTAGACAAAATCATCAACAACCCCAAGTAGATTCAAACACAGTTTCGATGAGAACGGTTTCTAATAGAGTGCACACGATAGAGGAGGAAAAAGATAAACAAATAAAATTATTACAAGAAAGAATTGAATTATTAGAACAGAAAGAGGATCATTTTTAAGTATCAGGCCCAAGCACGAGCAGACCTCCGGACTTTGACCAGATATAAACAATCAGTTAAATTTTAATAATACAAAGCGTGATAATCAACCTAAAGCCCCAGATAGGAAACAATCAAAAAGTTAAATTCCTTATCTTTCCGTTTAGTAATAGATTCCAGTTTTTATTAACTGGGTATGAAACCATGAAAAAATTAAAATTAATAATTGACTTAGAAAAAAATGAATTAAAATATAATAAAAGAATATTTAAGTTAGAAAACGATTAATTTCACATCGACGATAAAAATGAAATAAAAAAATTAATTCGACATGAGCATATAAAACCGGAAATAAAAGAGGAACTAATTGAAATTATATGCCAACATGGCGAAGTATTAAAAAGAGATGATGAAAATTTAAAATCAACGGGCTTAATTAAGCATAAAATAATAACGACGAATGAAAATCCAATATATTCGCGAAATTACCGTTACCCGGAACAATTTAAAAAACAAATAAACGACGAAGTTCAAAAATTATTGAAAAATAAAATAATAAGACCTAGCAAATCGCCGTACAATTCCCCACTTTGGATCGTACCAAAAAAATCAAACGCGTCGGGACAAAAGAAAATAAGAATGGTCATTGACTATAGGAAATTAAATCAGGCAACCGTAAAAGATAAATTTTAAAACATTGAGGAATTATTAAACAGATTAAAGGGATCGAAAATATTTTCCACAATAGACCTCGCGTCAGGGTTTCACCAAATTGAAATGAACGAACAATCAATAGCTAAAACCGCGTTCTCCACTGGAAATGGACATTTTGAGTTTTTGCGTATGCCTTTTGGCCTGTGTAATGCACCTCCAATCTTTCAGAGAGCGATGACAATGATGATTCAAAATATTCCTAATTCAATGATTTACATCGACGAAAATAGTTTATACAGAAAATGAGGAAGAACATTTAAAAGATTTAAAAAGAGTATTTGAAGCCCTAAAACAACATAACCTCTCAATACAATTGGATAAAACCGAATTTTTTAAAACCGAATTAAACTTTTTAGGCTACGTCGTAACCCCGGACGGATTAAAAACAGATGTGAAAAAAATTGAAGCTATTTTAAAATTTCATATTCCGCGTAGTGAAAAGACGACGAGACAATTCCTCGGCATGACCGGGTATTATAGGAAATTTATCAAAAATTATGCCAAAATAACCAGACCAATTTCAAATTCTTTAAAGACCAAAATATACGGCACAAAAGAAATACAAGAGGCATGTCAAACCCTAACAGAAATGATGAGCAATACACCAATTTTAAAGTACACAGATTGGGAGAAACCGTTTATACTAACCACAGATGCTAGTAATAAAGCCATCGGAGCTGTACTGTCACAGAAAGATGAAAACGATATAGAACACCCCGTAGCATTTGTTTCCAGAGTTTTACAAAACGCCGAGATAAAATATAAAGCAATAGAAAAAGAATTTTTAGCAGTTGTATGGGCGACACAGCATTTTAAACCTTATTTGTATGGCACAAGATTTCTTTTATGTACTGATCATAAACCCTTAACGTGGATCTTCTCAATGAAAAATGGTAACACACGTATAATGAAATGAATATGGAAGCTCCAAGAATTCGAATTCGACGTTAAGCATATCCAAGGTAAAACTAAGAACGTAGCCGACGCACTTTATAGAGGAATTGACGAAATAAATCATACCAGAGATGAGAAAGATATGGATGTTGAAGAATTACTTAACCAAGATATTGCGGACGAAAACAATTCGGAATACGAAGCAATAATGGAAGATCTACAGGCACCATCAGAGCAAGATTTAGAGACAATTCACTCGCAAGAATCAAGCAATGAACAGGTACGAATTTGCGAACCAGAAAAATGCATTAACATAGAGAAGAACCAGATAATCATAAAAAGGGGTAATACTAAAATAAATTTTACTAAACCATTCGGGAAGCGCCGATATGAATTAAACATCTACGGAAAGTCGGATATCGCCTCATTGTTAGAACAAATACTTGAACCCAATTAAACTTATGGAATAATATGTAAATCACCCAATGAAATATCTGAAAATTTATATGAAGACTATTTTAAAACAATACAACAAATAGTAGAAACACGATATCCATCGGTTAAATTAAAAAAAATACAAACAGATAGTAAATGACGTTGAAAATCCAAATGAACAAATAGAAATAATAGATAACTATCTTTTAGGCAAAACTAAACATAGGGGTATAAATGAAACGTTTCAAAAACTTCAAAAAGAATATAATTTTCCGGGTATGCAAAATAAAATAGCAGAATATACTAATAAATGTGAAACTTGTAAAGTTACAAAATATGACCGTAAACCTATAAAAACCAAATTTCAGGTTGCACCTAAACCTGAAAGACCATTTCAGGAAATAATGATTGACATTTTTAATTTATTTGAGTTATTAAGAATAATAGGGAAAGAGAGAGATAAAGATTAGAAGTAATAGCCTACAATAATACCTTAAACAATAAACTAAAACTAACACCCAATGAAATTACTTTCGGAACCTCCAAATTAGAATCAGACAAAAATATTGACCTGACTGAACAGTACGTATTAAAATATCATTAAGATCAACAACTACTACATAAATTAATTAGAACTAAAATAAATAATGAAAAAGAAACAAGAACTGAAAAATTAAATAGAAATAGAGAAGACCCCTTAGATATTCAAAAACAATTAGGAGACATAGAATATTTAAAAAATACTCAAGCAAAAATAAAAAGTAGGGACAAGTTTAAAAAAGTAAATGTACTAGTAAAAGATAAAAGACCAATTAAAACACATATTGGCAATATTAAAAGGCCCACTAGAAAAAAAAGGAAAAGGAAACAATCTGTTTCAGAAAACTATAATGAATCCATTCGCGTGAATATTTCGGATGCTTCAGATAATTACGACTCAGGCGACCCATATAGTGGTTCTGATTAAAAACGTTTAATTTTATTTAAATAATATTAAAATGTTTCAAAAATCTTTTATTTTAATAAAACGTAATAAAGGTAATGGTATTAGGGAAAAGATGTTTATGTTATATTGAAAGAATTATCTCTATTTATATTAAACTGAAAATGCTGTAGTTTATTTTAATAAATTCGGACTTTTGTATTTTGCTGTATATTATTATGTTCAATGTTAACAATGTAAAAGATCATTCAAATTATTATTTTATTTCACAGTAATATTCTGTTTAATTTATTTTGTAATTAATATTTTGTAGTCACTATAATAAATATCAGGATACTATTATTTTGTCTTGAAATATTATTTTGATTAATCATTGAGAAAAGTATGCATTTTATTTTGAAATTATTATTAATTGTAATTAAAAGAGTGTTTGAATTATTATTTTGATTTAAAATGTTATTATTTTAATTGAGTAATTTTGAATTTAGAAGTATTAATTGTTATAGAAGAAACTAATTCCAAGACTCTTATTTTATTTTCCTTTTGTTTAAATAATGTATTAAAATGTATTGTTTAGTATTAAGGAATATTCTGTTATCTTTCTGTACTTTAGTATGTAGGAACTAGGTATTTTTGTAAATAGTTTAAGCTTATTGCTAATATTAAGAAATGGACAAGGTCTAATCCTTTTGTTAATAAGAAGTCGATAACTGTATAAAATCCTATTCTAGTGTTAAACGTACAAGGTTTAATCTTTTTATTTTTCGAATATACAAATCGTAAACTTGGTACAAAAGATATAATCCTTTTATTTTTACATAAACTTAGAGTATAAGGTCCAATCCCTTTTGTTTATAAAATGTTATCTATTATATTTAAAACTTAGTGTAAAAGGTATTAAGAAATGTATAAGGTTCAAACCTTTTATTTATTGAGTTTTATAGAATCTAACCTATTTACACTAAGATATTTGTTCCATCGGAGACCTAGGAACTCGGGTGGGGGAGGAGTTATGTAAACCTCAATAGGATTAGCAATATAAATAAAATGTATGATATCCCCTCTCCCAAAAAAACCTATAAAAGACCCCCACCTGGCCACATCAGACATTCTGTACGTTACCGTTGCGGCGTGCGGTCATACTATGATCGAAGTATTGTAATAGGCTATAAATTGTGCTTTTTCTTGTATCAATGTATGTCACTCAATAAAGCTTCTTTTTAAAAACTCCAAACCGCAATCCTTTTATTTAGCTATACATATACATATATGTTTGTTTATTATTATTAAAAAAAAATTAAAAAATTTCGAATTTCTATTACAATGTTTATTATATCTTAAACAGTGGCCCAAGATTCTAAAAATACAGTAGTCGGTTGATGAATACCGTAGTCTAAAAAATACGGTAGATGGAGCAGAGTCTAGTAACCAACTAGATTTTCTTCATGGACCTTCAAAAATTCCTGACATTCCATACAGAAGCCTAAGAAGAACGATGATGAGAAATCTCTGTGAATAATAAATTTAATACATTATATTTCACCCTACAAGACAATTTTTTTTTTTGTTTAAATCATCAATTAATTGTTTTAGAATTAGTATTAAATAATTTCTAGATAATAAACTGTTTAGTATTGCAATATTTAGGACAATATAATAAAAACATTCAACAAGAAGTGGTAGGGTCGACAAACTATCTTCAGATTCTCGGCGAATATGTTAGACACTACCCAAAAAAGCTCAATTCCATAGGACGGACAAAACGGAATGGAAGAGTGTCCATTAAAAGTTCGAAAAAAACAATAATAAATTTTCAAAAGGACAACAATGTTCTATTATATTAATTTTCACTCTATTTACGATAACCCTTCGAGACGTCTGAAAAGAAGAAAGCCAAGAGACCTAATCTAAAAGTTATACTGAAATGTTACTATAGTGAATAGTTCTTCACAAGTTATATATTTGTAATCATTTTCCTCAAATTTGCTTATATTGTACTAGCATCTTCCGTCGCGGCTTCGTTCGCTCTTATAAATAATTTATTGAACATTATTTCTTTAATGATATATCACACTCACAGCAGTTATTTTTAACGTGGTTAAAATTATACTGATTAAGTGGTTGAAGACTATGTTAAAGCATTACTTTGTATTTAAATGTAAGAGTTAATAATTCAGATTGACGAATACTATCAAGAAACTCGTGCGAGCAATGGAATTATCAGAGCTTACAACTAAAGCCCATGAAACACATTTTTACACAGAATATCCACATTTCGATTAAATTATAACTTCTATTCGGCAGAAATAATTTTATTTATTTCATCTGGTTGGATTTTAATTTCTAAACATAAAATTATAAGACAGTGTTGCAAACCTCCTTTCTGCCATTCGTTTGTTTATTTCGTTTAACGTCACTTTATGCTGCTATGGCTAATCGGACGATGCTACGGTGGGAGTCCTAAATTTTACCTATCCAGGTATAATTAGGATAGGAATCTTTAACGAGTACCTGACATCGCACAGGCTGGGGACCCCCATTTTACGTATCTTCCGAAGGACGGCATAACTAAGAATTTTTTACCCCCTTTAAAAAATCCTAAGGTCATCTGCCGGGCTGCGAACCCACGATCTTGGGTTTAGTAGGTTGCTATGCTAACCACTACACCGCAGGTGACCCCCTCTGCCACTTAATATTGTACATTTCAATTTTTATTATTGTAAATTGTATTATTGCTAAACCTTTCTAGAACTATGGAGATGGTGTAGTTAATATTTGGTACAGATGGATTTAGTCTGTGCCATTAAACTCTTAATATTATGCTAAATACCTTTTCGGTCGATTTTTAAACGTCACTGGGAGCCACATGCAGCACCATATAATTAAATCTTTTTTAATAATCAAATAAAAAATAAGTAACTATTATTATCTATCTCAAGCTCTATATAACACCGTGCATTTGAAACCTCTCACGTAGAATGGTGCTCGCCACCTATCGGCCAATTTGAAAATCAGCAGATTTTATAATTTCTTAACCTTCCTGGAACTATAAAGGTGAGGTGGTTAAAATTTGGTACGAATTGGTTCAGTAGTTTTCGCGGTTAGTGATCACAAACGAAAAATGGCTTGTCCTTTTATAAAATAGTATAGATGTTGATTTCTATATGTACGAAGTATTATGATACCTGATGAAATACGTTATGTTTTCCGGGGAATTTTCTTTAAAAGTAAGACATGGCTTGGGAAAGTTGGGCCAGTTAAGAGGGTTAGGATCGATTAGGTTTGATCGCTAAGTGGAAGGAGGAAAGAAGCAATCATTCTTTCCAGCCTCCAATTTCTAGTTTGAATACTTGCTCTCTGATGTATCGCGCCCCTCCTTCCAATCTCCCCAACCCAAGGCTCTCTATCCAGCTTCTTTTCCGATTTATTGTTACAAATGTGTTTTTAACGATTAAATGAGCATTCCAACACAAGTTCAGGCTGAAATATAGCCATCTCTTATTTTTTATTTTATTTTTTTACAGTTATAGGTCCCATGCACAACATCCAAACGGTTAGAGGCACCGTGAGCTTACCTATTGTACATAAACAATTTTAATTGATGAAGATATGAGTTTAACTGCAATGTACAATTTTACCAACTACAGTTTAAAATTATCAATAACTACTACTTACAGAGTCCAAGGTTCACTAACAAAGTTACAAAATTAAAGTAATAATCATCGGTAAGCATAAATTAATAGAGAAAAAAAAAGAGAAAAAAATTAAAATAAAAACCTCAATAACGCTAACAAATAATATATGAATAATAACAAAGAACTTGTCGAGAATGATTAGTTTTGAGATAAACCTAGGGTTTTAAGATAAATAAGGTCTCGACAAAAACGTTACAATGATAACAACCAAACTGAGGAGGCTACAATTAAAACATTATCAATCAATATAAACAAAACTGGTTGCCATCACAACACATAAAAGTAGTCCGTTAAAGGCAAAAAAATAATTAGTTAAACTAAGATTCGTTATGGTTAGTAGCTACCGCTACAAACTAATTAATTAATACAACCAACAAAAGTAAAAGACGCAACTAATTCGTTAATAAAACTATGTTACATCAACACAAATTTAATCAATCAACGCTTTTATTCTCAATTTAGATTCTAAAATAAATCATGTAAAATTTGAAATAGTTATAACGATTTTTTTAAAAATTAAAAAACGTTAAACCCAATACAAGAACGTAGGTTCGAGTCAGACTTTTTTTCAAATTTCAGCAGTTTTAAAGTCGGGAGGGCACACCCACTTTTTAACTTTAATTGAGGGAAAACTTGGCGGTTAAGCGTGAATTGTGGCCGAATCTCCTTTCAAAACCGTTGGCCTAGTAACAGTACATCCTTACAGAAATACTGAAGCCCAGACCCTTCATGGGTTGTTAGAGTGCAACAGATTTTTTTTCTAAACGTAATATTGGCGTCACTATGTAGAATTAACGAATGTGAAAAATCGTGTTTTTTTTTTTTTTTTTTTTTTTTTTTTTTTTTTTTTTTTTTTTTTTTTTTTTTTTTTTTTTTTTTTTTAAATTCCGTTTATTTACTGTTCATTTACTGTTTTCTACAATACCTAATGGTAAAATTTCGAATTTGATCAGCGAATTAGAAAACTGAAATTAGTAATGTCATTTTTACGAATTTCTATAATTTCACCACAGGTAGGCTTTGTATAATACAGCGGTAAACGAACGAAATAAAAATGCGGTTTTTCACATTCGTTATTTAGTGGAGACGATATATTAAAAAAAATTATAATAACGAAAAAAAAAAGACGAAAAAAACATTCAAACAACAAAAAGAGATAAACCGACTGCTGAAAGAGTCTCGTCAAATGAATTATTTATCTAATAGAAGGAATTCAAGGAATATTACAACTAAAAGAAACCAGCAGAATTTTTATATGTTAAAATTAAATTAATTTTGTTGAATGAAATTAACTATTTCTTCTTAAACTTTTCTTTATTTCATAAAACCGCCGATGGAGGGTCTAATATGATAAAATCCTTTTTTTTTATCGTCCTACATTCAAAGAAAGCTTTAATAAAAAAGAATTTTATACTGGATTCAAAAGATTTATTTTTTATATTTATTTGTTGATAATTAAAACTGTATAGAATATACAGTCAATCTCACTCTTATATGTATTTGAAATCCTTAATGTTACTACAAAATATTTTTCTAATTAACATTTTTTTTCTCGAATGATTTTTTGACATTAGTACTACAACTGTATACAATATACAGTATAGTCAATGTTATCAACTAAAAGTGAGTAAATATGATTACGATAACATAAATAAACTACCTAATTATAACACTTCAATATAATCTATTTATCAAGGTACCAAAACCATGTTCTATTCTGATGCCTCGGAGGGTTATCGGGTATGGATAAGGCCTTGTTCGCATTAGGCTAGTATTTTAGTAGCAAGTAATTTAGTAGCTAAAAGTGTCTGAACACAAAAATTTAGTCGAGTAGTTTAGTTTAGTCGATCCATTTTACTCTATTTTTCTCGGGCGAGTAGCGAGTAGTACCCCCCACCACGTCTATCTCACTGGCGCACCGGCTAAACAAGTTCGAACCTGTTGCGTTTTGTCAAGTTCATTAGTAGTTACTGCATAATTTTATTATTTTATTTCAACAGCATATTTATTACTATAGTATAATAAGTTGTTAGTTATTATTATTATAAAAGTATTCTTTGGGATGTTCCAATCTTGGAATGCTAATTCCTTGAGAAGACAATTAGTAGCTCCCTTCTTTCGATCCATTTTGGTATCCACAAAGCTTCTTTTAATCAATCACACAAATTTCCTTATCTACCTCTTCTAAAATCGCGGTTAAGATTAATTTAATCAATTGATTTACTTTATTGCGCTGTTGGAGTTCATCTTACAAAACACCACTCCTATACTCTACTGGAACTAAACTAAACACTAAAGTGGAAGTGCGAACGATTTTGGGGCAGTAGCGAGTAATTCAGCTACTAAATTACTTGCTACTAGACTAAAATACTAGCATAATGCGAACTAGCCTTAAGGGACAGTAAGCAAGTTTGAAGGCAAGTGTGTTCAAGTGAGTAAGGAGCTCGTAATGAGAAGATAGTTTAGTTTGGACCATTTCAGCAAAATATAGTATATTCAAATCATTATGGATAAAATGAAAGATTTCTATGTAATATAATTGTTTTTCAGTAACCTTTTTCCCATTCTACTATCTGGTAGATAGCTTCAGCTATCTTTTAATTAAACAATTATCTATTAATAAATGAATGATGGGATTCAAGGTACTCTTTCGCCATTTAACGCTTATACTCTATCCATATCAGAATTATAAAAAACTGATGCTGTATTTCTTTAATATTACTGGAACAAATAAATGTCTAAACTCTATATAATTAATAGAGATGGGCCGACTATGACTTTGGCCGACTAGTCAGCTGGCAAAAATGACTATAAGTCGGTCGACTAGTTTGCCAAGCCTATTAATGCTTTTGTTGGAAATCGGGTGATATCGACAATGTTCGAGGCATTTCGTTAGCCGCCTGTATATGTAGCAACAGGTTTTTGATTTTTTTACATTTTTCCTTCTGTTCGTCGGGTAGGTAACGGAGTGATTTTTTTTTGTTTGTTTCTTTTTAGAAAAATAAACCGAAAGTTTACTTTACCTAGTAGGTGTTTTTGATATTTGGAATCATGCTGTGTTCATGGACTTATACAAGTAACACAAAAAATATCTCACATGTAATCTATACTAATATATAAAAAGAAAAGCCATTTTTCGTTGGTGATCACGAATTGCGAAAACTACTAAACCAATCTCAACCAAATTTTGACCACATCAAATATACTGACTTTTCACTAATTCGCTATTAAAAAGGCGATAATAAGTGGATAATAGTACAGATTGAAAATTGACAGGTAGGCAGCGATCGCCATTCTACATCAGATGTTACAGAGGTAATCTTAAGCATGAAATTGATAATACAATTTACTTTATTAAAAAATATTAATATTTGGTGCGACATGTGAAGTTTGAAAACCGACGGATATTTGGTTAGCACAATTCCGCAATAGAGTTTTCAATGGTACAACTACTGAATTTGTAATTTCTTATCTCATGAGAGTAGGCGAAGCCGCGAATGGATATGCTAGTTAAAATAAAAACTTATGTAAATTGCTAAAATAGTAGTTTTCTTTTCGTATTCTAACCTTTATATTTCATTTCAATATAGATTTTTTTTTTTTTTAACTATGATAAAAAACCAAAAGTACGCTTAAAAAAATAGAAGGTTACGTAGTTTTTTAGAAGCGAACGAATTTATCTTTTGTAAACATATTATTTATTTTTTTTTAGTTCGATCATTCGATCACAAAAAAGAAGTTCCTATTCCTAAAATAAATAACAAATTAACCGACCGAGACGTAGATGGGAGGATTGAGTCTGGACTGATCTTGTGGATTTGGGTTTTGATGGGGTGAAGGGGGGTATGTGGTCAAAGGTTGGTGTTAGCATTGAACCTTTATATATATTTATTGCTAATATTTTAATATGATACATTATGTTAATATTTTTTTTCTATTACACAAACCATCCACAGTTTTCATTTTGAAATTCGCCCTTCTAAAAAAAAAAAATTTAAATCATCTCAACATATGTGGCATAATCAAACATTAAGGAAGAAAAATATTTTTTAACTAAAAAGGAAATATGAAACGGAAAGTAGGGGCAGAGAAAAATGAGGAGAGAACATTATGAAAGATCGTTGTCATCCCTTCCACTTAGCCCCCCCCCCCCCCCCTCCACCCCCTGCCCATCCTTATTAACGTCACTAGATAAATATAATCCCACTCCCAGCCCAGTGTGTGGGGTGGGACATATTGGATGAATTAGTTATCTTAGCTAATATCTCATCATACATATAGTTCTAGGTATAACATTCTGAATATATGTATAATGTATATGATGCAATCTAAATAGAACTTTGATTGATAATTAAACTTAATATTACAAGTATAAGGGTAATTCTCGGATAAGTTATCTCATAAGTTTCTCATTCGTAGCTGGCAGTGTTGAGGAAAATTTAATTATACCTAAAAAATAATAAAAATTTAATCATTTGATATCTGAATGCTTATTCCCCGGAATAAATAACCTAATTTAATCACGATTAAACCTTCCAGACATGTTTTAATGAATCAATGATTATTTAGTATTAATAATTATTTTATTAATGATTATCAAATCTATCCATTTGAAATATTTAGTCATTATTAAATTAGGTGATTGATTCCAGGAAATAAGTTGTCAAATAGCTATGATTAAATTTTGCCAACTATAGTAGCTGGGCCAACAATTGTGGGCCAAATTTTTTTCTTGTCTCACACCAATATAAAAATGCGTTGTTTTATTATTTCATTAAAAAAATAACATTACTAAGGATGTTTTGTTTTCAAAACATGTTGTGTTTTATTTGTTTTCAAACGCCGGCTCTATAACTTTCACCGATGTCCCCATCTTAGGATTTTACCTTCTTCGTAGGTAGATAAGGTGGGCGCAGTAGCTCTGTGGGTAAGGCGCTTGAATGGGCCCGAGTTCGAGTCCGACTGAAAATTGATATTCATTTCACCCGTGGATCGAATTTGAGGTCGAGAGACCCAGAGGGCAGACCCAGCCTCTTAAAAAGTGGGCGCCATTAATTAATAATAAAAACCTTGTGATTGAGCACGAATTCTGCCCCAATCTCCTCCTTTCACAACCGTTGGCCTAGTACATCTTTACCTAAGTACTGAACCGGAGACCCTTCATAGGTTGTAGTGGTACAGGTTGGTAGATAAATTACCCATTTCCCTATATCGGAGGACACTGTTGGTCTAAAATAAACAATAAATGTTGGGACCTGAACATTCTTTGATGTGAAAATTACTCAGTGGACTTGAAAAAAAAAAATATATATATATATCGAATAAAGGAGGAAAGATTTTTAAATGAGAATGTTTGCATTAAAAAATAACAACACCAGTGATTCCTTGGTTGGCCCAAAGTTTATATTTTTGCATGATAATGCACGGCCACACGTTGCCAATGTTAGAAACTTACTTGATGAGGTCGGTATCCGAACCTTAGAGTTGCCAGCTCGCAGCCCGGATCTCAATCCTATAGACCATCTGTGGGACCTGTTTTATTACTTGTCCTTTTGTCCCATATAAACAGAATATATCCACTACATATATACACAAAATTGGCAAATTTTATTGAGTTGTAAAAGAGAAAACAACAAACAATATGCGAACATCCAAGGTGCGCCGGTTTTTTTGCACTCGAGTGTATATTCACTAGACAAATTTCCCTAATTTTGCATTTTTGAGCCTTCTAAATTCTCTTATATGTTCAACTTTTTTGGGGAAAAATATTCTACACAGATAAATTTCGAAAACTTAAAGACCTTGTTGTTCCTTTAGCAGAAGCGGCCACGTTTCGCATCCAAAAAGAACCTATAGTAGCATATAGTCTCGTCTTAATTTTTAAATTTTTGAGAGTAAGTGCACACTGAGTGATTTTGCCACTGAGAAATAACAAGCATATCTGGATTTTGATCTTGCTTCTATTTCCTAAATAAAAAAATAAAATTTAAAAAAAAAAATGTTTCAATACTGATTTTAATAATTATCATATGCGTCCAAATGAAATTTTGTGAACGAATCGCGGCCATCATAATCCAATTAGACCGAAAAATACAGAGCTCTTGATTAAAGTATTTCGTAGAATATTTTTGAATGTCAAATCAATTAAAATGAAAATAAAACGATCAATACAATAATTTCAGAGAATTATTACCATTTTTTTTCTAAACGGTTAGAGGTAAAACGGGAAGAAAAAGCATAAACAGTTACTGAGAAAAAAAAACTCTTCAAAAGCAATACAGATGAAAAGGCTACACTCTCTCCCAAGAGTTAACGCCCCTTAAAAATCTTCAATCATTTTTTAACTACCCAGTCCTTGCCTCTTAGTGATAAGACAATTTAAAGGGATTCATTCTAAATGTAAATCGAGCTTAGAAATAAATTTAGTTCTACAAATAAGAGATAATGTTTTAAGTTCTTTCTTGTTGTAACCAGACCTAAAAGACAAGAAATTTCTCGTTGTTATAGACCACTACAACATTTATTAGACAAACGTTCACTGCTTCGAATTAATTACATTTGGAATTAGAATTAATTTATTTATTAGAATTTCTAATAGTAAGTAGATAATTGAATTTAATGAAATTAGTTGAAATTCTTTATTGAATAGCTTTGGAAAAAAAAAAAGGAAGCAACTATCGAAAAACTATCGATAGCAATCGATAGTTCTCAACCGATAGTATCGGCATATCGATAGTGCTAACTATCGACTATCGCCCAACCCTAATTGAAACAGGTATTTCAAACGTAACATTTTTCAGATAGAATAACATGGATTATGTTTTACACCTTGACCGCCGATGATCATATGTTTTCTATTATTTTTAAGACAAAAATGACAAGAAACTGCCCGTCGTTACAGACTACTTCATACATACTACTACTGCATACTAGACTACTACATGACGTAAGGAGTTGAGCTGCGGGGCACCACTAAACCTTCCAAATCATTTCGCATCCAAACAATCTAAAATCCTTCGTCAAATCCTCAATGCTCCTTATTATGTCACAAACAAACTTATAAATAAAGATCTTAATGTTCCATATGAGCCCGTGAGAAAGGAAGTGTTGTAAATCAAAAAAATTTTAAATTGGGATTATTCACTATTATTGCTCCTTTATCACAGTTCTATAATTTACATTGTCAATTATGTTTAAATCTTTACATAAAGCCAGTAAAAAACACAAAATAATTATCAAATTTAACAAAAACGGTTATCTGTTGAGAATGAGAGTGGTGTAAGTCAATAGGTATAGTCTAGAAGCTGAGTGCGGTTGAGTAAGCAAAAATCGCGCACCGATGTTTCTCTACTGTTTATTGTTCAGGGAATCCAGCTGACCACGAAACTGCATTTTTCCTTCCGAAAATGTGGTAGGGTTAACTGGGAGGGGGTGTATTATGTATTTTTGTACGCTAGATGAGTTGGGATTAGTTTTTCTAGAATAGTTGCAAAATAATGAATAAACAGAAAAAACTTTTTGTTTTTTGTATATATTTGATTTGATTTTTTTTATTTTATGTATTTATTTATTTTTTCCCTACAATTGACTATAAAGCCTACAAAATTATCTAGCATTAAGATACAAGTCAAATAAATTAATTTCATTTAATTTATAAAACATACGCAGCGCTTAAGTAAATCTAGTAAGCCAGGTAATATTTATTAGTAACAAATTTGGCGAAGAATTTAAAGTTATTTAAAACCGTCAAGATATGCTACCTAAAACTAATTAGTCGAATTATGTAATGTATCTTGGGTTTAAAGCAATATTAGGATTTAGAAGAAGTTTGCACTATCTTGTTTCGAATCAAAGATGATTAAAACAGGTTACTCCCTTATCTATCTTCGGTAATTATGAGAACAGTGTTAATTCATCTGCCAATTTGAAAATAATTACTAAAAACATAACTTTGAGATGTATTGGATATGCATTGAATAAAATAAGAAAAAAAAAATTAAAGATTTTTGCTAAAGTCTCACTTGGAATCCACATACAAGACTAAAAAGACAAGAAACTCCCCGTCGTTATAGATTGCTTCGACATTTATTAGACAAACGTTCAAAGCTCCCAATTAATAAGAAAAGAATAATATACATGACTGTGATTAAACCTATATGGACATACGGAGTTGAGCTTTGGGGCTCCACTAAACCATCTAATTCATCTCGTATCCAATCCTTACAATCAACAATTCCTTCGAAAAATCCTCAAGGCTCCTTACTTTGTCACCAATAAACTTATCCATGAAGATCTTAATGTTCCATATATTGCTGAGTTAGCCCAAACCAGCTATCTATTCTTCATAGTAAGCTCCATAACCACTCAAATCTCCTAATTTCTCAACTTGCTTTTTATACCTATCCATTTACAGTGAACGCCATATCCGCTCGAATACACTAGTATCCCAATTTGTTTCACACTCAATTCCCGACAATGATCCAAATCGTCTGAAAAGATGATGGCCAAGAGAACTTCTAATGTAGAACTTTTATTGGAATTAGTAATCACGAACATGTGGACTACTTCAGCGAAATTAATCAGACTCTAGGAATTGGATTCTAGGGATCATCTATTTTCGGTACCGATTTATCCCAAGAACTGGTATTTTCTAGAATTGACACATCCATAATCTCGATTAAACAAAAACAAAACAATGATATTAAAAAAAATCAGTTTTTTTAAAAAAGATTTTTTTTTTTTTTTTATAGGAGTTTTCCACTAATGTGGTTTTCCTTCCCCTAAATATTCCTCAGGATCCTTCTCCAACCTCCCCTGTCCAAGGCCTGTTCCTCTGTTATGCCATGTCCCATCAGGCTTTCTTCAACTCCGTCTCTCCACCTCACTCTGGGTCTTCCCCTTCTCCGTCTTCCATCCACTTCCATGTCCATTATCTTCTTCGGTAATCTTCCTGGAGGTCTTTTTAGGTCTTTTAGCATTTTACATTTTTTTCTCTGGTTGAGGAGCTAGCCCAACGCAGAAACCTCCAAAGTGGAGGGTGGGTTTCTGGTTTTAGCCCTCTCAGTAAGCACCTAGCCTGCCCAAAGAGAAGTATTAAAATTAATTAAAAAAGATTTATTAATTAAAATCCACTACAGTACAACAATATACACTTAGTAAATGAACTGAATCACAAATATCCGACATGACAAAAACTTCTTGTCATTTAAAATAATTAGATTTTCTTTCTACTGTTCACAATATCGCTAAGCCGATAGACGTCTGAATGGAGCTGCTTTAATATGTATTGAAGATAACAGATCTCGCATTGTTACGAAACAATAATCGATCAAGAAACATAAACTTTGATATCGTATGTGCATTGTTTTCAAATATATTGGAACCCCTTTATCTGGGATCGGATCAGCTGATACTCGGATTAAACGACCTATCCCGTAGAGTTCAGCCAGCAGGTACTGAAAAAGGGATCGAGCTAACAAAAGGTAGAAAGTTAATGGAACTTTAGAGTATTTTATATCCATGAAGGGGAGAGAGGAAAAGCCTTTGGTTGCGAGAGTACAACAATTGAATGGAGTTAGTAGACCCACTAAGCTCAACTCCGTAAGTTTAAATAGGTCTAATTACTATCATGTAAATAGGCATTTTGTAATTCCTTGGAAGCTTTAATCCACATACAAGACTAAAACGACAAGCTGCCCGTCGTTACAGACTACTTCAACATTTACTAGACAAACGTACAAAGCTCCCAATTAATTATAAAAGACTAATATACATGACTGTGATTAGACCTATCTGGACGTACGTAGTAGAGCCTTGGGGCTCCACTAAACCATCCAATTCATCTCGTATCCAATCCTTACAATCCAAAATCCTCAATGCACCTTACTTTGTCACCAATAAACTTATCCAAAAAGATCTTAATGCTCCATATGTTGCAGATTTAGCCCAAACCAGATATCAATCCTTTCATAGTAAGCTTCATAACCACTCAAATCCTCAGATTTCTCAACCTGCTTCCAACACCATCCACGATAATCCACAGAGGCGTCTGAAAAGAAGATGGTCCAGAGACCTTCTAGTGTAGAATTTTTATTAAAGTGCTACTGATGGGAAGTACTTTTCAAGTTGTGTCACGTTATTGTAATAGTTAACAGCACATTTACTTTATGTATAAATATTGTACAGTTGTAAATTTTAATCAATTGTTATTTAAAAAAAAAAAAAAGGAAGCTACGAACGTTTGTAAATAAAACAAACACTTACAATTTTTTTTTAAATTTTTTTGTTGAAATTTACACCTTATTATAATACAATAAAAAATACATCTAATGAATATGAAAGGTAATGCTCATAATGACATGTTAAGTACATATAAAGGAAGTATCCATTGGTAGAAATTTAATAAAAGTTCTATATTACAAGGTTCCGAGACCATCTTCTTTTCAGACGCTTCTGATAGTAGTGAAGGAAATTGAGATACTAGTGGATATGAATTGTTATGGAGTTTTTAATGAAAAGGTAGGTATCTAGTTTAGGCTAAAGCAGCAGCGTAAGATCATTATGGGCAGGTTTATTGTGACAAATGAGTAGTATTGAGAATTATTCGAATGGTATTGGACTGTAAGGATAGGATCACAAAAGAATCGAACACTAATAAATGTTTTATTGTATAATAACCTAAATGAATTTTCTTCTTCTTCCTGACTGCAGTTTTGAATAACTTTTCCATTATAATTGGCACATTTTTTAAATTTATTTATCTAATTAACTACACCCAGTCTCTCCAATTACAAATCTTCGTAAAAACATCGTAACTAAGTCACAAATGAACTTGTCTACAATGAACATAATGTCCCATATGTTGCTGACGGAACGAACCAGATACCTATCCTTACATAGAATGTAGAATAAACTACATTCACACCTAAATTCACTTGTTTTTTAACTTGCTTATTTTATAATATTTTTAAATAAATAAATTTTAAATAAATGAAATTTTATTTCCTATAATCCTCCGAGGAGGCAGAAAAGATGATAGTATATTGTAATATAGAAAATTCATTTGAGTGTTACCGATGGGTATTATGTCATATCATTATATTCGTAAAGCACCAATTTACTTAATAAAAAGAATTATTTAACTATCGTTAAAATTTCATTATTACTAATTATAATTTACTAACTATGCAAAAACAAACCCAGAAGAAGCTCTAGACAGAAATGCACACAGAGGAAAAGTGAAAGCGTAGGGAATACAACCAGAGAGAACAAGACTGAAAGAACTTGGTCGGAAGATAGAAAAAAAGAAAATGAAGAGAAAATGAAGATCATTTGGGGGCGTCGTAAGGAGAGAAAAACCACAAGCGCTTCACGTGATCTATTTTAGGTCGAAATCCACTTGTTTATCTCAATAACGTTCCTATTCAGTTCACAAACTCTGTCAAAAACCTCGTAGTAGTAGTCGATCAACATCTGTATTGGAATAACCATATTTCCCACATTACCCGAAAAAACCATCTCCATCCTCAAACAGCTTCTAAGATTCCGTGAATCTTTCCCTCGCAATACCCGTCAATTGTTAGTACCTTCCCTCATCCTTCCCCACCTCGGTTATGGATGCTCAGTATACGGAGGACTGTCTGGCGAGCATGAAATGAAGGTGAAAAGATTAATGAACTCCTTTATAAGATTCATTTTTGGGATCCCCAAGCGTTCTCACATCACTTGCTGGTATTCTCAGTTAAGGTGGCTTTATCCAAGTTTTCGGCGACAATACTTCCTTGGTTCCTTTCTATTCCAATCCTTAAAGTCCAAAAAACCTTCGTACATTTTCGACGTCCTTGCCCTTCGTTCTTCCATTCATCTTTTGAAAACCAGATCTCAGCCTATAGATTTGTATATCCCTTCCCATCGAACTGCTTTCTTTGAAAAATCCTTTATTAATCGCAATGCTCCTTCTCTCACTTCCTTTAAATATAATTTATTCATCTGCCTCCTCAATTATCAATCTCCCGAAATGATGTCATAGTATATTAGTGTTAGAATATTTCTTTTTATTTTATTTTATTTTGTTTTTCTAATATAAACCCGAAGCCTTGTTTTTTTTTTTTTTTTTTTTTTTTTTTTTTTTTTTTCCTATTTATTGATATTTACAACTGTACAAATTAATATACAACAAGTTAATGTGTTGACAGTGAATACAATGGCATGTAAATAACTTGTGAAGAACTACTCACTAGTAGCACAATAAAATCTACACTAAAAGATCTCTAGGCCATCTTCTTTTCAGACGCCTCGGAGGATTATCAGGGATGGAGGAGGAAGCAAGTTGGGAGACTTGTGGATTGGAGTGGTTATGAAGCTTACTATGGAAGGATAGGTATCTGGTTTGGGCTAAATCAGAAACATATGGAACATTATGAGATCTTTATGGATAAGTTTATTGGTCACATAGTAAGGAGCATTGAGGATTTTTCGAAGGATTTTGGATTGCAAAGATTGGATACGAGATGAATTGGATGGTTTAGTATAGCCCCAAAGCTCAACTCCGTACGTCCTAATAGGTCTACCAGGTATGCAAGTTTAAAATGTCGTTTATTTCTTAAAATATATACACAGTAATTTAAAAAAAAGTATAATATATTTTATTCAAAGTACTGACCCTCGCTTTCTACACATTTTGTCCATCTCTCGGGCAATATATGGATACCATTCCAAAAGAATGCTTCATCTTTATTTGAAACCCATTCATCGAGCCATTTTCGTACGTTTTCGAAATTGTTGAAGTGTTGCTCCACCAATGAGTGTCCCATCGATGAGAAGAGGTGATAATCAGAAGGCGCCAGGTCAGGTGAATACGGCAGGTGGGGTAGGAGTTCCCAACCAAGCGAAGAAATCGTTTCCTTAGTCGATCTGGCTGAATGTGCAGGAGCGTTATCATGCTGAAGAATGACTTTGGCGTGCCTGTGAGCCCATTCTGGGCGTTTTTCGATCAATGCGTGACTCAAATTGATCATTTGTTGTCGGTAGCGCTCGGTATTGACTGTTTCGCCGGGTTTGAGAAGCTCGTAGTAGACTACTCCCTTCTGATCCCACCACACACACAGCATTGTCTTCTTCCCAAAACGATCCGGTCTTGCACTCGATGTGGATGGTTGTCCTGGCGTTACCCATGATTTTTTTCGTTTGGGATTCTGAAAATAAATCCATTTTTCATCGCCAGTTACAACTCGATGCAAAAAAAACCCTTTCTTTCGTGGCGTAAAAGCAGCATTTCGCACACAGTTTTTCTTTTTTTTTTTTTTTTTCCATCTGTCGTTCGTCCAATTCATGTGGAACCCATTTTCCAACCTTTTGAATCTTTCCCATAGCTCTCAGGCGATCGGAAATGGCTTGCCTAGTGACATTCAACTGTTCTGCCATCATTTGTTGGGTTTGGGTATTGTCTTCGTCTAATAAAGATTGCAATTCGAAGTCCTCAAACTTTTTTGGTCGATTTTCTCGTTTTTGATCAGTAACATCAAAATCACCACGTTTGAAACTTTGAAACCAACGTTCACATGTCCTGACGGTTGGAGCAACATCGCCATAAGTCTCAACAAGAATTCGATGACATTCAGATGCCTTTTTCTTTTGATTAAATAAGAAAATCATGACATGCCGCAAATGCTCTTTATTTGGCTTAAAATTAGACTTTTAACACCAAAGAAAGGTATGATACGTCCACGTAAACGACTTAAAAACAACTGACTTTTGTAAACAAATGACTAACAAACAAAATAGCGTTTAGAGATTAGCAAATCCTTCAATAGGCTAAGAGCGCATTCTATTGGAATTAAAACGACATTTTAAACTTGCATACCTGGTAATCACTGTCATGTAAATGAGTCTTTTGTAATTAATTGGGAGCTTTGAACGTTTGTCTAGTAAATGTTGAAGTAGTCTATAACGACGGACAGTTTCTTGTCGTTTTAGTCTTGTATGTGGATTCCAAGTAAGACGTTTGTCCAAGTGGAGTCCTAGGTAGCTGATCTGTTCAACAGGGATTAGTGGAATATCATGCCTTGTTTTTAAATCTAAAATTTCACCTTATGTACTTATATGTATATAATTTGTATTCTATATGTTAAGTTGCTGCCTAATATGTACGCAGCCAGACAATAAAACCTTTTTATTGTACTTTTATGTTCTTCTTAAGGGACAAGGTGTCCCAGAATAAAGATTATTTTTCATTTCAAATCGTGCTTAATAATAATAGTAACAGAACTTTCATTAAAGTGCCACCAATGGGTACTTCACATTTGAAGGGTTAGATGGATAAAGGGGTTATGTATTTTTTAAAAATACAATCTAGTTCATTGGATGAAGTATTTATGCGTAGAGAAGTGTTAGTTAGCAAAATCTGAATGTTAAAAAATAACTAGAAAAGAGATATGTAGAATATGAAGGAGCTATTATGCGACATTTTCCTTGTTAAAAAAAAAAAAATCTTTATTCAATTACATAAATCTCGCATCTACGAAAATCTTAATTTACTAGATATAATTTATATCAACATAAATGAACATTAATAGTTTTTTTTTTTTTTTTTTTGCACGTATCGTCTTCAAATTTGACATTCAAGTGCCTTTTAGTGTTTTAGTGAATACTGTGAAATCTGAGGTTGATACCTTCAACGGTTTCTACAAAATTTAATGAGAACCAGTACGATCAGTTTGGACGTTTAATCCAGGTAGGTGCCCTTATCTCTCTATCTCATCGGTGTGGTGGGGGCTGTGAAAGTCTGGCACACTCAGTTGTCTTCTGAGCATTAAGGGGAAGGCATTACTGATTATTATCGTCTTAACTTACGAAATACTATACAGTTAAAGATATTGTTTTCGTATTCATTTATTACTAGTTATATAGATTTTTCACATACTGTAATATGGTTTGCACTAATGACGAAATATTGGAGGCCCAAACGAAAACACTGAGGGAATTCACGAAATAAAGGCGAATACCGAAACCATAGCCAATGCTCTAAAATTAGCCATGAAGGAAATATGTATTATAAAAGATAAATGTGTCTCTTTGGAATATAGAAATGCTTCTTCAAAGAACGAAGTTAGATATTTGAAACGGCAATTAAGTGCCAATAACTTCATTATACACAAAGTCCCAGAACAGGAAAATAGAAAAAACGAGGACGTTCTGAAAACAGTTCTAGCAGTTTGTGATGCGGCTGAATTCAAATTACCAGAAATTGCCGTAAACAGATGTTCGAGATTAGGTAAATGTACCGGAGATCGCCCAATTTTAGTCTCCCTTAACAGTTAAAGAGGAAATTATGAAAAGAAAATCGACATTCTTAACTATGAAGACACCTATAAGTCATGATAGAAGTCCAGAAGATAGACAATATAACAGGAGAATTTTCAACTGCATCAGTTATTTATCTAGAATCGATAAAAATGTTACATATTTTAAAAATAAATTCAAATGTCGCAGCGTAATTTATTCTCTAGAAGAGGTAGAGAAAATGATGAGAGAATCTTCACACTCACCAGAAAATGACAATAGTAACATCTCTAAGAAACTAAAACAGTTGAGAAACTTTCGGAGTTTCGTTTTCGTGAAAGAAGTAGCTCTAACTAATAGGAAGTTAAACGATAAGTGTAAAAGCACAGAGCATTTATTTCCTACATGTCCTAAGAAATTTCTGAAAAATAAATTAAAAATTGGATTTTGGAATATTTATGGTATTAATAATTTACAAAGCTTATCTGCATCAGGGATCAACGTTTTAATGGAAATGAATGCTGTCCGAAACATGGCTTTTGTCTTCGGATATTAATTTGCCCTTTTTTTTAAATAATTATATTTGTTATTATTCTTTGGCAGTTAAGGAGCATTGTAAATGTAGGTAATGGTAGTGGAGTGGTAGTAATGGTAGTGGAGGCTTGTTCATTTGCGTACGGAAAGATTTTTTTACGGAAATAAAAGTTATTTGCTGTTACAGTTGGTTTATCTGCTTGTTACTTAAAACTGATAGCGATTATTTATGCCTTGGTCTTGTCTACTTACGCCCGGGAAAGGAATATGATTATCTACTCGATCTTCTTTACAAAGAACTTCAATATATAATGATCGATTATGATAGTCATAAATTAATAATAGGCTCAGACTTCAACGCTAGAATTGGTCGACTAAACGCATTAGAAAATTAAATGTTCATTGGGTCTATCTTAAAGGGAAATAGGTTTTCTCTAGACGAAGTAATTAATAATAGGGGTAATCATTTGGTAGAAATTATGGAAAACTTAGGTTTGTTGGTATGTAATGGCAGGTCTATTATGCAAAAACTCAATACAGAAAACAGTTAAAAGATGTCAAATGGAGTATTTGGATAATTTAAAAGACAAATTAAGAAACACGAGGAATTCTTTAGAGTTCAGGTCCGCTATTAAAAATTATAAAAAGAAAAAAATTGTTAAATGTCCTATCAATTTGAACACATGGGAAAAGTTTTATGATGAAGTTTTCCCTCCAAAGGAGGTTATTCATTTTAGGTACCCCGGTTGTTTTCACCCCGTTTTAGACCCCGCGTTCACCATGGACGAATTAAAAGACAGCATCATAAGTTGTAAACCAAGAAAGGCAGTGGGGTTTGATGTGATACCAAACGAGTGTTACATGTACTTCGTTGATACCTGGCTTACATACTTGTTAAAGCTCTTCAACAAGATCTGGGAAGAAGAAAATATTCCTAATCAATGGTCTTCACTAAAATTGATTTTACTGCATAAAAAGGGAGACCCGCTAGATCCTGGAAATTACAGGGGGATAGCTTTATTTAATGCTATAACTAAAATCTTTACCCGTATTATGTACAATAGATTAGTGAACTGGGCAGATTCTGTAAAACTAACTCCGGAAGAACAGGTGGGCTTTATAAAGGGCAGGCTGCAGAGATTGCATCTTCATACTCACTGCTGGAACTAACATTCAATTGAGACTGAAAAGAAGAAAGGTGTTTTCAACGTTATCGATTTCCGAAGAGCTTTTGATTCGGTCCCACATAGTAAGCTGTGGCATAAACTTTATAATCAGGGGATTAACGGCAATTTTTTGGGAATTTTGATCAATTTCTATGAAGTAGCTACTTTTAGAGATTTAGATGGGTTTGAATTATCAAAGGAAATGAATGTGTCAGAAGGAGTTCTGCAGGGGGAAATACTTAGTCCTCTCTTATTTTCACTTAATTTTTCTGACATTATAACTTTTTTTCGAGATAGAAATGTTAAAGGAATAAATATAATGAATCATATCGACTTGGTTGCTCTTTTATACGCAGATGATATGGTTTTTTTCTCTTTAACCTGGCTTGAAACTCAAACAAGTCTTAACATTTTGTCAGAATATTGTAAATCTAACCTTCTTACCGTTAACACTGACAAAACTAAGATCATGGTGTCACAGAAAGGCAACCGTTTAGGGAAGCTTAAGAGTTATAAGTACGACGGCTCGGTCATCGAAGTTGTAAAATCATTTAATTATCTTGGCATCACCATTTCTCCTTCTGGTAAATTTAGGCCGGCCTGCAGATCGGCTCTGACAAAGCATGCTGATGCAGTGGTAACCAACATTCTCCAAGCATGCAAATCCGATAATTGGAATGCTAAATGTCAGTTGTACGAATCACTATCGGAAAGCACACTCCTTCACTCACCTGAAATTTGGGGAGTGAGTACTCGGATTTATTAGAGCAAGAGAGATCAAAATACGTGAAGTATTTACTAAAGTTACCCCGGAACACACCTAACTTTTACATAAGGGTAGAGACTTGTACGACTCACGTACTTTTAAATTTTTTTAAAAGGATGTTGAAGTGGTGGGTAAAAATGTTGGGGATGGAAGACCATCAGCTGCCAAAAATATGTTATAAGAGGCTCTCTGAATTTCGAAAAATGACCACTATGCCTCATGACTTGTTGAGAGAGATTGGTAAACTGCTTGCTATGGTGGGAGCTTCTGACATTTTGACTTGTTCGAACTTAGAAATCATTAAACAGCACGGCGTCGACCTCGAAGACGCAATGAGGAATCGATTTCGATCGAGTGGCGCAGTCCGAGTTTAATCTATATTACAGAAATGTCGCAACCTTTGGTATACCTCAAATGTACCTACAATTCAGCACCCATATAGAAAACCAGAGAATTCTCGCTCAACTGAGGATGGCCAGCAAAAGGAATACACGACTGTCGTACGGTGGCCTGCATAGGCAATTTAACAGTGATCAATCGTGTGAGTTTTGTGACACAAATGTTAGCGATGGTGTCACACACTTTTTGCTGGATTGTTCGGCATTTAGGAGACAAAGGCAAAAGTATTTAAGCAAGTATCTCCTGCCCAAACCTACTCCTGAGTTGACCATGGAAAATCTTTTAACCGTTGAGAGCATAAAGCATTTAAAAGTTATTTATTTATTTATAACACGTACATTTAATTCAGATGGTGATTAGTTATCTCGAAGTATTTTGTTTAATTTTTATTCGTCTAAAACTTTGTTTTTCTTTTTCAGCCGAAAAATTTATTTTTTTTTTAAGTTGTACTTATTGTGTGTAGTATATTTATTTAATTTTATATTATGTGTGATATATGGATTTTATGTTTGTTTCAATTTATGTATATATATATTTTTTTTTTCATTTTAATTGTTCGTTCTGGAGTCAGACCTCCTGTGATTGTAATTATTTTTACGAAATAAAGTAATTCATTCATTCATTCATATTTCGGCACTAAAACTTATTAATTAAAATTAAAAATATCAAAATACTTTATTATAAAGATGTAAGAAAAGCCGGAGAGCGATTCATTACGCCAAAGTATATTCCCCCACCATTTTTTTTTCTCTCTCATAATTTTCTATCTAAAGTAGATAAGAAGGGAGGGTTCTCCGAGGGATTAAGTAAACTTTTCAATTGGACTCTGGCTAAAGTGGCTTGGAAATCGGCTAATGGAACTTAAAGGTCTTCCATCTTCAATGCCTCCTCAATCGTGGATTATTAATTGATTTTCGGTAAGCGTGGGAACGGCTACTAGATCGTAAATCTTGTTCCGTTCTGTTCCCTTAACGAATACACGGGAAAAAGCACTTGAGGTGAAAATAATTTTTAAAAATACCAAAAGGGGGTGAGCGAGTAAAACAAAACCTAAATATATGGTAGCAAGTTTTAACGGCGCTTCAGACTTTCTGGCCCAAGTTAGATCGTAACGACCAACCTCTTGGAAGAAGGATTCCATATTTCTTTCTTTCTTATATAGAGAACCCGAAGCTCAAAGGAAGGCAATAAACTGAGGCAGACTATCAAAGGTAAAATAGTAATCCTACATCGGTGCACACTCTCTATCTCATATTTATCCATATATAGCTTTTATTAAAAACCAATTCGATATAGAATAAGATGCAAACAACAATATCGAATTTAAAAATGATTAAATTATAGAGGAGTTTTAAATAAAGTAAGAAACGTTAATGACTCTAGTTGTTCATTAACAAGAGTTATAGGTATATGAAATTGAAAAAAAAAAGAAAAAAAAAAGGCCAAATATGTAATGACGTAGAAAAATGAATAACATAACATAGAAAGATTAAAAACAAAATATGAAGTTCATATATTCATATCTATCATAAGTGCATCATCATCCGTACTCAGAAGCTATAACTTATTGGAATTACTTATTGGCAGCTGCGCGGTATTAATTGTTCAATTCGGTGAGGCGAACTTGATAATACCGTTCAAATACAACAGAATCTTAATTAAATGGTTTGATAATATCATCAGCGCTGAAGGAAGTGCGTTGTGTCCTGAGACAAACTGGTTTGTGAGGAAGGGCAAAAGTAAAAAAACCATTGCTCATACATAGACATGAAAAACTAAGGTTAGTATTCGCTAAAAATTTGCCCACTATACTGAAAATGAATGGTCAAATATCACATGGTCTAAAGCAGAGATGTGCAAACTACACCCCGCGGGCCAAGTGCGGCCTTTTAGGCTGGTCAATCCGGCCCGCGGCATGGTCACACACAATTATACATAAGACAAAATTGATTTTCTGCAAAGCTAGAATAGAATTATTGTTTTCTTCTCGTTGCGTTCCGGATCTTCTACCGTTGTACCATATAAGTTGAGTGTAATGAGATTAAGTCAAAAATAAAGTTTATTAGTTTTGTTTTGTCCAATTTTTTCAGCCCGCCTAGATGTTTTTTCTATTTCATCCGGCCCGCCTAGATGTTTTTTTCTATTTCGTCCGGCCCGCCTAGATGTTTTTCTATTTCATCCGGCTCTCCTCTTAAAAAGTTTGCCCATCTCTGGTCTAAAGAGACCAAAAATTAATAGATTCAAATCTGATGGGAAAGAATGGATATGGAAACGAGGAAATGGACAATCGATCTGATTTGATTAACTTCATGAATCATTGTACATATGGAATATATATATACCAAGCTAATTTTGTATTCCTTGCATTCCTAAATTTATTTCAATAAATTCAACATCATTAATGGCCAAGAGTATCAAATGTAGTGGAATTTCCACTGCCACGAAATTTTGCCCATATTTTGATGCGCTCTAGCGGCAAAACGGTAAGTCTTTAAAAAATCTTTAGTAATTAAAAATGTAGAAAATGTTTTCTACTTTAATTGTGTGAATAATAACTTAATAACTTCCGCAAAGAAAAGAAAATGTTTCGGACGAAATTTTTGCCCGCATACTTCGGATTCGTGTTTACCAAACCAAAAAACATAAAGGTTGAGAAAATCAAAACTATAGCAAAGTTTTTCTCTGAGCCCTAATAATTTTTAGCTAATATACCTGGCCTATAGGTGTTCTTTAAGCAAATTATGGTACAGTAGTGAGTATGAAAATCAGAAATTCTCTCTTCTGGAAAGCAGGCAGTATGAATCCCGAGGTTTCAAATCTAAATGCTGGCTATTCCATTTTTGTTGAATAACGGGTTATAGATATTTTAAAATTCCTTCAGTCCAAGTAGAAAGGTGATTTATTTGGAACCTATCAGCCTGCATAGTGTTTAGTAAACAGCGAGCAGCTTCAGGCTTGTTTGAGAATTTCAAATAAGATTTTATTCCAGACTGAGTCCAATGTGGGGGGGGGAGATCAGGTCAGTTGATATGGCATTGTACATAGTAGAACAATAACAATATGCAGGCAAACTAATTTTCTCGTTTAAATTAAAGCTAAACAATTCCTTTTGTTATTGTAATTTTAGTGTTTTTTAATTATTTAAATTAATGCTCCATTGGATAATTATTTGAATTATTCAAAGCATTGAGGGAACAATTTAAAAACATTCAGAGGTAGAAACATTTTATTTTGCCAGACTAATCGAGCGGTTCACCGAAGCTTATAAAAAAAATTAAACATTCAACTCTCAATTCATATATAAATCAAAGAAGAAATTAAAAAATTAAAGTGGTATTTATTTATGAATTATCATAAATATATTTTTTGGTATAACATATTTTATATTTTATTTATTGTTTTTATATAGAAATAACTAACAAAAAATGTATCTATATTGAAAACAACTGCATATATTATCTCTGACCAAACCATTAAGGCAGTTTTAACACATTCGTTGTTAAGTAAATTATGTCGATTAGAAAAGATGATTATTATTTCCTTGGCTCTTGAGCCCCCATCAAACGGCTTCAAGCACGCTTCGTGAATCTATTGAGGCGCCATTTATCTGCCAAGTTATGGATTTCTAGCTGTGCTTGTCTAGAATTCTTCTCTAAGGAGTCTTTTAGGGATCGAGTCTCATTTTAACTAGGTGTCCTGTCCTCAGCCGACTAACAGTAATTGCGAAGTCCAAACAACTACCCATTCAACAAACATTTTATACATTTATCGGTCCAGATCGTGGCTCTTTATTGCCCATAGTATTCAATCTGGTCCTTGAAAAAGCGATTAGAAAAAATATATCCCGGAGGAGATATTTATAATAGACTCTCCCAACACATGCCATATGCAGATAACGTAGTCATAACAGATCGGATAATTCCAGCACTTTCGGTAGTGTTGGAAGAGTTTGAAAGGGCGGCTATGAGCAAAGGATTGAGCATTAATTGCAGTAAGAAGGAGTACAGGTAAACGCCAAGGTGCCTACAAGGATGTGGTGATGAAGAAGTGCAAATTAATGGGCACACATTTAGGCTCTGCAGAACCGAAAGGTTCTGGCAGCAAATGTTTTTTTGCCCTTGGTAAAATTCTGAGGTCCCGAGAAGTGTCTCGAACTACCAAAATCACCGTCTAGAAAACTGTAATAAGGCCAGTTGTAACTTATGGAAGCGAGTGTTGGGTTTTGACTCAAGAGAATGAGAGGTTGTTGAGGATTTGGTAAAGAAAGGTCCTCGGAAAGATCTTCGGTCCGGTGAATAACAATGGGAATTGGATAATCAGAACCAACACGGAACTGGAAAAACTATTTGGTAAACCTAACATCATTTATATAGTCAAAGAAGAAAGGTGGCTTGGACATGTACAAAGGATGAAGGAAGATAGGCTTCCAAAAAGATGATGAACGGCATGCCGGGAGGAAAAGATTGTGAGGGAGACCAAGGCAATTTAATACATACTAATCAAAATTTAGATTGGTTACTCGTTAAGTATCGTTGGTTTGGTACCTGTCCTAAAGAAGAGAAAACTACTGCTGTCTTCAGTTTAAGTTCGTTTTAAGATACTATAAACGACTAATCGATTTATTACAATAATCGAATAATGTAATGATGCCCTTCTCTGAATGAAACACCAGTTTTCATTTTTTTTCCCCTTTTAACAGTCTGGCTTTTTCAGGGCGGAAGCTTAGGCTTCTTACTGGTGTAGTTATAGTGATCTATAATATAACTAGTACATATATTTTGTAATACTTAAAAATTAAACACTGTTCTTCAATTGTTTTTTAGATTTACTTTCAGAATCTCTTAAGTGACCTGATTTTCGAAACAAGGAAGTAGTATCGATATGTAAATTGAAGTTTACTGTTCTAGTAAGACAAAAAAGTGTTGATACTAATCGTTGAAATATTGATTTTCTGTACAATTAATAAATACTTAATATAAATTTGTATAGACTACTTCTCCGTTTTAAATAGATCACTTAGTAGTCAAGTAAATTAAACTTGAAATATAGCTGTGGAACAATGTCCAAGCTGCGAACTTGAATTCATTACACTATATAACTTAAACATTTAGAAGGTTGAAAAATCTGAATAACCGTAATTATTTTCCAACCGAGTTCATACATTGAGAGATGAAAAACCTCAACTGAGCGCAGTTAGTGTTTTCACAAAATTAATTCGCACCTCAGCTAAAGAGCGGCCTAAAATCACAGCCGAAGTAGAGCGCTTTGTTTTAACAATGTTCCCTTTGAATACTTTGAAAACTTTTACTGCTGTTTAGCAACAAAACGAATAGGCGTTCGTTTTAAATGCGCAACTTTTCCCATGTAGATTAAGGACCCGGGCTTTTAAACGGAACTTTCTTTATATCAGCTTCTCGGAAATGGCCCAATCTCTAGCCCTATCGTTCCCAAGGAGAGAAAATTATTATTTTTAATAAAGCCTTTTGTTCGTAAGGGTTTTCCGAAAATAAAAAAAGAAATAATAGATTACATGGATAAATGTCTAGAATGTTACTATTAAATGTTTAGTAAGGTTTTTGAAGTTCCGTGAATAAATAAAAACAAATTTTGGCGACGTTTCGTGACTATATTGTTCTCATAATCATGCCCTACAGCGAAAAAACAGGCTACAATAAAATTATATACAAAGTTAGCTACAATATTCAAAACACAAAGTTAGCTACGATATTCAAAACACAAAGTTAGCTGCAATATTCAAAACACAAAGTTAGCTACAATATAAGTACATAACATCATGTGTTAGAATAATAAAAATATATGTAATTACGCAATATAGAGAAGTATGAAACTGCTTACAATGTTACTGGTGGATATGGATGGTATCGACTAACTAAATTCTTACAATTCTAGTGCACAACTGACCTGGGTAATTTTTGAAAAAAATAGTTAAACGGTTGGGGGGAGGGGTTTCCCCAGAAAAAATTAAGTTAAAAGGAAGTTAAAAGTATTCCTAAGATATTCCTAAGGTATTCCTAAGATGCAGGTACAAAAATATTTCGATGTAATATACTAATAAATGGATGAATGATTTATATGACGTATATTAATGTACATGTCTGTACCTGCATCTTAGGAATACCACCAGTACTTTTAACTTAATTTTTCTAGGGAATTCCCCCCTCCCCCAACCGTTTAACTGTTTTTCAAAAATTACCCAGATCAGTTGTGTACTAGAATTGTATGAATTTACCATATCCACCAGTAACATTGTAAGCAGTTTCATACTTCTCCATATTCTGTAATTATATATATTTTTATTATTCTAACACATGTGGTTATATACTTATATTGTAGCTAACTTTATGTTTTGAAATAACTTGTATAACTTATATAATTTTATTGTAGCCTGTTTTTTCACGGTAGGGCATGATTATGAAAACAATATAGTCTCGAAACGTCGCCAAAATAGTTGTTTTTATTTCTTCACTGAACCTCAAGAACCTTACTAAACATTTAATACATTAATGATTAAAATAACATATCAGGACGTACAGTAATAAGATGCAGAGTTTTAACTCCGCTAAGCATTTAAATAAAAATAACCAAAAAAAGACTGGGGAGTGAAACTAATACATCCCATAGAAAAAAGGCTAAAATTAAATATCTATGAACCATTATTTTTGTTTTTTTTAATGATCCAATAAATATTTCCCATAGTGCCATTTTAAATTTGTTACCAGTTGAAACAGAAACACGGGCCAGTCATAGGGAAAATGACAATAACTTATAAGCAACCACCCATTGGTGGTACTTTAATAAAAGTTCTATAGTAAATGTAATCTAAGTAATAAATGTTATTTGCCGTATTTTCTTAAATAATTAAGATGACACATGCCAACTCTGCATCTACCTGCTCAGTTAAAATATATGCTCTTACATTTCTGAAATCAGATTCATATACAGTTCTTCCATGATTAAGATTCCACTTAATATAAATATACTCCATCTGAATATAACATTTAGGTACCTGAAATTGTACTTACAACTCTAAACATTGTACCAGGAGGTACCATGTCCCTTGTAACCAAGGAATTTTATTTTTATTTTCCTTTCAGTATATTTAACTATCTTCATTGTATATATTATCACTATTTTATTAGTATTCTTTCATTTCATTATGTCTCTAATCAGATGTAACTGCTTTTATTTCTGTACTTATTTGTTATTCTTAAGAGACTTTGTCCCAGAATAAGATTATTTTTCTATTTTATTCTAATTATTGTTTTTCTTTTCTTTCTTTATATATATATATATATATATATATATATATATTATATTTATATTTTTTTTTTTTTTTATAGATACGGTTTGCTTTTTAAGCCCTCATATCTTCGACACTATTTAAAACTAACGAATGTGAAAACAAAATGCATGTATTTATTTCCTTCGTTTACCTAAAAGACCCACCATAAATAGCATTCCTAAAATGCTAGGAATTCTTAAAATTGACATTAGTGATTGCGAACATCTAATTGCAGATCAGATTCGATATTTTACCACAAGGCAGTAGAATACAACGGTACACGAACTAAATAAAAAAAAAAATGCGATTTTTAACATTCTTTAGTTTTGCATACCAGGTATGCAAGTTTAAAATGTCGTTTATTTCTTAAAATATATACACAGTAATTTAAAAAAAAGTATAATATATTTTATTCAAAGTACTGACCCTCGCTTTCTACACATTTTGTCCATCTCTCGGGCAATATATGGATACCATTCCAAAAGAATGCTTCATCTTTATTTGAAATCCATTCATCGAGCCATTTTCGTACGTTTTCGAAATTGTTGAAGTGTTGCTCCGCCAATGAGTGTCCCATCGATGAGAAGAGGTGATAATCAGAAGGCGCCAGGTCAGGTGAATACGGCGGGTGGGGTAGGAGTTCCCAACCAAGCGAAGAAATCGTTTCCTTAGTCAATCTGGCTGAATGTGCAGGAGCGTTATTATGCTGAAGAATGACTTTGGCGTGCCTGTGAGCCCATTCTGGGCGTTTTTCGATCAATGCGTGACTTCAATTGATCATTTGTTGTCGGTAGCGCTCGGTATTGACTGTTTCGCCGGGTTTGAGAAGCTCGCAGTAGACTACTCCCTTCTGATCCCACCACACACACAGCATTGTTTTCTTCCCAAAACAATCTGGTCTTGCACTCGATGTGGATGGTTGTCCTGGCGTTACCCATGATTTTTTTCGTTTGGGATTCTGAAAATAAATCCATTTTTCATCGTCAGTTACAACTCGATGCAAAAAACCCTTTCTTTCGTGGGCGTAAAAGCAGCATTTCGCACACAGTTTTTCGTTTTTCCATCTGTCGTTCGTCCAATTCATGTTGAACCCATTTTCCAACCTTTTGAATCTTTCCCATAGCTCTCAGGCGATCGGAAATGGCTTGCCTAGTGACATTCAACTGTTCTGCCATCATTTGTTGGGTTTGGGTATTGTCTTCCTAATAAAGATTGCAATTCGAAGTCCTCAAACTTTTTTGGTCGATTTTCTCGTTTTTGATCAGTAACATCAAAATCACCACGTTTGAAACTTTGAAACCAACGTTCACATGTCCTGACGGTTGGAGCAACATCGCCATAAGTCTCAACAAGAATTCGATGACATTCAGATGCCTTTTTCTTTTGATTAAATAAGAAAATCATGACATGCCGCAAATGCTCTTTATTTGGCTTAAAATTAGACATTTTTTAACACCAAAGAAAGGTATGATACGTCCACGTAAAGGACTTAAAAACAACTGACTTTTGTAAACAAATGACTAACAAACAAAATAGCGTTTAGAGATAAGCAAATCCTTCAATAGGCTAAGAGCGCATTCTATTGGAATTAAAACGACATTTTAAACTTGCATACCTGGTAGTGTCGAAAATATGTGTTATCTTTTGCAATAGTAATTTATATTTAAACCGAGGTATCAAGAATCGATTTAAAAAAAATTTAACGCAGAGCACTAATCGTTAAATAACATTTGTCGCAACAGCCTACGGTTTAGGAGCTACATTGGTTTGAGTGAAAAAAGCCAAACCCCCTATTTTCCCTCAACATTGTTTATTTCGAATAACCACATTAAATAATTAATTTAAGTAATTTGATCATTTTAATTCTAAAATGTAAATTATTTAAAGAAAAGCAATAGATTATCGATAGACATATCCATAATCTATCGTTTTCTTGTCGACTATGAATGAGAAACGCGTTTGTTTTCATATGGATTCTTTTTTGTAATATTTCTTATTTAAACCGAGGTATCCTCATTAAGAATCGATATATTTTGGTAACCACTCATCACTTATTTATTACAATGAAAACAATGAAGCAGCTGAAAAACAAAATACGATACGACATTCACTTTTTTAATTTATATTATTTTGGTACTACGACTCTAATTATAAATTTTTTTTGAACAATCCAAACTCTTCACCTACCTCAATCAATCGATGGAATGAAGTAACTTAATTGAATGATTGGAACCCTATCCGATTTATTACAGTTTGATGACCAGCAAAAGTTTTCCATTTTTTTTTTTTTTTTTTTTTTTTTTTTTTCTGAGTTAGTTGGAATGTTGCTAACAAGCTCCTTAAAGGGAGAGCAAAGCCCCCGAGGGAGGAGAGAAGGAAGCGGAAAATTGAATGATATCAACTTACCGAGAGTTGAACTTGGGCAAAGAAAAGGAAAGTTATATCGAACAAGTTTATCGGCCGTAAGGGACTACCTTTACATCTGCCAACGGCCGGAATATACCAAGGGCACAAGCTTCTCAGGAGCCCTTCTGTTAGAGCCAGTTCTTAGTTTAATATTAGTTCACATAATATTATATATAGTTCTTCAATTATAATATCTAAAACTTTTAACCCTTCAGTATATTATTTTTTTTTTCATTCTAATAAATTTTTTTGAATATGTTTTGGTCAGGTTATTAACAGAAAAATTAATAATATACATTATGTTGCACATAACTAAAGAGTGATTTATCTCGATAATAAAAAACAAGAATTTTATCCTCATTGATATTTTACAAACCAAATATCTTGGAAAAAGCCACAGAAATTTTATTTGATAAAAAAATGCACTAGATAGTTAAGATATTGGGGTAAGTGCACTGGTAGATGACGGTTTGATAATAAATCTCTCATCATAAGGTTTCTGTTTGCACTTTCTTTTCGTTTTAAATTTTGGCGGGTAGTTCAGTTATTTCTGTGTGCAAAGAGTGACAGCCGTCAGTCAGGAAAACTGTTTTCAACGCCAAATTGTTTGTCACAACTCCAGTTCAGTTGACTAAACGCCTCCATCCTTAGGCAATTGGCTAAGGATGCTATCCTGTTTTTTCTCTATCAAATGCTTATATAATATCTGTCCAACTTATGAAAATACTTTAGAATAGTAGGTATCTGTACTACATTTTACTAGATTCTTGTGGTTATAGATGAAAATTAACAGGATTTTATTGGTTGGCAACTACTAAAACATATTTATAACCTGTTGTTATGTGCAGGACACCTCTGTCAACAACTAGATATTTCTCATTTCTCGCCTTCTTTATTGAATGTGCGTTCTCTGCAAATGAAAAATCAGGGGTGGAGGAAAGAACCAAATTTGGCTAATTTAGAGCTCAAAATTCAGTAATTGACAGGGGATGGGGTGTCAACTACTAATGCAGCATCTATCAACTACTAGCACAACACGAAATCAGGTCCCCCTTTTCTTTTTCTTTTTTTTAATTTTAAAATAGCACCAACAAAAAAAAACAAAAAAAACAACTAAATTATGAGCCTCAGAAAATGGAGAAGGCCCTTGATGACGTCAAAAGGGGAATGTCTGTTGCAGTGGCAGCAAGAAGCACCGGAGTACCTCGAAAACTATACTCGACAAATATACTTATTCACAATGGTCTGGTCTAAACCAGATACCTGTTCTTTCATGGAATGCTTCACACCAGCTGGAATCCTACTAGTAACTCAACATCTATTCTATTCGTGACAACCCTCCATAAAGCACTTCAAATATAATACTTTTATTGAAGTGTAACCAATTACATAGTTACATGCCATTGATTAATATTTCTACTAATTTACCTATTTTATGCCAAATTATTGTAATAAAAATAAAGAAATTGTGGATAGACATATATACGATTTTTCTCTTATTGTAATATACATGAAGAGTTACCAGCAGATTAGACTCCACTAACCGAGTCTCGATTAACTGAGCCTACCATTAATATTATACTATTAATATTATTATTACGAGCCTACTATTAATATTATTATGCATATATTTGTTTTCTTTTAAACATCTTATTGCCGAACAAGACATTAGGTAAATTTTGTGAGAGCATTATGAAACTAATCGTCATAATCAATTTCTCATGAAGAGTTTGCTAAGTTGGAAAAGGCATTTCGATATCTGGAAAACTGTTGCAACATCCTGCGATTTGGTGGTTTTTAGACAAAGGTGGGATTGAGGTATAATATCAGTAAACAAAAGAAAATTATTGATTACAAATATATATATATATATATATATATATATATATATATATATATATATATATATATATATATATTTTTTTTTTTTTTTTTTATTCACATGGATATAACTTTTGGTTGGGGTGGTTAGTGACTTTTTTGGTGTAACGATTTTTTCACACTCAAATGTGTAACTTTTTTGCACCCACAAAAATGTAACATTTTGTCGCGCTCCTACCCAGTTGGTATTGCTCAGATCGAACATTCGCCAAAAGTTTCCTGATTAAAAATTTAATGGAGAATATATTTTGTATTATAACATTTGTCGCTAGAACCTACCGTTTAGGAGTTATATTGGTTTGGATAAAAATAGTCATGATTGAAACCCTTACATTTCCGTTACTCTGTTAATTTAAAAAAATTGATTAATTTTTAATTAAATATCATTTTTAATTTAAGTAATTTAAACACTTTAATTCTAAAATAAGCAGATAATATAGATCGACTTATCAATGATCTATTGTTTTTACCAGTCAGCGATAAATTGAGTTAGTTTTTCTTTGGTTGTATAAGGAATTTAGCTCGGCCATAAATTGAGACTATGCATCCGCAGAATTCAAATATTTACACAAATATTAATGTTAATTATGTATATTATTATTGTATACATAATAAGTATTATATATATTTTGTCCTACGTCATAAGTTTTTCACTTACCTTTACTACGAATTGGTAATCTAAACCTATCTCGGTTCCAACCACGTAGGTTGATCGAGCCCGAGGTATATTTAATTTATTTTATATAAGGAACATCAAAGGTTCTGAACATTATAGCCACATTTTGTAAAACAATTTTGGAGTATAAACTAACAAAATCATAAAATAATCAGTTATCCAATTCTGAAAATACGGTTGAGTGTAGTAGCTACATGTTATAAGATACAGTAAATTCAAGTCCAGCCGTTGGGGGTTAGTGGAAACTGCCACGGGGTCATAAAAATAAGAATGTGCGCCCTTTTTTTAGGAAACTTTACGGCTCCCAGTGTCCCATAACTCCCGGGCCCTTCGACTTATGGAGTCAAACACGCAATATGTTCAAGTTCTCGTAATGAAACTACCCTTTCCTGCAATGAAAAGTTTGAAAACGGGTCTCATCCAAAATTTTCACGATAAAACAAATATATCGATTACTTAAAAGATTCATAACAAAGTTATTTATAGTAAATGTATGAAGGGATTTTTCAATTTTTGTGCTGTGTTGTTCCGTAGCTTGGGGGTTTATCTAATACTTCATCTTTACTAATAGGGATCGCTATCGTAAAAACAAATATCAATATTCTATATCGAAAATTATTTTGAGCTTGCAATATCGATCGATAACGAAATCGCTCTAGTAATTAATAGCGATAATACAAAATAGATAGTAGTAGAAACTGTGAATATTTTAGAGACGTAAGTATTTCCGGAAAACAGTTTGAACACGTTCAGAAATTCAAATATCTAGAGTTTATTATATCGAGGAAAAATGAAATTCAAGAAGAAATAAGGGCTAGGTTAAAAATACGATAATGCTTGTTATTTCTCGGTCGCATAACTGCTCAGTTGGCAATTACTCTCCATAAATTTAAAAATTAGGATATATAGAACTATTATACTACCAACAGTAAATCTCTATCGATGCTAAACATGGCCGCTTACGTTAAGGGAGGAACAACGCCTAAAATGTTCCGAAAACAAAGTACTGTGTAGAATATTTGGCCTAAAAAAGGACGAAGAAACCAGATAATTTAGAAGGCTTAACAAAGCGGAACTGCACGAGTTACATCCGGTAAATATAGTTCAAGTAATAGCAGCGCGGCGCTTAAAATGGGTAAAGTCGTTGGGTTTAGTAATGATCGAATTCTGAAAGGAGTAATCAGTTTTGAGCCGTCAGGTAATCGACCAAGGGGTGGACCGAGACGAGGATGGGAGGATTGCGTCAGAGCAAACTGGGAGGATTTGGGTTTTCCTGGAGTGGGTTGGACGGTGTGGTCAACGGTTGGTGGTGTCGGCATCGAGCCTTCGGGTTCACTAGGCCTTTATTTATTTATCAATTATTTGAATCCGATATCGGTGACCAAAAAATCGATATATCGTGATTTTTTTTTGAGGGAAATGAGCTTTGGTTCCATGTTTGTTACCTTAATTTATTTTACACAATTAATTGAAATGCTATTTTATTATTAATTTAACAGTAGACATATTGCGTGAAATTATTCGAAAATCTCGGGTCTAAAAGTCTTATGTAATACACATATTCAAAATCTAAAAACATGTGATTTGTTAGTAGAATTAAATTAACGCTTTATGTCTCCTACAAGTAAACACTTGGATACGTTAAAGAAATGGCAAAAAAAAAAAAAGGAAATAATTTAGAATAATACATAATAAGATAGAAGAGTAAAGTTAGTTTTGAAAGTTAAAATAAAATAAACAAAAATTGTAAAGCATAAAATCTAAACAGGGGGTAAAGAGGGAAGTAAAAAAAGTGGGTTAGAGTTGGTGGTAAGCCCCGAGGACGAAACCCCGATGCTCCGGACAGAACACGGATTAGCGGGATTTAGAGAAGAACAAAAACGGGATTTTGTTCTCTTAGGGGAAGACCAACCGGTTTTTAAACAGGGCGGGATTACGTTGGATTTGCCAGGAACTGCTACCAAATCCTATATCAGGGCTGCCAACTTTAGTGCTCTCAATGGACTGCCCCTCTCCCAGGTCCTGGGGCAATTACCAATCATCGCGGTCATGTCAAGGTTGGCCGCCTGCTATTGTTTGGCAAATAATCGTGTCATATCAAAATATGTATTTGTAGCAATATTTTCTAAGAATATTTTAAATTCTCCATCGTAATTTGTAATGGACAAAAAACAATCTACATCAAAAAAAAAAAAAAAAAATGAAATAATTTTTATTTTCTTTGACAAATTTGCTTCCATATTTTTGAATATTTATTTAAAGGTTTTTATAAAATATTTTAAATAATATTTAAATATTTGTGAAATTTTTTTTTTACAAAGTTATTTTTTAATAACATTTCCCGTCGCGGCTTAACCCGTTCTTAAAGTTAAATAGCTTAAATAATTTTAACTAATAATTGAAATTTTATTGTTTATCGATAGCAATATTGGATTGAATAAAGCACGTAAAAAGGAAAAAAAAAAAATCAATTCATAACACTTCCTAATTAATTATATTTCGAGTTTTGTCTCCCGATGCTATGAAGACGATTTGATGTTTCCAGTTGTGGAAATTTCACTCCAACGGTTATGTAAGTCAGTCTTCCAATTTGTTAATTGCAATGATAAAAGACACTTTAACTGAAAATTTCAATCATTTTATATAACGCCGTTCCTTTGTAACCTTTCTTGTAGAAGAGCGCTCACCACCTATCCATCGATTTTGAAATTTCACTGGATTCAAATATTTATAGCTTTTTTAATAGCAATTTAACCAAAAATTAGTCAATTTTATTATTATTGGACCTTTCTAAAACTATAAAGATGAAGTAGTTAAAATTCCATTAGTAAAAGGTGACATAAAAAAAATATTTTAGTAATGAGTTAATGAATTGAAAGAGACTAGGATTTTAGAAGGAAACAAAGGAAGTTGTTTTCGGTTTTATATACGTGTAATGAGTATTTTTTGTTCTTAAAATATCGTACTATACATTACTGAATACATTTGTTACTTGATGGTTAAACTTCTCGTTTGAATTAGTTTTTTTTTGTTGTTTTTTTTACGATAGCTATCCGCTATGACCTATATGCCGGGTACGCTTCCCGTTACCAGAATGTTTTTTTTAAATTCTATTCCATTTCACGTAGCAATCGCTTATTTACTGCAACGATTTGATGGACAGGAGACGATAAATAATTAAAAAATATATACAGGGTAAATATCTCTTGGTGTAAAAAAAAAAAAAAAAAATAGGTAAAACTAGATCAAAAATGTAGCAAAATGCTCCAGACCTTACCTTTCTATTCCAATCTGTTGCAGATGTACGATAAATCGAAGACTTTTTTGAGGAAACCACGTTTTTTTCCCTTAAACCTGTAATATCTCCACTTTGTTTAAATATTTTTCAAATTTTGACTAGATTTTCGAATTTAGCATTATATTTTCTATCATAGCTGAGTACCTGTAACCTTGAATTTTAAAAACTTGGTATCTAAAGAACAGCTTGATCTTCACCTTATTTGGGAAAGTCAAAATGTCGTACTTACTTCAACGCTCACCGTTTTTCGAAAAAACTATCCACAAAACATCGACTTTTACAAAAACTTGCAAATTTAATCAGCTTTCGAATGATATATTAAACGTAATGATTTTTTTTCAATTTCATGGAGAAATTTACTTTTGAAATCGAAAAAACACGGTGTTCTCATTTGGCATACAAATCAGTTACTTGTGTAAATAAAACATTATGACAATCCCTTAATGGAAATGTGCATTTTAAACATAATAAACTCTTCATTGGAATAAAAAGCAAAGAAAAAATTATTGTTAAATAGAAAATAAAGGAAAACTGCCAATAAAGCGACACCAGATCAGAGGATCTTATGTTATTACATTTATTTATTTGTTACTATAATTTAGGATTTATTTTATTAGATTTTCTATGTAAGGTTTAAAACTCAATTATAATGAACATAAACCTCAATTTTTTCATTAGCTTCTGAATGCAGATTGTGTTGAAGAATACCACATCTTGAGGTAAATTTTATGTTCAAAATTTGTAAAAAAAAAAAAAAAAATGTAACATTTTACGCATTCTAATCAAATTAAATGAAATTTACTACATTAAAATAGTATTTAATTATTATTTTGTCTGTGGCTTCATTTGTGTTTTGTTTAGTGATATATTAAATAATAAAAAATACAATAATATAATACCAGCAATAAAGGGATGCCGTATAAGTTATATATTTTTGCTGTATAAGTGTAGATTGGCCAAACTCTTTTGTAACAAGCGTAACGCTTATTCAATAAAAAATAATTTCATTAATTCATTAATCAACACGCCTACTGGTGTCTTGATAGTTTGAGGTTGGATGTTATATATTTTTCAGTAATTATCCATTCCAATCGACCGAACTGTTAATCTTGAATATTATAAAATAAAGGACTGGAAAAAAAATAAAACAAAAAAAAAACTGTCCTTTACATACGGCACAACTGTATCTATTTCCGGTTATGGATTTCTGTTTTTCTATCAACTATTTTATATAAATAGAGTAAAAAAAGAATGTTTGTGTAAGCACCAAATTAAATGGTCAATATGTAAATGAATTAAACAAACAATGACAAAAAGTGAACATTGCACAGTTGTGTCTGAAAGGACAGCATAAATGACTAAGTGAAAGAAAATACAGCTGTAAGTAGAAATTTAAGCATAATTGTATGAGATTGGGTTGTACAGTTGATGTAGTATTTTAAATGGATATAATTAAAGTTGTAGATCCTGAAGACGGAGTAGTGTACTGCGAAACATGTAGAGAGAAATTTAAAGATTAAATAGGAGTTATGTATTAAAATGAATATATATAAATTCCTGTTCTTGTTTTGCAAAGGGCAGTGAGGAGTTGGCCTACCGCGAATCCGGCAAATATTCTTATTGTTAATTTAAAATCTATAACTTTGATAAATAGGAAATGTATTCAGAAAAGTGAGATTAAAATTCTCAGCCTTTGATTAAGGGATGACCGAAAATAATTTTTATTTTTCGCCTCAGAATTATTATTGTTAGGAGGTAGAATGGAAATTCTATGTGACCTGAAGATATATTAAAACTGTATGACATTGGCTGCACCGTGGTGTGAAGCGATGCCCTCGTAGTTGGTATCAGATATTCCGCTATTGCACCCCCCAGACGGCAGTTAGGACACTGGGACCCGATGGGCGGATATGGAGTACGCTCGGACGGTTTTAGTGGAGGCGAGCGGACAGGCTGGCTATGATTGCCCCGCTCTACACCCCCTGCCCCGGGGAAACTATCAAATAGATTGACCTGTCCAATAGTAGACCAAATTGGTGGGGAGGGGGGCCTCTAATCAAACCTGATATATGGCCAAAGGAAATTGATCATGTTGTCTGTAGATGGAGATAATTCTCGACCCTGTCGATAGCGATCCTTTGGCTATCTGTCATCCATTCCTTTATTGCTATCTGTTACTATCAACAATATATTGTTATGAATAAATAATATATCAAATACTCTATTCCGTAGCTGCACAATATTAAAACTATCATATTATTCTATAATATGAATATCCTGGAACTGCTGATTTAGCGGTGGGGGGAGGGAGCTGGTTCCTCAGCCTCATTGCAAATTAGTACGAATGTGGTTTTTCTTATTTCATTATTTATTTTAGTTTATTATTTTTTTAAATATATATTTTTGTATCCTAGGCCCCATCCTCTACACGGTGTATACAGCTGGCATCCCAACTCATCCTACCACTGTCCTCACCACTTATGCTGATAACACATATTTATTATCCGTAAACAATGATCCCTTCATTGCCTCCCAACACTCCAATCCCATATCCTAAACATTCAAGAATGGTGTCAAAAATGGAGAATCAAAATAAACCCAAACAAATCTCACCAAATAACCTTTACCCTTCGTCGTAAACCCACGACTTCCTGCCCAACAGTATCCTTCAATGATATTCCACTAATCCCTGTCGAACAGATCCGCTACCTAGGACTCCACTTGGACAAACGTCTTACTTGGAATCCACATACAAAACTAAAGCGACAAGAAACTGCCCGTCGTTACAGACTACTTCAACATTTACTAGACAAAGATCAAACCTCCCAATTCATTACAGAAGACTTATTTACATGACTGTTATTAGACCTTTTTGGACGTACGGAGTTGAGCTTTGGGGTTTTACTAAACCATCCAATTTATATCGTATCCAATCCCTAAAATCCAAAATCCTTCGAAAAATCCTAAATGCCCCTTACTCTGTCACCAATAAGCTTCTCCATAAAGACCTTAATGTTCCATATGTTGCTGAGTTAGCCCACAGCAGATACCTATCCTTTCATAGTAAGCTCCATAACCATTCAAATTCATTAGTTTCTCAACTTCCTTCCCACTCAATTCACGATAATCCTCCGAGGCGTCTGAAAAGAAGATGGCCTAGAGATCTTCTAGTGAAGAATTTTATTGTGCTACTGATGAGTAGTTATTTTCAAATTTTTACATGTCATTGTAATCGTTATCAGCTGATTTACTCGATTTACATATTTGTATAGTTGTAAATTTCAATAAATTATTTATGTGTTCATTCTTTCATCCATTTATGTGTTTACTTTTTTCGCATTATAATATTATTTTATTTTATCATTCCTTCGTTTATTTATTCTCCAGAGGTTAGTGTGGGGCCTAATAATTAAGGTATGTCAATTAAAAAACAATAACAGTTTAATAATCTAAAGAAAAAAACACGCTTTAATAGCAAACCCAACTAAATCTAAGACAAAATCTAATGATCTACAAATTAATATATAATGTTTTGATTCGATTAACTATTTTTTTGTTATACATATACTTTTAAACATGACCAAAACTAAGTTTTTTTAAAAGAAAATTGGCGTAATTTATCAATTTTTGACAATCATTGTGGCTAATCGCCTAAATTAATTTCAGCTTAAGAGATGTTTTTAGACGTACAATTTAATAAAATTAAATTTTTTAATGAACATATTTTTCGATTTAAAGCATTTTTGTATATGGTTTTTGCAAAAATCTGAAAAAAGTGCAAAAATGTTGGGGTTTTTTTGCCCCCAAAACCTTTCCCCTTGTTAAATATAGTCACACTTTTGATATTTTATCCTCAGGACCGATCTGGACCATACTGAATCATAAAACCTACTACTCCGCCTTTTGCAACGCAGACCCCCTCCCCTTTTTGGAGGTATTTCGAGTGGACAAAGTAAGAATATTAAAACGAAGTTTGTTTAATTATTGTATTGCCATTGGCCCTTGACACGTGTGCCAATTTTCAAGATAATCAGATAGCTGGAAATTGGTGAAAATTGCGATGCAAGATTCCGTTACATACAGATCAAGTTAATAAAAGCGTATTAAAAAAGTACTCTATGGGAATAAATTAGGTGAGTGACATCAAAAGCAATTTATATTAAAAACAATAAATATTCTTACAAAGGATTGACATACAAAATTAAAATAATAAGTATAGATTACAACTAGATTTAAAAGCTTAAATAGTAACAAACCAAACTTAATCTAAACTTAGCTTAGTGAGAGAGATACTATGATGTGTTGATTGCTTTGATGTGAAAGATAAGGGCGTTGCCGGTGGTTCATAGGCAGTCAAAAACATATATTATTATGCTTGTTTACCGAACTGAACTCGGCAGTAAAATGAAATGAAAATAAAAGAGCAGATTGAAACGTGGAGTCAAATCAAATTACAAATTCTACGAATGTTAGTACAAAGAAGACGTTTCTCAACACAATTCAATCTCTTTTAGTTCGAAGAAATAATTGGAAGCCATGGGGTTTTTTTTTTCCTTGTAAAATGATGTAAGTAAATGTCCTTGTTGATAATTTCAAAATAAATCACCACTTTCCTCGAAATAAAACATAAAAAGAAACTTTAATATTTTTAATGAAGTATCAAAAAGTGCGCTTTCGTGGAGTTGACCTGAAACGTGCAGTAAACGCCAAAACGTGAAATTTCGTGCAATTGCAGTTTTATATTTATCATTATTTCTTAAAATAAAATAAATTGGAATATTTACTTACTAGAAAATAATTAAAATTAAAATTCTTAGTGGGCTCGATAGCCAAGAGTGAGTTGGGGCAAGAGTCTTAGTGGACTTGGTGCTGAAGGTCGTTCAGGTGAATTCGCATGCACACCTGGTTTAAAATTTACATCGTGGCGGACCCACAAAATGAATTCTGAACCTTCACTACCCAATTAGAATGGGTCGGTGACCTGTAGTATTGAGGTCAATTCACACTCAGCAGTGAAGTGACAGTACTCTGACCGGCACGTGATCCGCCCGGCGGAACTAAAAGAATTCTTTCCACCATTAGGATCAACTGCTTCACACCAGACCGGCACCTTGCAGTGACAGTGCTGTCAGTAATCTAGACGGCGCCGCACAGTGGGGCAAACACGGAAAAAACCCTCAAAATGACTGTATTATTTTTGTCATGTTTGATGGGCTATTGTATTCATTATTAGTTGGTGCAAACATTTCCAGTTTGTTTTTTTTTTAATTTCATTTTTATTTGTGACTCTGAGGCCTTCTAAAGTTGGAAAATATTACTCCACCCCAAAGTGGCCTATTTCTATTGAGCTACAATTTGGGTCACTGTGGATTTATTTTTGTAGGTAAACCTATGAAACTTGACAGATTTGTAGTTCAAACACTAAATAATAGTGGAAAAATATTAGATTCGTCCAATATATGAAATATATTATCAAAAAATATACTAGAGCGAGAGGGAAAAGTAACCAGAGTTGGTTATTCCTGAAATTCCAGCGTTGGAGAACTATCAAAATTGCTATCTCATTGTCGGTAAAAGAAGCCGCAAAGGAACGAATACAAAAACGGTCTATCACTGAATTACGGATAAAAGTTGATTTCGTAAAGCAGGTATACCGTTCCAGTAACACTGGAAATACATCGAGAATATTTTTCTGAAATCCTTTAACTACCTAAATTACTAAAGTTAGCTAATAAATGTAAGTTTATTTATTTAAAGTGCATTATAGTGCATACAATTTAAATAAATACACTTTCATAGCAAATGTTCCTGTAAAACCATAAATAAGGGTGTGTTTTGTAAGCTGCCAAAATCTTCAGATTCCTACAAAAATCTTCGTTCCTCAGTAGCGAAGCACTCTAATTGATAATGTAAGCCGTTCCATCATTTTCCCCATTACATGGTAAATAATGAATTCTGAACCAGCTTATTCTAAAGCAATCGACATAAAAATGTGAAAATCGAAAAATGGGACCAACATTTTAATGAAATGAAGTTAAATAAGAATAAAATTATGCTAAACTAAATTTTACAAAATAATTTAAAATATCTGCTACTTGCATTGTCAATCCTATTAAAGGATAAAATGGTATAATATTTCAAATTAGTTACAATTCCAATGTATTTTTTTATTCTGAATCGAATGAGAATATTTTCATCTCGATAGGACAAACCATTCTCGAGAAAAAGTTTTTTTTCGCTTTTTAGCCGTTTTGCCCCACTGTGCGCCGTACCATGATAATCACATTGTTTTGGAACGATATTTTTTGACTTTCATTGCAATGTTTTTCTGTAATTTCGTGAATATTTTGATATATTTGGTCGAAAACATGGATGATGAAAAACTAATTGAATTTGCGTGCGCACATCTCGTCCACATCCGACTTTTATTTAATATTACCTCACACTCACCTTGAACAAACTCTAGGTGATTGCTTTTCTCCAGCGCATATCTTGCTTTTCTATATCAACTTCTAACTTATTCAGCAGTAACTTAAACGAATTTTCAGTCATTCTGAAATATTCTAAAAATTTCGTTCCATCTACTAATTCCTTGTAAATTGTAGCGAATTCCCCTTCTGTTCCATTCGTTTTCCATGCTTGATGCACCCGCTTTCGTTTTCTTCTCGTTTCTTCTTCTTCTTCTTCTTCATCCAGAATCAATGTAATAATTGTAACTGTAATGTCAGAGCACGGAGAAAATACTGACCAGTGTGAATTGAAAACACTGTGAGTCCACGTCAGCGAGAATCACTGTCACGGCACGGCTGAGTGTGAATAGGCCTTAAGCTGAACTTCCTGACAAAGTTGGAGAACAAAAGCCCCAATAAACAAGAGTTCAGTAAAATAAGGCTTCAAAAGAACGTTTTCAAGAAAAAACTGCGGAACTTTTATTCTCAACGGATCTTTATGTTTTTGGGGTGCTGAATCCGAATCTGAAGTTTGCTACCACGGCAACCATCGGCTTCATATTCAAAATCGAAAAAAAACACCAAAAAAAAAGTTATTTATGTTTTTTTATCTATAACACGATAACGAACATTTTTTTGAAGAAAGTCTTCAAATATTAATTGTAGCTGGAACTAGTACCTACATAATGAAAAAAATAAATTCGAAATCGGACCATTATTCGCGAAGTTACGTTGGTGGAGAAATTGGCCAACTTGCCATCAGTCCCACAGCTCCGCGAAAACACGTTTTTCGTACTCTTTTGGCTATAACTCTGAAACTATTTGTCCGATACAACATTACTTTTTTTCATCTTAAAGCTGATTAAATTTAAATCAAACCCCGTAAAATGTACATGCCAGCCCGCTAATAAAAACACTGTTGTAATATCCAAGTGTTTTTTTGTCGCTCTAATTCTTCAAATATTTGTTCGATCCCAAATTTCTTTTTTCTATCTCAAAGCTGATTATATTGGCTATCAGATGCTGTATATGTAAATTATATTAAATCCCGTAAACCACCCGAGCTAGCACGCTAAATGTGTATGTTTTGACAAAATATGCAAATTATGACATATTCATTAGACTGGTGTGGGTATTTCGCGGTGTTAATTATAAGTCACATATATAGGAACTAATAGTAAATTTAACCAGCCTTTTGATAAAAATATTATATTTTGGATCGGACAAATGGTTTTGGAGTTATAGCGAATAATGTTCCAAAAAAACATGGATTTTACAAAAGAAAGTGATTTTCAGCGTGATAGCTTGTGTATTTCATTAATTTTGATAAAAATTCCATATATAGGATCTAATTTTAAATTGAAATATATAATTGTAAATGTGTTATAGATAAAAAACTCAAAAATAACGTGTTTTTTTTGCGATTTTGAATATGAAGCCGATGGTTGCCGTGGTAGCAAACTTCAGATTCGGATTCAGCACTCGAAAAAACAGAAAGATCCGTTGAGAATAAAATTTCCGCTGTTTATTCTCCGGCAAACCCCTATTTTACTGGACTACAAACAAACAAGCAAAATTAAAATTCTTATTTATTATATTCTTATCTTGAATTAATTGGAGGACATAATATTATATTTTTAATCAATATCTAAGAAAATAATCACCGTTGAAGAAAAATTGCAGTCGGACAAGGCAATTCATTAGGTGGATTTTCTATTTCCATCTGAGGACAGGACATTACCAGTGGTGAGGAAAAGTTCTTTCTCTAGGAGACTAGTCGAGATTAAAATGGAGGACCGGAGGATCTTGCTAAGAATCCCTTAACGAAGGGGGTTTTCCCCTCCCCCCTGAAGAGAAATTTGGGAGAAAAATCTGTCACCCTGAGCCTGGAATTAAGGCCGCTTTAGTAGAAGATTTCGAATTACATTTAACAAAAATTATTTCTGTCCAAATTAAATTCCTTATTTAATTCGGATATAAACATTAACAATTATTTAAAAAATGTTTTTATTTAATTAAGCATTAAATTGAAAAAAAATAAAAATAAAAAATAAATGGTGAGGATATTTTTTCAAATATAAATTATTTTTCTTCAATATAGCATTAATTTAATATTTTTGTTGTGTGCGTGTGTATTTTATTGAGTTTAAGGAGGCAAAACATCATGACCATCAAAGCTCGCTTTATATAAACAATAAAATAAAAACATAAAGTTGATTCGAAAAACTCACTGATAAATACTCGACAGAATAACCAGGAGCAGAAAAATACCCAAAGCCAGCACAAGGGGCGGCACAGTTCAGTAAGTTCCCAAGCTCTAAACATAGCCTTCGAAAAAGCTAAGCTAACTAGTTAACTGAAATACATACATTTAATTCACTAATGTTTAGAATGATACATGATGGAGCCACTGAAGGATACTGGTTTCAGATCTTCCAGGATCTGACGATCTTTAATATCCAAAGTATCCTTGGCGACGCCAAGTTTTCGTTCTTTTGAAAATTGATTAGATCATTTCGTTTTACAAAGGGACAGCCTTTCTTCCTGTTTAATCATTTTTAAATGACACTAAAGGATATTAGTTTCAGATCTGAAGATTTTTAAATGTGGCATGATATTCCCCCACTGTTAACATTTTGAAAATTTATTAAATGGTTTTGTTTTTTAAAAGGACACCCTTTCTTCGCGTTTAATCCTTTAATTTCAGATGAGAACCTCAGTTTAAAATAACAAATTGAATAACTTTTTACCACAAGAAACGAACCCCCGCCCAATATTCTAAACAAATAAGTATTTAAAACATGAAATTACTATAATTAGAAGAGCAGACGATAGTTGAAAATTAATGGATGCTGTGAAGGTCTTCTAGGATGTTGATGGATGCGTAGGGAAACGAATGAAAGAAACCGATTCACACTTATTGATTGTTTTTCTGCCATTGGAGTTGAAGTTTTACAGTTATCGATATGTAACTATGATAAATTAATATAGTTGTAATTTATAAAAAAAATGGCTTAAAAAAATAAACCGAACATGACTTGATTACTGTCAACCTACTCCAGAATCCCTACAGTGGAAATACTCACGTAGTACCATAATCCACAAACCAATGAAATATAAAAATATCCTCTAGTCAGACCTATCAGATAACTTCCCATCCGCCCCAAACTTCTTGAACATATATTATAGAACACAATATCTGATGTAGTATCTGGTACTATACTAACTTTCACGTAATACCGGAAAACCGAATTGTATAGAGGACACAACATTTAACTATACACCAATTACACAAAGTATCTTAATACATACCCATGGCATGAAGCATAAGCGGCTGGAGTATTTCTGGACGCTGCTCAAGCCTTTGATATAGTCTGGCACCGGGGACTTCACTTCAAATTTAAGACGATACTTCCACTAATCTACTATTTCATCCTGCAGTCCTAACAGACATATTTTTCTACTTCTTTAGGGGTCAGACATTCGCATGTCAACTGTTAATGAACATATACGGAGTCTGTAAATGATTTCACAAAACGTTACATGGATATCTCAACAAACTTCTAAACGAAATGGCTACAACTCAAATTCAAGACAAAGCTTGAATGCTGAAATGAGCAGATTGAGGGATATGTTAGGAGGTGGTTCCTTATAGTGATGGGTCGTTCTGAGTGGAACGGAACTTGGAACTGGTTCCAGCTTCGAACCGGTTTGGAACGAAACGAGCTACCTAAGTTTTTCGTTCCAACTGGAACGAAAACCAAAGCCATAAGATCTCCGGTTTCGTTCCACCCAAGGTCGTTCCGAATGATCTCTCTCTCTCTCTCTCTCTCTCACTTGATCCCTTCCATCCGCTCAGAGCACTACAGCCGTTGATCTTACTGCTCTTGGTCCCCTCCATCATCTCACCACACTGCGCATAGCCATCTTCAAAGTAAACCGCTTTCTGTTCTACCGACAGAGCTCGGCTACTTATTTTGGATTCAAATAAATCTGATTTTTAAAAATTAGAATCAAGCTGAACATGCAAAAAGTCTTGTAAAGGATAGGTTGACTGCTTTAACCTTCCATCGGTTGCGCCAATTTCCGCAACACAAGCGGTCGCGCTTTGTACAATTTACAACATCCTGTTTTGTTTTGTTTTTATCACTTTTCGTCCAAATTTTGTATGTAATCTATTAAATAAAATATTTAATTCTACATTGAAAATAGATTACATGCACGAAATATTACCGGAGAGGATAATATTTTGGACGTAAATGAAAATATTAAAAATAATATTTTCAAAGTTATAACTAGATACAGTTTTATTTAGAATATTATGGTCAAATATAATTATTTGCAGGTCTAAAATGGTCGTTTTTATGATCAATTATTGTAAAAAAAAATTTTTGAGGAATGACTTTTACAAATAAAATGTAGATATACCCTGTAGATATACAGATTTTTGTATTATGATCTAGAACATCTTCTGTTTCCTCTTTACTAAAGTCCAATTTTTTATTTGATTGTCTGGTTCTTTTTTCTTCGTCGTCTAGTTCTGCAAAATTCGAGGAATATATTCCAATTTTATAGGTTTCCACCAAATCAAAACATTCCGAATACTATCGCTGACTAAGATAAACAAAAGCAAAAATGCAAAAGAATCCTACTTACATTTTATCGAATCCAGCTGATTGCCGTGAAAGGTACGAGAAAAAAAAACAAAAAGAGAGCTGTAGCTGTTTGTACTTTATGCAACACTGAGGGCTAAATATTTTTAAATCAGGAAACTATTCCTCCTACCACATCGAAAAATTACTGGCGGCAAACGGAGGAGTATCTCGAGGAATAGCTGACGCAAATGTTCTGGGAAGCTCACCGGAAGCGAAAGAGAGAGAGAAAACAAAATCGAGTGTTGTACAAAATACAACGGCGCGACCGGTGGAAGCTTAATTAAAAGTGAAATGGATCGATCCATACAGGATGTGGAAAATGTTAAGGCCTGTGGTTTAACAGAAAGCAGAAAGCTTGATTGAATAAAACCATTTTAAAATAATACATTTTTTAAATAATTATACTTAGCTATTTGAACCTTTCTAATATTATAGTAGCTATAAATTTCTCAATTATAAAATAGATGGAGATTAACAGCCCGAAGTAAGTAGGTAGTAGGTTAGGCAAACTGACGTGGAACGATAAGTGGAACAGACCGTAAAATCTAAGTCGGAAGGGCTTGTATGTAGAAGGTTTGTCAAACTTACGTGGAACGGAACGAAAACTGGAACTGGTTCCAATAGTGGAACGAAACCGAAAATCTCATTCCGCTTTTAAGTTGGAACGGCCCTTCACTAGTTCCGATTCGACGGTTGGATTCACTTAACATCCAAGTAAATCCAACCAAAACGGACTGCGTAGTGTTCTCACACCAGCGTGGGAAAAGGACAAGACTGCCGAAGACCCTGCGAGTGGCAAACACCACGATTGCCCCCTCCAACTCCATCGTCTACTTGGGAGTCACTATCGATAGAGGGCTGAAATTTTCAGCTCACTGTTACAGGACACACCGCAAAGTGAGAAAAAGATCCTATCGCCTCCATCACCTCCTATCCTCTCCAGCACTTTCCCTCCGTCTCAAACTTTGTATTTACAAAAGCATGCTGAGACCTGCCCTCCTGTACGGTGCCCCTCTCCTCACCCGCCTTTCAGATGGGACCAGACGGCACCTGCAGCGGTTCCAGGACTCCATGCTGAAGAAGATGACGAGGACCACATCCCTGAAGAAGAAGAAGACAGAAGACCTTCACGAGATCTTCGATCTTCCCACCGTTCCAGAATTCATTCAGCGCAGACACGTCAAGTTCCTGGACTCCCTGCAGTTCTTGACAAACCCCCTCTTCAAGACATTAACACCAGCGCCACCCCCGGTCCGCTGGCAACAGACGGACCGTAATGAAAACATCAATTCGGACCAATGAGAGCCCACTAGACCAACGGGCCAATCAGATGCTACTGGCCACTGACCAGAAACCATAAGGACATTATTTCATTTTACACAATGAATAAATTATTAATAGTAAGTATTTAAATAAAAAAAAAAAAAAAAAAAAAAAAAAAAAAAAAAAAAATTAATTAGTTTTGAAGTTGAACAACAAGGTTTAGGTGAGCCCCATCACCTAAACATTATCTTTCTGAGCAACAACAAAACATCAAGCATTACAAAACCTTCTGTAGGCCTTACAGTGCACACAGTGCAGAAAAAGGCCAAACATCCATAGAAAATCTCATCAAACTCAAGCTTTATCCAAATAGGGGCTTGGAAAAAAAAAAAAAAAAAAAAAAAAAAAAAAAAAAAAAAAAAAAAAAAAAAAAAAAAAAAAAAAAAAAAAAAAAAAAAACTAGTTCCGTAGGGTTTCAATCCCCATCATACCTTTAACATCTAATAATTCATTTCATCAAATTTACTAATAGTTAATTCCTATGATTGAAAAGTGTAAATAAAATTTTAAATTAGAATAAAAAAGAACTATAATTTTTTGTTAAACATAAATGTAAAAACTGAAAACCCTGAAAAGGTTTATCATTCAAAAATACTCTTAGTATAAGCCAATGATTACGTTAAAAAAAAATTTTTAAATCGTTTTGAAATGGAACATGTTTGATCCGTGGCCTAGTTGGTCAAAATTGGTACGTTTTTGGGGTACGTGAGGGCGTTAGGCGTAATTAGTTCTATTTGGCAGCATTTTCTTTATCAGAAATTTAATTGAGAATATTTTATGTTATATAACATTTGTCGCTAGGACAATACCGTTTAAGAGCTAAATTGCCTTGAAATAAAAAAAACCGCCTTAGAAATCCCTATTGTCTCTCAACATAATTACTTTCGAATATTGGGTTGTTTCACATGAAATGTCCGTTTTCAAGGTATAGGGATTTTAGTAAAAATACAATATGAAAACAATATAATTTTATTCGAAGTATTTACCTTCTTTTTTCTACACATTTTTCCCAACGTGACAACAAAATTTTTATCCCGGATTTGAAAAACTCTGAGCTTTGAAGTGAAACAAAATCTGAAAACGCACTTTTGATTTCAGCATCATTTGCAAAAATTTTTCCTCTGCAGAAGTTGTCTAAATTCCTGAAAAGGTGATAATCTGTTGGAGACAAGTCGGGAGAATATGGTGGGTGCGGAAGAACTTCGTACCCCAGCTCTTTCAATTTATGCATGGTAAGTTTTGAAACGTGGGGTCTAGCGTTGTCGTGTAGGAGTATAGGGCCCTTCCGATTTACCAATCCAGGTTGTTGTTTTTTCAATAATTTTTCGTGCATTTGGCCAATTTCATTGCAGTAGGTTGTAGAGGTAATGGTCTCACCTCTAGGCAAAAAGGAATAATGTATGATTCCAGCCATGGACCGCCATACTGTAACCATCAATTTTTCCGGGTGCAAATTTGGTTTTGGCATTTGTCCTGGGCTTTCGTCGATGTCTAACCACTGCCCTGACCGACGCTGATTGTCATAAGCAATCCATTTTTCGTCGCAAGTTATTTTATTTTATTTTTTTATAATTACAAGCTGCCTCACTCAAGGGCAATGAGTAATATTGATGACAGAGACTCATTCACACAATATGTACAATGACAAGAAAATTAAAATAAACAGCCTTTAAAAATACAAGAAATAATAAAAAAAAAAAATATATATATATATATATATATATATATATATATATATATATATATATATATATATATACAAGAAATAAAATAAAATAAGCAAGATATAAAAACAGAATAAAATAAATGATAGTATACAATAGGTGATGATTTTTGTAACCAATAAATAAAAAATAAAAAATAAAAAAAATTAAGAAGAAAAGAAACAATCATAACTACATTCTTACTCTATATACAAATTTACAAACATTCCAGGGAACACCCTGATCCAAGCTCGCCCCCCCTTAAGGAGGGGAAGCCGGGAACAGAGAGTTCCCAGCGCTGTTCTATCAGCTGCGTCACTAGTAAAATCCAGTGGAGGCTGAGGGAGAGCGCTATGGTACAGTCACACAGGACTTGAGTGGAGAAGCTGGCCATTGCCAGAACTCCAATATTAAATATTTACAATAGGTCTCGGGGCCATTGCCTTTTTAATCTGCGAGGAGGGTTATAAGGATGTGTTGAATTGGATAATGAATGGGCCAGAGGGTTGGGATTGTTGGAAAGATTTTGATGGAATTTGGAGAATTTAAAGGGTATAAGGTCAAGGACAAAAGGTATATTGAGATCATTATGAAGGGTTTTGTTGGAGACATAATATGGAGCATTTACGATAGTTCGAAGGACTTTGGATTGAAAGGATTGAATGCGTTTGATATTCGATTGTTTTGCTGTCCCCCACAGTTCAAGTCCATAGGTCCAAATAGGTTTACTGATGGTTTTGTATATGAGGAGTTTGTTTTCAGTGGAGAGCTGGGATGTCCTATTTAGTAGTCTGTACAATTGGCTGAAGCGTCTGTTAAGTTCTTGCCTTTTAAGTCTAGTGTGAGGGTTCCAGGTAAGTCTTTTGTCTAAGTGGAAGCCAAGATACCGTACTGTGTCAGATATAGATAATGGAATATTATTAATATAAACAGGAGGGCAGGGTGTGCGGCGGAGGGTAAAAGTTACATGGGTACATTTCGATTCATTAACTTTGATCCTCCAGCTGTTACACCAGTCTTCAATCAGTGATAAGTGGGTTTGGAGATTATAAGAAGCTATTAAGGGATCTGGATGGGATGAAAGGATCGCAGTGTCATCGGCAAATGTTGCTAGGAAAGTGTCAGGTGTAGTAGGGATATCTGCAGCGTAGAGGGTATACAGGACTGGACCAAGAACGCTACCTTGTGGAACACCTGCCTCAATTGGATAGCAGTGAGAGTATTCCATTCCGCAGCGAACTCGAAAGGAACGGTTAGTGAGGTAAGATCGAAGGACTAGGAAAAGTGATTGAGGTAAAAAGGTTTTGAGTTTGGAAAGCAAACCGGCATGCCATACCCGGTCAAAAGCTTGCGCTATGTCCAGAAATGCGCCGGAGCAGTATTCTTTGCTTTCAAGTGCAGAGGATACATGGTCTACTACTCTAAGACCTTGTTGGACCGTGGAATACTTAGAACGGAATCCAAACTGGTGTGAGGGAATAATTTGGGATTCAAGGATGGGTAGAATGCGCTTGAGAAGGAGTTTTTCAAAAATTTTTGAAAGGATTGGAAGAAGGCTGATCGGTCGGTCTGTATGATGATGGATTGTTGGAAGGTTTGCACGGTTTCTGGAAAAGGATAATGATGGAATGTTTCCACTGTAAAGGGAAATAGGTTGTTCGGAGAATGCAATTATACAGGTAGGTAAGAAATATGACTGCTTTATGGGGAAGTTGCCTGAGGATCTGTGAGGTAAGAAGATCATATCCGGGGGATTTACGAGATTTTAATTTTCTTAAAAGGAATTTGACCTCAGAGGGGTTAATTGCCTTAGGAGGTAAGGATAAAGGAATCGGTGAATCAAGGAATTCATGGACCGTTGTTGTGTGGGTGGGATTAGAATAAGGATGAGGAACAAATATGGTAGAGAGGTGCTGGGCAAATTCTTCGGATCTGTCCTCATCAGAAGCCACCCATGAACCATCTTCACGCCGGAAGGGATGGGTGGTGGGTTGATAGTTTAGGATTTTTTTAGTGGTAGTCCAAAGGGAGTTATCTGAAGAAGAGAGGGAAGAAAGATAGGAATTATAGGATTTGGATCTAAAGGTAGCCATATTTTTTTAAAGGAGTTTGGTAAGGAAATTATAGGATTTCCGATCATCTGGATGCCTGGTTCTTTGCCAAATAGCTCTGGCATGGCGTTTAGATTGGATAAGGTCCAGTAGATCTTGGGGTAAAGGATTTTTCTTTCGAACTTTAGGAGGGGAACGAGGTGAGGATGCAGCCCAGGCTGCTTGCTGGATCGTGGTTGTAAAGGAATTAGTAGCATTGTCGAGGTCCTGGGAGGTTTTTAAGGATACTCTGAGGTCTATAGTGTCGGCTATTATTTGTCGAAAAAGATTCCAGTCTACTGGCCCTCTTATAAATGAGGGAGGAGAAGGTTTTGGGATTGGAGTGACGGAAAGGGTTAGAATTAGAGGACTGTGATCGGAGGAAAGTTCATCCAGGCGTTCTATGGAGTAATGAAGAGGTCCTAAGCCTGAATGAATGAAGAAGTCAAGAAGGTCAGGATTTCGGTTAGGATCTGTGGGCCAATAGGTAGGAGTGCCGGGAGAAATAAAGGACCTTCGGGAATTAAGTGCAGACTGCAATGCTCGCCCACGGGAGTTGGTGGTTCTTGAACCCCATTGCTGGTGCTTAGCATTGAAGTCAGCACCAAGGAGAAAGCGTTGACCTAAGGAATTAAAAAATGAGTGGAACTGGGATGTGGAAATTGGTTTATTTGGGGGGCAGTATGCCGCTACAATAGTGAAGGGAAAGGAGAAGGTTTTCATAACAACTGCTGTGGGTTGTAGGAATTCATTTGCTGGTAAAGGGAATACGTGGTGAGAAAGGGAATGGTGAATGATGACAGCAGTTCCGGCATGGGCTCTACCGTCAGGGTGGTCTGTTCGGTAAGTTTGGTATTGTGATATATTGAGGCGTTGTTTACTGGTCAGTCTAGTTTCTGTAATTAAAGCTACATCGATTTCTTTCTCATGCAGCAAGGATGTTAGTTCGTCGGTGTGGTTACGAATACCATTCGCATTCCAAAGGAGAATGGATAAGGGTTTTGTGTGAGGCATTTAAGGGTTTTTTTTTGGAGAGGGATAAGCAGAGGAATAACATTTGTAAGGAGTGATATCAGTGGAGTAATAACAGTTTTTAGTTCTGATAAAAAGGAGTTAAATAAGGATGTGAGATCTGAGGTAATTGTGGGAGGAGGAATATTAGGGATCTGATGAGGGGTATAAGGATTAGGTTGGGTTAATGGTAATGATGTATGTTGAATGGTCTGTTGATATTGAGATTGAGGCAGTGATTGCTGAGGTTGGGGGTCATGAAATTGAGGTTGTTGAGGATGAGGCGGCATGGCCCCATTTTCATTTTGACATCCACTTCTTCCCAGCATTTGGGCGAAAGAGACTGATGAGTTGACTATTTTGGAGGGCTGTCTTCCTGTCGTTGGTCGAACTTCTTCGTCCATTCTCTGATTTTTTTGGAATCTGCTTACGTAGGTTTTTGTACGTTTGACACCCTTTGTAATTGGCTGGGTGCCCTTGCTGGCATAGGGCACATACTGCAGGTACCTCTCGTGTTTTTTTGTGCACTCTTCAGATTTGTGCATCTGCCCACATTTCACACATCTAGGTAAATGATGGCAGTAGTTTTTTTGTGTGGCCGTATGCTTGGCAGTTATGACATTGTACAATGTCACGTTTGCGGTATGGTTTCTCAATCTGAACTCTAGTATAGTAGATTGAAGTGACATCATAAATCTTTTCAACTCCTAGTGCTGGTTCCAAGTCAACGAAGAAAAGTTGCAATGATATTTTACCGCCTTGTCCTTGGTGTTCCCTGCTGTCTTTTTGTACATTGGTGACTTGTCTTACTTTGAAGCCCATGGTCAATAATTCTTCCTTGATTATATCAACAGGAGTTGTTGGATGGAGGTTTCTCACGACCACTCTAAGCGATCTCTCTTCCTTGAGTTGGTAGGTATGGAAATTAGCTTTAGTTTCCGTCAGATATTTAACAATGTTACGGTAGGTATCGGAAGAATCGGGCATAATTTTAGTGTCATTTGTGCGGCTCACACATGAATACTTCCCTGGGCCAACTATTTTATTTAGGTGATTACATAGTAGTGAAAAATTTCCTATATTACGTACAAATATTGGAGGAGGTTTAGGAGGCTGCGGTGCGGAAGACGACTCCATAGTTTCGGCAGCTGTGCTACTAAGTGCCTGAAAGGGATTTGGAGTGAAAAAGGGAGATTCTTCATTAAATGCTTGGGTTGAAGTCCCTGGCATTGATTCATTCATCGGTGGTGAGCTAGGAGGCGTTTTGACCTTTGACCTCTTCGACTTTTGCTTGGCTGGGCTCATTCTTACTGTTTCAAGTGATCTACTTCGTTTGGTCTTGTTAGTTTTTGATGACATAACCATATGGAAATATCTCATCGGATATCATTGAATAGTAGAGGAAAAGGTAAGAGAAAAGTAAAAAAAAAATAAATAAATAAAGAAAGGAAAAAAAAAAAGAAATAAAAATATCGCAGAGTGCGCGTGTTAAAGAGCAGTACGGAACCTCTCCGCACAGAAGGCAGCCCAGCTACTGCCAGGCTAATGTCAAGGTGGCTGTTATCTATAATCCTTCCCCACCCTACCTGTCCATAGAGCACATGTTAATTTACGTATTAAATATTTAAACGTTTAATGGCTGTACTCACTGTTTTATATAGTCTATGTTCACCACAGCTTTTAATAACAACTGTTGTACACTTTTCTTAATGAAAAACTAAGAAAAACCTCACTAAAATGGATAGTTATTAGAGAGCGATATGAAAGCAGTTGTTCACAGTTGACGCATGCGCAAACACCTCTCGCAAGTTATTATTCTTTCAAGGAAAGGGTCGGTTTTTTGCCTAGCAAGCAACGAAACGCAGGTCTCAAGACGTTTCAATTGCTGTCGCTCAGTGAGATCGTGAGGTACCCATGTATCGAGCTTTTTCAACAACAGAGACTCGCAAAATCCTCTATGTATTTTAAATATTATAAAATCGGACATTTCATGTGAAACAACCCAATACTTCTATTATTAATTCAAGTAATTTGATCCTTTAATTTTAAAATGTAAATTGGGAAAAATAGAAGATTATGGATGACATATCAATGATCTATAGTTTTTCCCAGTCAGGGTGAAATTGAGTTTTTTTTATGATTAGAAGTAAGTAAGTGTATAATATTAAGTTCATGTTTGTTTCGTAATTTTTTAGATGTATTGGGGAACAGAGTGTTGTGACATAAAATATTAAAATTGCTGAATACTCTTGAATTGTCTTACATCTCTACTCAACAAAAACTTCAACTAACTCACAAACTTAAGCTTTTTTTAGAAACCTTAAGCATATCTACGTTAATTTTCATAGTTACCTTTGACTTGGTTATAATTAAACTCAACAACTGTCAATTATTATTAATAGTAGGTAGGACGTAGGCGGTGCTGCCAGCGCAGGCTAGTTGAGTTGAGTAGCTCTGTAATTAGTGAAGTACACCGGAGCTGTTCAACAGCCTCTGATCCTGCTAATGTATGCAATCTATCTGCCGGTGGAGCATATCCTGTATACACGGTTTACTTCAAATAGCCGAACACGCTGCGTACATATCATATCATACACAGCTGTGAGATATATACTCAATAAATTTTCATCCTATTTCGAAAAATCATTTCCATATTAAAATAATCTCATCAACGAATGTGTAATATCATTACACTGGTTTATTTAGGTTTAATGATGTTACAATTTCAGTTTTATCACTTTAGATCAATATGGATAAATTTGTTAATAACATAATAAGTAAGTATTAAGGATATTACGAAGGTTTTGGGATAGTAAGGATTGGATACGAGAAGAACTGAAAGGTTTAGCAGAGCCCTAAGCTCAACTCAGTATGTTCAAATTGAGTCTCTATCATGTCCTGAAGGAGTCCAAAGTAGTGGATCTATTCAAAAGGGGTCAGTGAAATATTATTAAAAAATACGACAAAAAAAGAAAGTAAGATTTATGACGAAGGGTAAAGGTTATTTGAAGGTTTGTTATAAGGGATTGGAATAATTGAGAAGCAAGGAAAGCTTCTTTTTATTATATAAAATAATGATAATACAAATGCTTTAATAGCGCACCTGGATGGTGTTAGGATGGGCCGGGATGTCAGGTTTGCGGTATACAGCGAGTAGAGGATGGTACTTAGGAGACTACCTTGAGGAACAGAGACAGATAATAAGTAAGTAGATGGTGAGAATTTATGAAGTTTGTAAAGCAGTCCCTGGTACCCATCTCGGGCAAAAGAATGTTCATCGTCTTGAAAGGCTCCCATACAGTAAATTCCGTGCTTTAATGCGGAATCAACGTCACCTAACGATGAAGTTGCTGGATTGTGGATGTGATGTTTTGAATCCAGAATAGTATACATGCGTTTCAGAATTAGATTTCCAAGGATTTTGCTCAAAATAGGCAAGAGTGATATTAAATGATATGAGGATGTAAGTTTAGATGCCTTACACCCGTACTGTACATTTCGTACTCCAATGCTTAGGAGTCAACGTCTACCACAGCATGACGTTCCTGGTTGTGGTGTGTGATGACCAGAATCCAAAATGGTCATCTGGGATTATGTGATTGGAATCAAGGAGACTATAAGGAGACGCAAGCTAGGTTGCTAAACCTAAACCACCGCTTAGCTAGTTGATTTAAAAAAAACAAAAAAAAAAACTATAAACTTGAATGCAAATGTTATTTTAATATTTCATTTTAAACTGTTACATTGAAATTTGTTTTTGGAAAATTTGTATATTTTTTAGTACACTACGTATATGTAGCTTCTACGTACTTAAGTACTTATGTATTCAGGAACATTATTAGTACCAAACCCTGGCTTGAAAGAAAACTGTTTAATCATCACTGCGAAGTGAAAGGACCAATAGAATGTATCGAAAGAAACTGGCGCACCCCTTTACAAATTTCTCAATTAACGAACGCTAAATATAATAACATTTATATAAAGCTGGAAAACTTTTCAAGATTAGCGGAGCTAGCAGAATTATCAGTTTAAAAATTCATACTGCATTGGAATTATGATTGAGATGCCTCGACATCATTATACAAAGGGAGTGGTACAAAGAGCTATTGCGCACAATGGTCGAATGGAAACTATGCAACCATCCCAAACAATGCAACGTTATTTATCACCTCAAAGTGCATTCACCAGGCCAACAAATAACTCATTGTTGCATCTAGGGCTCTGCCAACCAACGTCAGCGGTTTCAAATGATGCGGGGTTTGCATCAATGATCCAATCAAAAATAGCTGTAAAAAAAAAAAAAAAACCAAAATAGTGGAACATCATATATTTTAGTTTTACAACACAATTACATAAATAGGATTTCTTTCTTCTAAATTTATAGTGTTTTTCTTGATTAAAATCGTTGATAAAACCTCTGAAGGTAATAAATGCCAAAGCTGTCTTACTGACTTGTGGTCTCTACCTTACTGTCGAACGTTGTGGTTCCTTGTACGGTAAGTGGGATTATAGTACGGTAAAATTCTTCAATCTCTAGTTGCAGGTCATTCATAGCCAGAGAGAGAGAAGGAGGGGAGAGGCCTGCAATGTATAAGTAACCTTTTGATACCGAAACTCCTACGGAATACGTGGAGGTATAGTCTGACTAATTCTACATGGCTTTTAGATGGCACTGTGTAATCTGATATCTGTTCAAGAAAAAAGAAAATTGGCCTGAGTCGATATTGACAGATTATTTTTTTAACCAATTTTTCTTAAATTACTTTCTTATTTCCCTAATTTCTAATCCTGATGACACAAGCTGTCGTATCTTCCCATCTTAATACAAAAATGGCTTTCAATCATTCCCAAGGCAGTTGTTGATATATATCTACCAATAACTAAAAGCGAATAAACGTCAAAAATTTGATGTTTGGTTAAGAGTAGAAATGCTTGCTTAAAAAAAAAAAAATTATTATAGATTTTGTATCAAGTAGTATAGATTTAGTATATGAAAAATTATTTTGTTATTAAATATGAATGAAACCTCAACAAAGCCTAAGTCATTTATACTCACCTTTCTCAAAAAAAAAAAAAAAAAAAAAAAAAAAAAAAAAAAAAAAAAAAAAAAAAAAAAAAAAAAAAAAAAAAAAATAAAAAATAATATATATATATATATATATATATATATATATTGACGACCTAATATAGATATCTGACTAAATATATGTACCTACTGCCTATTGCTTAATTCATGATTACTACTTTTTTTTATTTTTTATTTAATTGAAATTAACAACTGTATATACAATATATTATACATCAAGTAAATACGATGATAATAATAAAAATGACACGCCACTTGTTTTCAAAGCAACTACCCATTGGTAGCACTTATAAAGGATTTATAAAATGGAGTATTATATTAGAAGGTCTCGAGGCCATATTCTTTTCAGACGCCTCGGAGGGTTATCTGGAATGGAATGAGAAGCAAGTTGTGATACTAATGAGTTTGAATGATTGTGGAGTTTGCTATGAAAGGTATATCTGGTATGAGCTAAGTCAGAAACGTAAGGTATATATTAAGATCTTTGTGGATAAGTTTGTTTGTGAGGAAGTAAGGAGCATTTAGGATTTTTCTAAGGATTTTGGATTGTAAGGATTGGATACGAGATGAATTGGATGGTTTAGTGGAGCCCCAATGCTCAACTCCGTACGTCCAGATAGGTCTAATCACAGTCATGTATATTAGTCTTTTGTAATTAATTGGGAGCTTTGAACGTTTGTCAAGTGAATGTTGAAGTAGTCGAAAACGACGGGCAGTTTCTTGTCGTTTTAGTCTTGTATGTGGATTCCAAATAAGACGTTTGTCCAGATGGAGTTCTAGGTAACGGATCTGTTCAACGGGGATTAATGGGACACCATTAAAGGATACTGAAGGACAGGAAGTCATAGGTTTACGACGAAGGGTAAAAGTTATTTGATGGGATTTATTTGGATTTATTTTGATTCTCCATTTTCGACACCATTCTTGAAGGTCTATGATATGGGATTGAAGTGTCTGGGAGGCAATAAATGGATCATTGTTTACTGATAACACACAAGTGTCATCAGCATACGTTGTGAGGATGGTGCTAGGATACGTAGGGATGTCAGGTGTAACTACTACTTTTAAATTATTAAAACTAAATTTCTCCCTGACTGAGAAAAAGAATATATCATGGATACGTCTATCTGGAATCTACTTCTTCTATAACTATTGCTTCTTTTAGGGATACTGTCGGAAAATTTTCGATGCGAGCAACACCAACAGAGCTAGAGTGGGCCAAAAAAGATCCAAAACTTAAAAAATGAAGGAAAAATGTTACTTTTTTTCATCCAAACCAATATAGTTCCTAAACGGTAGGTCCTAGCAACAAACTTTATGATAAATGTATTCTCTACTAAATTTTTGATAATAGAGCTCACTTTAAATTTTCGATATTTCGATATTCGAGCAATACCAACAGCGCTAGAGCGTTACATTTTACACACAATGAGGGTTAAAAAAAAATCATACATCTTAACTTCATCCATTCGAATCAATATAGCACCTAACCGGCAGATTCTAGCTGGGGGGGGGGGGACGGTAGTAAAATTTCCGATCAGATTAATAGAGCATGTAAAAAGTATTGAATTTTTTAATGTGACACAAAATTACAGCGAAAATTTCTCCTTCCTTTCCCACAGCATGGAAAAAGGTCCTAGTTCGTCCATTGAATAAAGTTCCTTCACCTACCACAGCATCCCATTTTAGGCCTATTTCCATCCTATCAAACCTATCTAAGCCACTAGAAAGAATAGTCCATTCCCAACTTGCTACATTCCTTGAAAATAAAGATCTCCTAAGTCCTCTTCAATCAGGCTTCCGTTCAGGTTATTCTACACAATCCGCTCTTTTAAAAATTACCCAAGACATTTATTCCTCAATTGACCAGAAAATTACGATCCTAATCCTCTTCGATTTCTCCAAGGCCTTTGATTCCGTAGATCATAAAATTCTTCTCACTAAATTACAAAAACTCTCCCTTTCCAAAAGTGCTCTTGGCTGGTTCCAGTCCTTCTTGTCTCTCCGTTCCCAAACAGTTATTGTTCCTACCCAACCTCCTTCAAAATCTGTGACTCTAACGCGAGGTGTTCCTCAGGGATCTTCTCTTTCACCAACTCTCTTTTCAGTTTATATTAATGATTTGACAGGCGCTATTAATAATTCCCAATATCATTTATATGCTGATGACATTCAAATCTACTTATCGTTTCATCCTTGTGAGATTTTTGAGGCGACTCGTAAGATTCAAGAGGACATTTATAGCATTAACCAATGGGCAGTGGAGAATAAGTTACGACTAAACCCCAAAAAAACTAAGGCAATGCTAATTGGATCTAAACCCTTCCTTAATTTCCTTTCCTGTTATCCACTTCTATATCACAATAACGTTCCTATTCAGTTCACAAACTCTGTCAAAAACCTCGGAGTAGTACTCGATCAACATTTGTATTGGAATAACCATATTCCCCACATTACCCGAAAAACCAGCTCCCAAGATTCCGTGAATCTTTCCCTCGCAATACCCGTCAATTGTTAGTACCCTCCCTCATCCTTCCCCACCTCGGTTATGGATGCTCAGTATACGGAGGACTGTCTGGCGAGCTTGAAATGAAGCTGAAAAGAATAATGAACTCCTTTATAAGATTCATTTTTGGGATCCCCAGGCGTTCTCACATCACTTGCTGGTATTCAGAGTTGAGGTGGCTTTATCCAAGTTTTCGGCGACAATACTTCCTTGGTTCCTTTCTATTCCAATCCTTAAAGTCCAAAAAACCTTCGTACATTTTCGACATCCTTGCCCTTCGTTCTTCCATTCATCTTTTGAAAACCAGATCTCAGCCTATAGCTTTGTATATCCCTTCTCATCGAACTGCTTCCTTTGAAAAATCCTTTATTAATCGTGCAGCTTTATTTTGGAATTCCATACCCATTTCGATCCGCAATGCTCCTTCTCTCACTACCTTTAAACATATTTTTATTCATATACCTCCTCAATTATCAATCTTCCGAAATTATGTAATATATTAGTGTTAGAATATTTCTTTATTTTATATTTTATTTTAATTTTGTTATTTTCTTATCTTGTTTTTCTTATATAAACCCAAAGACTTTTATTTTTTCAAACATAAAATTATACCCTATATATTTATATGTATATAATTTACATTCTATATAAGTTGCTGCCTGTTATGTACGCAGCCAGACAATGATACCTTTTTATTGTACGTTTGTCTTATTCTTAGGGGACAAGGTGTCCCAGAATAAATATTATTTTTCATTTCATTTCATTTCAAAAAAAAAAAGTATAGACCCTTAACCAAAAGACATATCCATGTCATACAACTTATAGAAAAAATGTACATTTATAAGTAATAACGGAAACTTATTAAGACTAATGCATCGCAGATATACAGAACAGCTAAAGAGACACATATTAATAAACTCTAAATTTTTAAGCTAAAATTCGGAACTATCATGAACCATCTAGGTACGTAAAAACGTAATTCTACATACAGTCCTTCCTCTGTTGACGAACAAATACTAATTCACTATAAAATATTTCAACACAAATTACATAAACATCTTTATACATTCAAATACGACATAACTAGACAAACGATCAAAGCTTCCAATAAATTACAAGAGACTAATCTACATGACAGTTATTAGACCTATATCCGTGGACATACGGAGTTGAGCTTTGGGGCTCCACTAAACCATCCAATTCTTCTCGAATCCAATCCTTAAAATCCAAAATCCTTCGAAAAATCCTTAATACTCCTTACTTTGTCACGAATAAACTTATCCATAAAGACCTCAATGTTCCATATGTTGCTGATTTAGCCCAAACCAGATACCAATCCTTTCATATTAAACTGCACTCCCACACGAATCCATTAGTCTCTCAACTTGCTTCTCATTCCATACCTGATAACCCACCGAGGCGTCTGAAAAGAAGATGGCCAAGAGACCTTCTAGTTTAGAACATTTTTGAAGTGCTACTAGTGAGTAGTTCTTCACAAGTGATTTACAAGTCATTATAATCATTTCTTCAAATTTACTTGATGTATATTAATGTACAGTTGTAAATATCAATAAATAGTTTAGAGAAAAAAAATACGACATGGTCACAACGCACATTCCTGACAACACACAGAAAAGGCTAAAAAGGAGCTGGTTAGGTATTTCTTGAGATAAGTTAGACAAATCAAAAATCAACTTTAGAAGAGCTGCAACATGGTTGTCTCATACTCTTCCTTTTACGCCATGTATTTTAGTATTTCACTTATTTTCTTCTTAAGTATTTCACAAAAAATTATAACAGATTTTTTTTCCTTATTAATAATGAGAGGAATTAATATATGGTAATTATATAATTAGTTATATAGATTAATCATTAATTAATTATATAATTAGTTATATATTTGACCTCAGCGGGATAGATCGGTTCTTAAGAATCGATTTTGTATCATCGATCCTCGAAACTGATTCCTTTTTCAAGAAAGACATACCCCTAATTTCAATACACTTCATAATTTCAAATAAGGGAAGTGAGAATAAGTGTTTATTTAAAGATATAAATTTATACTAAGAATTTAATAACTGAAAGTAGGGAAAGGAGATGTGAAAGGAAGCTAATGAAGATATAGGGGAGAAATGACGTTAGATCAAGGAGGCTGAAGGAGGAAGATGTGAGGGATAATGCAGCGGAGGCTATAAATCAAAGAGGCCATGATGTAGGTAGGGAAAGATAAACTGTGAATGGAAAGTAAATAATGTACAATATCAAATCTGCCGGGGATTTCCCAAGAGTGGCTTTTCTAGGGAAACCCTTCTCAAAGTAATAACTTTCAGAACGGTACTCAAAGCTCGAATTAAATAAAGACGTGTGCACTATTTCTGAAACATTTTTGCAGTTAGCTTAATAATTGAAGAGATAACTTTCAAAATGTGTTTTGACACAAAAAATGTTTTTTTTTGAATTTTTGGTATCACTAGATTTGTTTTTCAGAACCCTGCAATATGTGATGAGTATTAGCCATTAAAACAAGCTTTTTCCCATCCAAAATTAGATAACAAAATCAGGGTTTTAAACAAAGAGTGTTTTGTCTATAGCCTGTTTTTAGTTCAAACCATGCTTCGTCCACTAAGCCAATGTTAACGATGAATTATTGACAATAATGAAAGAAATTGAAAATAATCGCTTGCACGGGTACAAGGTTGTACTTTTTGACTCTCCAAGTGTTGAAAATGTTGTGGAAGAGGATGAAACTTGTGACTGTTTAGAAAATGAAAGATGTGAACTGCATATTTAAAAAATAGTGACTGTTAAAAAAATGAAAATATTCCCCGAAAATTATGATTGTCATTAACATACATCATCTATTATGTAATTATAATTTTTATTTTGTGTACTTTTGAGCAAACAATTTGAGAAAAAGTCTAATCCCCAAGGTAGTGTCACGCCAGGATATGGCACCACTGGGTGCTGCCTCCCATCATCATGTCTGTTGTTTATAATGCAACATTGGATTCGCTGGTTGAATACAGAGCATCACAGTTGCGCATAAAATTATCATGTTAAAAGAATACATATGTATATTAAACATGTAGGTCCGAAAACAAAAACATCGGTTACTTTACAGACTAAAGTAAATTATATATAGTTTGAAACAAATTTTAAATAACTATCTATACTACTATATAAAAGGACAAGCAAGTTTTCGTTTGTGATCACTAACCACGAAAACTACAGAATCAATCGGTACCAAATTTTAAACTAAATAGTCTTTATAGTTCCAGGAAGGTTTAGCAATAATACAATATAATGATTTTCAATTAATTTGTAATTAAAAAAGCGATAATATGTGGATAAACGTGAAGTTTGAAAATTGGCCAATAGGTGGCGAGCGCCATTATACATCAAAGGTTACAAAGGTACGGTATTATAAAGAACTTTTATTTAAATTGATAATAAAATTTACTTATGTTAAATTAAATAGTAAAATATGTAGAGCGACATTTGGATCATGACTGTGATTAGACCTATTGGTACATATGGAGTTCAGCTTTACTAAACCATCTTCAATTCACCTCGTATCCAATCCTTAAAATCCAAAATCCTTCAAAAAATCCTAACTGCCCCTTAATTTGTCACCAATAAACTTATCCATAAAGACTTAAAAGAGTATAAAAGACATAAAAGACTTAATGTTCCATATGTTGCTGATTTAAATACAACATATTTATAAATAAATAAATAAAACTTCAATGATTAGTACAGTTAGGATGTTAGGAGTCTCTCCAGGGGCACACACGGCCTCCTCTCACTCACCCAATCTCTCTCTCCCTCTCACGCTCTCTCTTTCTCACTGGCTCTCTCTCTCTCTCTCTCTCTCTCACTCTCTCTCTCTCTCTCTCTCTCTCTCTCTCTCTCTCTCTCTCTCTCTCTCTCTCTCTCTCTCTCTCTCTCTCTCTCTCTCACACACACACACACACACACACACACACACACACATATATAGATATAATAATGTCATAAACTATCCGCAGAAAGTACTTAAAGTAAATAAATATGAGTGGGTATTTAATGCAGTTTTATTGGAGGCTAAAACTCCTTCAGGAAAAGTCTTTAGGAGGAACGGTATAAAACTCGAAGGCCATTACCCGCTCTTGATGAAAGTTTGCTTATGAAATATTTATTTTTATTTCTGAGTAGGAGTTTCATTTCGCGGTGATATCTCCCACCCCCTTTTCTTTTCAGTAATGGTTCAGCTTTATAAAGCGGTGCGTCTCTGGCAAAGACTTTAAAAGATTGATTTGTATAGCGCTGCAGGCGGGTGAAATAAAATCTTTTTGTATTTAATTAAGTTCAATCATCATCCAAGGAAAATCTCTGTAATAAACTATTAACGAGGATCCAGAGCATTTGTCGAAGGCGTAAGTTTTTAAGTTTATGATGCTTATGCCATCTCCTTTCTAACTGTTTTTTTTTTAAACTTCATGTTTTTATTTCTTTATTTTCTTCGTTTTATTTATTTCTAGAATTCTTATTACACAAGTTTTTTAAATCATTTTTTAAAAATTCTTTTATTAATAGAAATTTAGAACTGTATAAGAAAACACATCTAGTAAATATGCGGTATACAATGCAATACAATAAAATGATTAAAACTGGTAGAGAAACTAACCATTGGTAGTACTCTAATGAAATAACTACAATAGAAGATCATGAAGCCATCTTCTTTTCAGACGCCTCGGAGGATTGCCAGGAATGGAATAGGAAGCAAGTTGTGTAACAAATAGATATGGATGAGTATTAAGTAAATTATGAAAGGAAAGGTATCTGGTTCGCGCCGTATCGGTAACATGTGCGATATATTAAGGTCGTTGTGGATCAGCTCATTTGTGACAAAGTAAGGAGTATCTAGGATTTTTCGAAGGATTTAGGATTGGAGTGATTGGATGCGGGAGGAAGGGGTGGATCCCCATAACTCTATATCGTAAGTCCAAATAGGTCTGATAATCGTCATATAGATGCGTTTTTTGGAGTGAATCGGGAGATTTGAACGTTTGTCAAATAAGTGTTATATCAGCCGCAATCGACGTGCAGTCTCTTGTCTTATAAATCTTGTATGAGGGTTCCAGGTAAGTTTCTTGTCCAGATAAAATCCAAGGTATTCTATCTGTTCTACATTATTTAATGGTACTCCATTAAAGGATACAGGAGGACAGGATGAGGTAGGTTTTCGACGGGGAGTAAAGCTTATTTCTGTACCATTTAGGAAAAACCAGATAAGTTGGTTTTTGTCTAAAATAAGAAAAATGCTTTGGGCAACCCATATTGGAATCCTACACATCTTTTAAAGGTAGGTAAGTTGTAATGCCAATGGTATAAAAGGATACCATTGCCATGTAAAATGTAGGCAAGTGCCTACTTTTACAAGATGAGTAGGACTCCAATACGGGTTGCTCAAAATGTTTACCTTATTGTGGACAAAAATCAACTTATCTAGTTTTTCCCAAATGGTACAGATTTTCTGGGATTATTTAATATGAAAAGAATGGACGGACAAGCCAATTTAAAAAAAAAATCTCAGCATTACAGTACAGTATCTCCGTATCAAGCTGGCCACTGCTAGAACTTCAACTTCAATACATATTTACAAAATGTCTCGGAACCACTGCCGTTATAAAATGAGAGTCATATTATTAGGACGTGTGGAACTGGACAATGATTGAGAACGGAAAGGTTGTGCTAAAAAAAAAAAAAAAAGTGGTATGAGGTCGAAGGTATTATAATATCAATATGTAGGACTTGGTTGGAGACATAATATGGGGCATTCACTTAAAGTTCGAAAGATTTTGTATTGGAAGGATTGAATGCGTTTGATATTCAACTGTTTTTCTGTCCCCCTAATTTCTAATCCACTAGTCCAAAAAGGTGTAGTAATGATTTTGTATATGAGAATTTTAAATGTCCTATTTAGTAGTCTATAAGGTTGGCTAAAGCGCCTGTTAAATTCTTAGCTTTCGAGACGAGTGTGAGTAACAATCGTTGAGCTTTTTTTTTTTGACAAGTAGAAAACTAATAAATATATATTTGAAACTAGCAATTATTTCTATTATAAATTCTCACATTTATAGTTTCCGAAAATTTAAATTATACCAAGGCACTAACCTATATCATGGAGTGGTTAGCATTTTGAAGAATGGATAGAGGAAAACCCTAAAAGGAAATAGTCGAGTCATGCCCTAGATCGGGAAATGGATAATCCTTGTCCGTCAATTTGCGCTTGCGTCATCTCTAATAAACAATGTCAAAACTAAAAAAAATGACAATGAAAATAAAATTTCTCTTGAAAAAATAGTTTTACTCTATCAAGTAAGTGATACCTAGACTAGGGGGTTCCAGTAGGTTACAATAACTGTCAATTATCCGCAGATGAATTACCTGGTAACAAGTAAACGAACATCAGTAGATTTTTTTTTTTTGCAAATTCATTCAAACATAAGATATACCATATATGTATATGTACACACACTTTACTCACAAGGGTCATACATTAGTGAACGCAACAGAGGTTTTTATTAGTAGGATGGGTTTTTAAAAGGTCCTGTTGATATGTTTAGAGTTGTATAGGTGAGAATCAGTAGACAAATTAAATATTTTTTGGTTTCTAAATTATATTAAAGTTCTCGATTGTAAAGAACAACATAATAAAATAACTAGTTTATATGTTCCTTTACCCCATGGTGTTTAAGTAATTTTTGTATTTAAAAAAAAAAAAAAAAAAATGTTTACAACTATTTAAATAAAGAGGACTTTTTATATAGTTTTAGTAAAAAAATCAAATTCTAATAAAAATCAGACTATAGAAGGTAGATATATTAAAAATTTCATTTAGTTAAAAAAAAAACTTAAGGACTCAAGTCTGTAGAAATATTTCTAAATACCACAACAAACAATCGGATGGGTGGCTGGGTGGGGTGTGGGTGGAATCGCGTGGAACCACTTTAACTTGATAAATCCGTTCCAGGAAAACGATCGAAGAAATCGGAATTATAAAATTTATAATTTCAAAATTACAGTAAATTTATATACTGGGTGAATCCTCTTATTCTGAAAAATGAAGAAAAATGCCGCTGACCAAGACTTTACATTCCATTGCGTTGTACATATATATTAATACATGATAATTTAACGATTTTTCTAAGGAAACCAAGTTTTTTTTTTGGCTTAGTAGCTATAATGTTTGTTCAAACATTTTGCACATGTTGACCACATTTTAAGATCCAGCATTCAATTTCCTATTGTAATCTTAAATTTTACAAACTTGTAACCAAAAGAACAGCTTGATCTTCAACTTATACTGAATACTTACAATTTCTTATAATACTTCAACGCTCACCGCTTTTCGAAAAAATAAAACAATCCACAAACTGGAAATAGCACAAAAAAAATCAAATAGTACGATCGGCGCAAGATATACAGCTGCAAAAAACGTGGTTACCTCAAAAAAGTCTTCGATTTATCGTAATCAGAAACGGATAAGTAATTCTAAGTAATTTGTTTTCATTTTTGATCTAATTTCAGCCAATTTTTTTTTTTTTTTTTACACTAGGAGGTCATCACCCTGTGTATATATATGTAGTTGAACATAGAAACTAATTAGGAAAGGTAAAAAAAAAACAACTGACTTTTGGACCTTTGACCATCTTCGAAGCGCTGGGCACCGTCCCGGAAATTATTGTTCTAGTAAGATATTTTGAGTGTATTTTACTTCTTTCATAAATCGTTTCAACATAATGTATGAACGGACTCATTATCTGTACTGCTTATAGTCCCAGAGTAATTTGATTATAAATTTCATCAGTTAACAGATTTGTGTTACGATAATACTGAATAACAGATAATAATGAATAATTACGAATTATGTTACACGGAAATGTGGTACGGTTATAATCCCTGCTGGAGTATTCTTCAAGGATCTGAAGGATTCACTACCCATTTTGTTGAGGTTGGATGAACCATAGGAGAGTCTTCCTCATTCCAAAGTCGATCTACTGTTGTTATCAGAGAAAATGATTATTGTTGCCACATTCAAGAAGTTTGGATTATTTTGCTTTTTTCCTCTTATGTATATGAAATAATGCACATTACATAAGAAATAAACTAAATTAAATTAAAAATACAACGTTGACATTTAGTTCCAGAATACAAACCCTAAGCCTGCAAACAAATTAGAAATCACCGAGGCAAACAATACGGCTGGAACGTTCTGTTTGGCTAGTTCCCCCCGCAGCAAGTCTCCTCTATGTATTTTCAGCACATTCCTGCTTGCCAAGAACATTGATTCCATCTCTATCACTTCGTTTGTCATAGTGGTTCCTGGAACAAATTCCATTATTCCACGCCACACAGATTACGATCTTAAATCAGGACATTACTGAACCATTTTAAATAAAATAAATGGTAAGAAAATTCTTATTAATTATGACGAGATGTTAATATATCATAAAACAAAAAAAGAAAAAAGAAAAAAAAAAGACTTGCGAGACTTCCTGATGGATTAATGGACCCGAGAAGAACTTAAATGTAATATAAATGCGAAAGTAAATATTTTTCTTCCTCTCCGCCCCCTTTACTCGCTCTCTCTCTCTCTCTCTCTATCTATCTCGCTCTCTTTTCACCCAATTAAGTGAAAGAGTGGCGAGGCCGCAGTTTTTGAAGAAGGATGTTTTTAATTAGCAGAACGTTGTGAAAACACACATCCTGCTCGCCGATGGCGGAACAAAAAAAAAACAAACTCGATAAAACATGGAAAAGAGAGGACGAGAGTCAGTCCCAAGAGGACCTCAAAAGCACGATCCTGTTTAATTTTCAAAGCCGTCGCAATCAAAAACAGCCTACTCAATTACAATCTGTTTTATGTTCACAGCGAAAAAAAAAAAAGAATAAATAAAAAAACAAAACAAGGTGACCGGAAGCAATGTAGCTTTTATTTTTATTTTTTTTTTATTTTTTTTTTTTTTAAGAGAGAGAAAATCGTTTAGTGCCAGACAGAATTTACTCTCAAAAAACTTCAATTAGATTCCACAATTACCACTCTTTGAAACCTAAAGAAATACGAAGCTGGAACCAGGAATGAGAAATGGGAAAAAGTACAGCAATACAATTACCCCATATTTGGATTAATATAAGCGAAGGTAGTCCTGATTTAAAAATAATTCAGATATTTGAGATAAACTAATTTTTTTTTTGTTTTGATTTGGGTTAAGATTTGGAAAGACGTTGAGCAACAAAATAAACTGAAAGCTGTTAGAAATGAAATAAAAATATTTAAAAGTTCAAACCGCAGTTATAGAAGAGAAGTTGTTATAGTCAGACTCTGAATAGGCCACACCCGACTTACCCATGGTCACCTTATAACAAAGGACAGTCCACCGAAGTGCGAGACATGCAATAACATACAATTATCTATTTAACACATTGTGGAGGACTGCCCTTGATGGGATACTTATTTTCAGGAAGCACATTTACAGAGAAGCGTCCCCACTATTCTTGGTGACAATAATAACAATATGGAAAAACTGATAAGATTCCTTAAAAAATATAAGTAATACAATATATATATTTTTTTAATTTATACCAATTTATTGAAATATACAACTGTACAATTATATATATTAAGTAAATGGGCTGACAACGATTACAATAACATGTCAAAGCATGAAAAGAACTACTCATCAGTAGCACTTTAATAAAAATTCTACACTAGAAGATCTCTAGGCCATCTTCTATTCAGACGCCTCGGAGGATTATCGGGAATGGAGTGGGAAGCAAGTTGAGAAACTAATGGATTTGAGTGGTTATGAAGCTTACTATGAAAGGATAGGTATCAGGTATGGGCTAACTCAGCAACATATGGAACATTAAGGTCTTTATGGATAAGTTTATTTGTAACAAAGTAAGGAGCATTAAGGATTTTTCGAAGGATTTTGGATTGTAAGGATTGAATACGGGAAGAATTAGAAAGTTTAGTTGAGCCCCAAAGCTCAACTCCATATGTCCAAATAGGTCTGATAACTGTCATGTAAATGTGTCTTTTGTAGTAAAGCGGAAGGTTTGAGCGTTTGTTTAGTAAATGTTGAAGTCGAAAACGACGAGCTGTTTCCTGTCGTTTTAATCTTGTATGTGGATTCCAAGTTAAACGTTTGTCCAAGTGGAGTCCTAGGTAGCGGATCTGTTCAACAGGGATTAGTGGAATGTCATTAAAGCATAATGAAGGACAGGTAGGTTTACGACGAAGGGTAGAGCTTATTTGGTCAGATTTATTAGGATTTATTTTGATTTTCCATTTTTGACACCATTCTTGAAGGTTTAGGATATGGGATTGGAGTGTTTGAGAGACAATGAAGGGATCATTGTTTACTGATAACACACATGTGTCATCAGCGTAAGTGGTGAGGACAGTGGTAGGATGAGTTGGGATGTCAGCTGTATACACCGTATAGAGGATAGTGCCTAGGATACTACTTTGAGGAACACCAGCAGATTGGGTAAATAGGGAAGAATAGGAAGATTTGTGGTTTACTTTGAAAGTTCTATACAATAAAATTTAAAAATAAATTGGCCAAAACTAGAAAGAAAGAAATATAGATCGAAAAAGGACACTTAAGACCTGAGATGTTGATCGCCTAAATGTTGCTAACCTATTCTTCTAGAAGGTGGGAAGATCAAGATTAATTTCATGTGTCCTGTACCACCCAGGTGGGATTCGAACCACCTTCGTTACCAAGCACGCCGAGATCCTCGCCACAACTCGGCTGTCCATCCAGTCCCTAAGGAACTAGGATTTATACAAAATAAAATAAAATTACAATAATCGCGTATTTATTTTCATACAAATTTTATAAACTTTACTAGACAAGCGTTAAAAGCTCCCAATTAATTACAAAAGTCTTATTTAAATGACATTAATTAAACTCATTTGGAGTTCAGCTTTAGAGCCCCACTAAACCTTCCAATTCTTCTCAAATCCAATCAAAAATCATACGAAAAATCCTCAATGCTCATTACTTTTCACCAAAAAACTGGATTAGTTTCACTCCCGAGTCAGTTGAATTTATCATTTTCATTTAAAAGGAAAGCGAAATTTTAATTCTCCGTCTTATTATTTTGTGTTATTTTAATCTATGATTTACAGATCGTCCTGTTTTTACCGTGTATTTAGCTTCACAGTTATTACATTTAATTTCATAAATACCGCTTGTTTGGAAAGGGTCTGTTTTATCTTTACGTGAAAAGAAATAAGATGACAATGGTTTATCTATTGAGGAATTTAAGCCTAATTTTTTTAATTGCTTTTCAAACTTTGGTGGATATTAAACCGTAATAAGGGATCAAAATGTATTTCTTGGGATAGCTTTGTCCGCTGCGGGCATGCTGTATTGTTATTGCTGGCTATAGTGTTTGAATGTCTAAATCATAATTTTAATCATTTAGAAGTATTTTTAAAAGGCTGTAAATTATGCTATTCGCGAGTTGTCTCCTAATTTTATTGTGTATAACTACATCTGTGTGAGTGGGTTTCCTATATATTACAATTATAATTAGGATTAATGAATTACTTGCCACTTCTACTGGAATTAATTTATTAGAATACTACTTTCGAATGATAAACATTCATCTTCAGTTCTTTAACATACTAAATTTTCAACACATAATTTGAGGGCTATGTTACATGGATTATATACACTAAAGGTTTCAAAAATGTAAGACAAGAAATCAAATATTGGTGCTCTCCAGAGGATCTCCTCAGGTGAGTACCAATATTTTATTTCTTGTCTTACATTTTTAAAAACTTTTAGTATATACAGGGTGTCCCAGACATAGTGTAAAAAAAAAATTGGGCAATACTGCATGCTAAACGGGGTAGAATGGCAGCAGAAACGAGGTTCCTATCATAATCTGTCAACCCAAAAAAAAAAAAATCTTTTGGGTCACTTTGCCATATATTATAATACGAAAATGATGATACAGGACGAAGGAAAATAAATTTTGAAAAGGTCGTAATAACCTGGAAGCTGATCGCCCAAATAAAAACATCAATCTACAATCCTTCTATACAATATATAGCAAAACTAATATATACTTCGAACGGAAAAATGAAGCATTTTAGGGAAATGATTTCCTAATAATATACCATAGATAGACTCGAACATCCTAAATTTTACGAGAACCTATTAAATTGTTCCCGAGGGCTCTAAAAATTGACAAGGTGTTGCTCCTGGGAAGAAAATATATTAAGTGGAAGGATGATATCACCTTAACTATATCATTAATCTGAATACATGATATTAAATTCCCGGAGGAGGGCCATTTATAATGGTGCCTGTCCTATCATTCCCCGGCACCTCACCACCTCCGGGCTATAAAACTTTATCGGGGGCTTAGGAGAGGAGGCGCTCCCCATCTAGGCGAGCTGGGACCTGAATCGTCAGCCAACTATCCGATATATCACCAGACCTTTTGTAGAAAATATAAACTAAAATAGATCGCTACTCCTTCAAAAGGGGCAAGATATGAAAAAAAAAAAAATAGTACAATACCAAATATATTTGGGTAAAAAACACGCGATTATTGTGCATTAAAAGACTAAATTTCGATATTTAAAAAAAAAAATTAATTTATTGATACTTACAATAGATAAATTTTGAAAATCTGTTGGAAAATAATTACAATAACTAAAGAGAGGAAAATACAAGTACCAGTTTTGAATAATACAACAACCACATCTTCTGTTTTATATAAATACTTGAATTATAACCCTACCGGCAATAGTTATATAAATTGTGCCCTACGATTTAAAGATATTTGTCACAGCTAATAACCAGAGAGGCTCCTCCTATTTACTACATCTATGAAAAACAATGACATGATTAAAACTTGTAGAGGAACTACCCATTGGTAGTATAGTAATAAAATATTTCCAAAAGAAGAAGATCCCGGGGCCATCTTCTTTTCAAACGCCTTGGAGGATTGCTAGGAATGGAATGGGAAGCAAGTCGACCAACAAGTGGATTTGAATGAAAAGTAAGTTTTTTATGAAAGGCAAGGTAGCTGGTTTGTGCCAAATCAGCAACATATGGTATAACCTTAATATCGGTCGTTGTGGATCCATTCATTTGTGACAAAGTAAGGAGCATCTAGTATTTTTCGAAGGATTTTGGATTGGAGTGATTAGATGCGGGAAGAATTCGATGGTTTAGGGGATCCCCATAACTTTATTCTGTAAGTCCAAATAGGTCTGATAATCGTCATATAGATGAGTTTTTTTTAGTGAATCGGGAGATTTGAACGTTTGTCAAGTAGGTGTTGCAGTAGTCGAAATCGACGTGCAGCTTCTTATCTTTTCAATCTTGCATGAGAGTTCCAGATAAGTCTCTTGTCCAGAGAATCGATACAACTAAATCAGAACAAGAACATATTTTTTAAACACTGGATAACAGTTGCTGGACTCCTGGAATATTATTCCTAGGGCACTTATTTCTGGAGAGATGGTTTACAGCGGACCGCTATAGAGGTCCGAGAATAAACACAATTATAGTAGATTTATGAAGGCAGGGCGGGAACCATTTTGATTACAGCGTCCAGTGACCCTCATCCCCTCATCCTCTCATCTCGCCTCTCATCACTTGGCTAATTAATACTAACCAGTTCTAGCCAATCACAAAGCTCCGGCTATCCGCTATCTAGTAGGCAGTTACAGCGTCGAGGTGGCAAGAAGGCAGAGCGAAAAGAGGTTAAAACTCAATTTCTTCCTTACTAGGAAACACATTAGATCATGGTATAGCTACTAAGCGACAAAGGATATAACAAAAAAGATTTTCCATTAAATTTCTGAACACAAGACTGTCGGCATATTATCGATTCAAGCATTACTTACAGAGCAAGAGTTTGTCAAAATGTTACATTTTTGAGTGTGAAAAAAAAGTTGCACCAAAAAATTACAGATCTTCAAACAAAAAACTATCCTTTTGAAACACATAGAAGGGATATGCATTAAACTAGCGTATCCATATCGACGTTTCGGACAACAATACGCCTTTTATTGTGAAAACAAGATTTGACACTAATAAAATAGACAATGAACAATTTATAGAATACTATAAATAAATTTGCAAAGTATGATTTTTATTTCGTGTTTAATACTTTTAGACATTTTTTGACAGTATAATACTTATTATTAATAGCCAAATTTGACCAACTATGGACCGGAAAGAACTCAAAACTTCTAGAGCTTTCTTGTCTTCTCCTCTCAGAACCGCTTTATGCGGTCGCTTCTGCTTTTCCTTGTCCGCTTGGGACTCCTGTTGAGTGGTTTCTTCGAAAAAGATTGTATTTTGTCAATTTTTTTCCGGAGAAACAATATATTAATATTGTATGACTTTTTTAAAACAAAAAACATCCACAATTATCAAACCTAAATATGGCCATAAATAGGCCTGGTTATAGTGGAAAAGTGGATAAGAATAAATTGTGCTTCTTCAGTCGGACATTTCAGATAGTTTTCTAGAATTCTGTAATAACTCTATAACTATTATTTGCACCAAAATATATACTTTAAGGCCTTATTCAGAAGCAAAACTAAACCTATTTTTTACAATGTATATATTAAAAATGGTTAATAGTTAACTAGTTAAAAAGGTAATTTAAATTATCAACTTCTCAACTACAAATATTTCTATTAGGTACTTTCCTCTACTTTTATTAGTAAAATAATAGAAAAGTTATTATTAATAGTTAAAAAAAAAAATCAAATGGTTGGACTCAGTTTTTGTTCTCGGTCGACAAACGAGAATCCAAATCAAGGAGTAATGTTTTGAAAATTACCTCCAGCGTACCAGAGTCAGGACTTCATCGCCTTCTGCACAACTTTTCTCTTCAAAAGTTCCTTTTCATTTGTTAATTGCTATGCAAAATGTTCGTGTGTGAATTTAAAGTTTTAAACTCATTTCCAATTCAGAATACATAATTAAACAAAAATAAATTATTTCCTATATACGGTGTTGTTTGAAAACTTGTTCTTATCTACTCAGGATATATCATTATATAACATTCCTGAAGGTGTTTTAAGAAAAAACATTATAAAATATACTGTACAATTTTTTTTTTTTTTTTTAATTTAGCAAGGGGACTAGATTCAGAAAAGGGTCATGGTTCTTTTTAAGACATTTTTTGGTGAAGCTACATGAAAAAATATTAATGTCCAAGGGTTAATAAGAAAAATGTGACACTGATCTCTTATAATATAAATAGATCAATAAATGAATTTTACCAAGAAACAAAAGAAAACCTATAACAGAGGCTAAGATTTTTCTATCATCTCTCTCAAAATTTAATTCTACAACTTAAACAAAAAATTAATATTGATGAATTAATTGCCACTTCTATTGAGGTTATTTTACTAGAAAACTAGTTTCGAATGCTAAACATTCATCTTCAGTTCTAAAACATACAAAATTTTTTCAACACATCAGTACTATGTTACATAGGTTTTATATACTAAAGTTTTTAAAAAGGTAAGACAAGAAATCAAGCATGGGCACTCAACTTCGAGGTAACTAAAACACTGAATTCGTGAGATGTAAAAGGGGGGGTGGCAGGTAGGTTAAGTTTTTGATTTACAATGGGGTTCCCCTCATGACTCATTGGATTTTTCCGTTCTTATGGGAAACAAATTTAAAATGGGGCTATTGGATATGTTAATCTGATCATTTAAACAAAAATCTGGATCGGTTTTAAACGATTTTATTATTTATAGTGATTCAAAAGTATTTTATTTTCTACTTGATGTAATATTTTTACTCCCGAGTCTTTATTAAATTTGTGGTTATTTTAATTTAGATGGATAGCGAAATTGGAATTTTGGGTCTCATTAGTGTATGCTCTTATATGTTCATTTACTCTTTGATAAACCGATTATCCGGTTTTTCCCGAGTATTTTGCTTCACAGTCATTACATTTTAATTCGTATACGCCACTTTTTTGGAAAGGGTCTATTTTGTCTTTCGGTGAAGGGAAGTATGATGACAATGGTTTATCTATTTTAATAATTGTATTGATCCTTCTATACCATCATGCGTACCTCAAAAAATAATACTTGTACATACATATCAAAGATCAGAATCGGCTGGCAAAATGACCGATTAGTTGACCGACTACTCAAAGCCGATCCATTGTTTTCGTTGGAATTCGGGTGATATCGGCAATGTTTAATGCGATTCGATTATAGCTTAATAGACGTCAGTACCTATTGCACGAGCAACTCTGCTATAATGAGCTGGACATCCATCGAGTTGGAACCACATTTCAATCCGCTGCTGCAAGGAAATTTCATCTAAATAATTAGAAAAGTCGTTCTCCAAAAATGTGTAAATGTGATAGCATTCAATCTTCCAGGTAAAAACTATGGTCCCACCAGTAATCCGTTCCAAATTCCAAGCCAAACGTTAATAGCAAATTCATGCTGAAACCTATTCTCTCTAATAGCTCTGGGATTTTCAAGAGCCCATACATGATAATTTCTTTGATTAAGAATTCCGCCTCTTGTAAAGGTAGCTTCATCGGTCCATATAATTTTTAATTGAAATAAATTATCATCGCGAATTTGATCAAGAAACCAGTTACTAAAATTCAATCTCTTGACATAATCTTGAGGTAATAAATTTTGAACTTTTTAAAGATGGTATAGGTAGCGATTATCACCTTTCAAAGTTCGCCATATAGCTTGCCGCGATATTGCTAATGCAGCAGATGCTCTTCGGATGCTAGTCTCAGGATTGTTATCGAAGTGCCGTTGGACACACTTTCTTCTCCGATAATCTGCTCTTATTGCTGCCTGGAATTGGTCGCCTTCATTACGTATTAAGAATGACCCAGTCTCTCGTAGTCTATTAAAAGTTAACGAAAAGACTTGTCGATTAGGAACTCATCTATTTGAAAATCGGCGCGCATACTCCCGCACCGCTTCTAAAGAATTACCGTTACAGAAACCATACACAAAAATCATATCAGCGTATTCAACATTAGAATATGTATGCGGCATTGTGGCTGATGCTATTCACACAAAAATATCTGAGTAACTGACTGAAGACTGATTTAGGAATTATAATCCTAGAAGGAAGCCAAAATGTAAACAAATAAAAGAATGTAAAGGATAGCATTAACTGTTTACATATCTCACTGCCTAGCCTGACGAACTTTGAAAGGTGATAATCGCTACCTGTAACATTTTTATTTTGTTTCTTTTTTTGCGATTTTCTCTGAAACCAAGCAAAAACGAGCAAATATCTAAAGGACTTTTTGTCTTAGTTTTTCGTTCCCCTATAAGTTCCTGAAGTTCTGTATAACCCGAGTTTTCTGTCTACTTTAAAGAATTATCTTGTTCTGTTGATAGCTTGAGAAATTATAGTGTTCTACAGACCGTTCATTTTGTTCTATATCCATAAAATAAACCAGAAACAACTCCAAAGTCAAGGAAGGCAAAACCGAAAGAGATAAAATAAATTATCTACTTACACTTTATTTACATTTGCTTATTTTTTTATTTCTTTATTACTTTTTTGTAATAATAAAATTTATATAAAATTAAAGAGCTTTTATTACAATACACTGTCCCAATTATTAAAAAGAAATTATTGAAAAGAAATTAGTTCAAATGGATATAGAACAATTTATTGTTTTAAATGTTAATCTGTAGGCCTTCTGCAGCTTTAGGATTCTCTGTTCGTTGGCGATTCTGTTTAAACCAGAGGATTGTATGGGTTCTTGAAGGTATTTAAAAAGCCGGGACTTGTATGATTTTACAAGGCGAGGCGCCCGGTGGAGATACTAACAACTCCACACATTTTTTTATTATATTTAAAAAATATTTTTTTTATTTGTTGATAGACATCGTTTAGTTTATCATACATATTTAATTAATGAATTAACTGTCATTCCTTTTAATTACTCCCTTCGATTGAGGCAGACTACAATATTTATTTAATAAAAGCATATAGAATAGAAGTAGAAAAAAAAATAAAACTATGGACTATCTTTTTTTAATGGTATCGCTACCCTTATTTGAAGCTAGATTTATTTACTTTTAATTAAGACAGCTAAACCCAATATTTCAGAACATTATAATTTTGTTGGAAGAAATAATCTCAGAATACAGTTTATTTCATTCCATTTCAATATTTTTATAAAAATATAGAATACATAATAAAAGATAAAATTCCTAGTAGTTTAACAAAATGAAAAATATCCACTTATTAATAAAATAATCCAACAACTAAATAACTAATAAATTGTCACTAAAATTTAGAAATAGTTAAACATTAAGGTAAGATTTCCTCTTAAGAAGATTCATGAAATCGGTCCAAGCTAACCGAAAGGCTTCATTGAATCACAAATGTCCCGTAACGCCGAGCCCACAGTCCGCTGGGGACTTTCCTGAAAAACTCTTAAACTAAAGAGTGTAGTCGAAAAGAAAACTTTTCAGAGAAAATGGAACTTGAGGTACGCATGATGGTATAGAAGGATCAATCCTAATTTTCAAGATATTTTATTTTAAAAAGTTATTTTCGCCAATTCCGCAAAAGCTATAAGTTCAATAGTAATAGATCAAAATTAATTTATGATTTTTGACATGGGTATTTCTTGTGGCAGGGGGGTCTTCACTTTTTTGGTCTGAGGTTTGTTTTAAAACTCAAAAATGTAACATTTTGACACGCTCTAGCTCTGTTTGAGTGGCTCGGATCAAAAATTTGCCGACAGACTCTTGATCAGAAATTTAATGGAAAATATTTTTTATTTTGTAACATTTGTCGCTAGGTTTGTCGTTTATTTATTAGCTATGTTGGTTTGAATGAAAAAATTCAGGTTTAAAACCCCTATTAACTCTCAACATATATATATTTTTTAATACGCTTTTATTAACTTCACTCGCATATAACGGAATCTTTCATCGTAATTTTCACCGATTTCCAGCGATCGGATTAACTTGAAAATTTACACACGTTCCAAGGACCAATGAAAATACAATAATAAATAATAAATTAAATTAAATTTGATTTAGCCCGCAGGGACTAGTCAAAGTGCCAGACTAGTGGGGAATAACGCTCCCCCGGGCTCCTGAGTTCAGTACACGGCACTCTTACACAACAGAACAGTATACTCTACACTTACTCTTACACAAGGTCATATACAGTACTCACCTCAGGGCTACCTTCCCTGAGAAGACCCAAGGTTGGGGGTATAGCCTAACCACCAGTTGTCCCGAGGATACGGGGCCTCTAGCACTGGGCCAATCACCCGTCTGGAGTACGGCAGATTCAGAGAAACTTACCTAGCCTCGGATGTGGACAGTCTTCACGGAATCGACATGGCGCGCATAAGGATATACGAATGGGAACATGGAACATTAAGACTTTGACTGGAAAGGAGGTTGAGCTGGTGGAGGAAATGAGGAAATACAAGGTAGAAATTCTTGGCATAAGTGAAGTAAGGAAGAAAGGCAGCGGTGAAATGAAGTTAGCCGGAAATTACACCTTAATTTATGCTGGAGTTCCTAAAGGGATTTTCGCCAAGGAAGGGGTAGGCCTAGTAATGTCGCCCAATATGCTGGATCGTTTAGAGGACTGGGAACCAATATCTCCACGATTGATCGTAGCAGATTTTAAGATGTCCATTGGCAGTGTTTCCATAGTCCAGGTGTATGCACCAACCGAAGATAGTAGTGTTATGGAAAAGGAGGCATTCTACTCGGATTTACAAAGAATTGTAGATAAAATAAAGGAAAAAGGAAGATCAGTAATCCTGAGTGGGGATTTTAATGCCAGAACAGGAAATGATGCTGGATCAGGGTATGGCGTTCTGGGGAAGCATGGAGGCGAAAATGCGAAAAATAACAATGGGCAGCGGCTAATAAACTTTTGTGTCGATAATGACCTCCTCATAGGGAATTCATTCTATCCGCACAGGAGAATACATAAAATTACTTTTTCTTCCTTGGAGCGAAACAGTATAATTGATTATTTTATATATGACCGGCACATTAGACAATATTTCGCTGATGTCAAGATTGTGAGAGGAGCAGAGATAGGCAGTGACCACCTTCTGCTAGTGGCCGATACAAAGATAGTCATAGACTACAAAAGAAAACCGAAGGTATTTAAGACCCTGAATGTTAGGGCCTTGGATGATCCAGAAAAGAGGTTCCGCTACACGGAGAACCTAGAAGATAAATTAAGAACCATACCTTTCGATGGAGACGTAGAAAATATCTGGAGGACACTAAAGTCTTGCATTCTAGAGGTTGCAAAAGCAGTATGTGGGGTCAGGAAAACATCTGGTAAGGGGAGGCGGACCGACTGGTGGACCGAAGACCTTCAACGGATAGTTACTCGGAAGAAGCTTGCCTGGAAAGCATACCTCCAAGATAGAAACGAGGAAAAAACTGCAAAACTACCGGAGAGCCAGGAATGAATGCAAGGTAGCCGTCAGCCAGGCCAAGAAGCGCTCCTGGGGGAGGAATTCGGTAAAAAACTGAGTAAAGACCATCGTGAATCCATAAGAACGTTTTGGCGAAAAATTAAATGTTTAAGAGGAAACAAAAACAAAAACAAGCCTGTCAGAAACGTAAAAGATATCGATGGATCCCTGCTTACCGACAAGAAAAAGATCTTGACCAGATGGAAACAACATTTTCAGGAACTATTCTCCGAGAATCCAGAAATTCGTCACTGCCAAGAACGTGAGCCCTCTACTCTGGAAAGCCTAGAGATAATAGAAGAAGAAGAGATAGAAGACGCTATCCAAACTCTAAAAACAGGAAAGGCACCGGGAAGGGATGGTATCCCCCAGAATGTTTGAAATACGGTGGACAAGAACTCCTTAAAGCCCTTCAAAAGCTATTTCAGGAAGTATATGATCGAAAAAAAAATTCCCAAGGACTGGGAATATAGCATAATCCTTCCAATCTATAAAAAAGGCAATACCACGGATTGTAATAATTATAGACCCATCAGTCTGCTTTCTGGTCTATAAATTATACACCTCCATCTTAGAAAAGAGGCTCCGGCGGATTGTGGAAGGGCAGCTAGAAGGTGAGCAAGCTGGTTTCCGTCCTGGCCGGCAGACCCAGGATCATGTCTTTGTTCTCAGGATCATCGCTGAAAAGGCCCGGGACAGAGACAAAAACCTGTACATTGCATTTCTCGATCTTAGGGCAGCATTTGACTCGGTTCCAAGAAAAGAAATTTGGAATGCTTTGGTTGCAAAGGGTGTGCCAGGAGATATGATTGCGGCAGTGAAGTCAACCTATGAGGGAGCCACTGGAGTGATAAGGATAAATGGCACAGAATCAGAACCTTTCCCAATTGCAAGAGGAGTTAGACAGGGAGATAGTTTAAGCCCCCTCCTGTTTATAAACTTTATGGACGAGATCCATAAAATCTGTAAGCGTCGGACTGCCTGGACTAAAATTGGATACTGGAATATGAGAACAGTCCTCGTACAAAGCTTTTTATATGCTGATGACATTGTCCTCATCTCCGATTCTAAGGAGAAACTACAGCAAGCACTGGTAGAATGGGAAGAAGAGCTGCTGAGGAAAGGTATGCGAATAAATGCCTCCAAGAGTAAAGTGCTGGTTATGGCGAGAGAGGAACAGGAAGACGTCCAATTGGTTTGCAGCGGAGAGGTTCTTCAAGTGGTGAAGGATTACGTCTACTTAGGTACCGTAATTACTGACTCTGGTAAGATTGATGCGGAGATTTCAAACAGAATATCGAAGGCGAATCAAGCATACTACCAGATCACTAGCACTATCCTCAGCTGCCGTGAAGTGGATAAAAAGACAAAGATGCATATCTATAAGTCAGTATACCTGCCTATTCTCACCTACGGCGGAGAAAGCTGGACCATGTTGGACAAACATTACAGTCGCATAACAGCAGCGGAAATGAGGTTCCTACGTAGATCGGTGGGGAAAACTAGGAGGGATCGCATTAGAAACGAAACTATAAGAGAGCAGCTGGAAGTATCCGAACTCAAAACCACTTTGGAAAACAGGCAACTGAAGTGGTTTGGACATGTCTGCCGCATGAACGAGGACATGGACCCTATAAAGGTATTAGAGGCTCGACCCACTGAGAAGAGACCACGAGGGCGTCCCAGAGTTTCGTATCAAGAATTTATACAGAGGATTGGAGTTAGAAGAGGCAAATCCTTCAACCAAATGAAGCGGTTAAGCGGAGACCGGGAGGAGTGGCTACGCTGGATAGAGGCTCCTCGACGCTAGAAATGGCACTATGAGGAAGACAAAGAAGAAGAAGAAATTTGATTTAGGCGTTTAGCCACAATCGATAGTCAAACATTGAAAAATTTACTTTAAAAAGTTATTTTTGGTCATGTTTAAGTGTATATAATGCAGAAATGGCTAATTCAATCAACAAATATAATATACTAAAAGTTGTATCTTACATTTTATGCAAAATCCATACATACATACATCGAGGGCTCTTCATCTCGTCACCGAGACTGAGCCTCCTTCCAAAGCTTTCGCCAGTCAATCCTGTCAGCTGCAGCAGCTCTCCAGTTCCGGACTCCCAGCAGAGTCCATGCGTCCACAGTCTCCGAATCCTCCCATCTTACATTTGGCCTGCCAACTTTTCTTTTCCCATGCAACCTTCCGGACAGTATCCTCCTGGGTATCGCCGAGTCATCCATGCGTGCGACGTGCCTGGCCCATGGAAGCCATCTTATCATATCTTGATGAACCTTACCAAGTCTGTATCCCCATACAGGCCAGCTAGTTCGGCATTTCTTCTTCTTCTCCAAATTCCACCCTCTTTAACAGGACCAAAAATCTTTCTCAAAAATAATCTTTCAAAGATCAGAAGTCTATTTTCATCCTGTTTCTTCAAGGCCCATGCTTCTGATCCATAAGTTAAAACAGGACGGACCAAGGTTTTGTAGAGGGTCCTGTTCTAAGTAACCTGCTTCTAAAATGCTTCGCAAGGCCAAAGTAGCACCGTCTCGCTGTTGCTATCCTTCTGTTGACTTCTGTAGAGATGTCGTTTCCAGAGTTGATCTCAGACCCGAGGTAGACAAAGCTGCTTACATTTTCAAAATGTCCAGCCACAAATGGACCATTCCCTGGTCCATCTCCTCCGACCCTCATAAACTTGGTCTTAGCTTCATTAATATGCAAAATAGTACTTTTCAAAGTAAAAATTTTCCCATTCCTACTCTGGGATATGTAAAAAAACAAAAAAAAAAAAAACATTGTTGGTTGAGTTTGGAATAACTGTGTTAAAAATGCAAACAAATCACGAATATACCAGGGAAATTAGAATATTAAAGAGGCCTGACTGCTACAAATTGTTCAACACACTTAGCTTTTTATTTAGGTTTCCAATAAAAGGGTGTTTTTCTAGTTTTTTATTTAACTAGAATATTAATGCCTATATTTTATTTAACATTTTAGTAATGTAAATTAAATTAAACTGAGACTTATTATTTATTTATTCAAGTGAATAATAGAAGCAGTAACTGTAGAAAAATTATTGGCATGCTAAATCATCTATATTTTGAAGCATTATTCTCGAAAAATAAAGGACACTGCACTGGTACAATATAGAATGTACTGATGTTGGGCACATAGATTAGTATATAACAGATTTTTAGATTTACAAGGGAACTTTTAAGATCGGAGAATTTCAGGAAGAACACTATGGAAGAAGAAAATTAAAAGAAATATCGGAGAAGTGATGAATGTAGAAAGATTTAAGATCCACGGCCATTTTAAACAAACGGATTCAGGTTGAAAACTGAAATTAATTATGGAATGGAGAGCCAAAAGTTAAAGAAAGAAAGGAAGAACTCGCATACAATGGGAAACAAAATAGAGGAAAGAATGGTCGAGACATGGATTGATGGAAAAGGTAGAGGTTGACAGGGAAGAATGAAGGAAGCGTTTCAAAGAGGAGTTCACGAAAACTTTATATAGAAAAAAATAAAGATATAAAAAAAAAAAAATGGAATGAGGCACTTCGTTGAGGAAACATGATAATTGTGATTTTTTTTTTTTCTCCACAATGATTCTCTGATTCCTTGATGAAAAGGATGTGTGGGTGTGGTTTATTATAAATAACGGAGTAGGATGGGATCAAACAATTTTATAGAAATTTAGAAATTTTAAAATAACACTTTTTTAAAAAAAAGTAATTAACAAGATTGAAATAAAATTCTACATTACATTAATAATATTGATAGCATTCAATAGTTAGAAGTCAGCAATAGACAGAAGTCCCTCATCGAACAAAAGCATAATTGAACTAAAACTAGATTTAATTAACTATTAGCATAGTAATAATTAAATTACAATGAGCAATCAATCTAACTCAATCTGGTTGATTGATTTCATTATTTAATCAAAGACCAAGCTCCTATATTAATATACCCATGTTGTAATATATCTATATTACGAAATTAGGTGATTACCAGCTGATATAAATATATGTGTTTTTTTTCCCCCCAGTCAATTTTAATATTTTGTTAGTTGTTGATGAAAAGCAAAAAAAACTAGTATGAGAAAGAAGAGTCCTTCGAAAGATATGTGGCACGATTAAAGAGCACCAAAGGAGGCAAATCAGTAATTGAAGTAAAGTTCAGAGAACTCTATGTTAAAACAGATATTGTTACAGTTATAAAAAAATAGCAATGCTGCAATTGTTGGGTCATTTAGAAAGAATGGAACCTCAAAGGCTGCCAATAAAAATGTTGACACGAACATCAGGAGAAACAAGGAATCCAACCAAAAAACTAAGGCTATCCTCATCGGTTCAAAACCCATCCTCAACACCCTTCCTTACTATCCATTGCTTTACCTCAATAACCTTCCTTACTATACATTGCTTTACCTTAATAACCTTCCTTACTATCCATTGCTTTACCTCAATAACCTTCCTTACTATCCATTGCTTTACCTCAATAACCTTCCTTACTATCCATTGCTTTACCTCAATAACCTTCCTTACTACCATTGCTTTACCTCAATAACCTTCCTTACTATCCATTGCTTTACCTCAATAACCTTCCTATTCAGTTCCAAAACTGTGTATCCTGAAACAACCATATTTCCAAAAAATCCATCATAATCCTTAACAACTCTATAGATTTCGAGAAATTTCTTTTACTCGAATACCCGTCAACTTCTAGTGTCCTCTCTTATTTTCCCTTGCTCGGTTTATGCGGGACTGTCTGCGGATCTGGCAATATTTTCTGGGTACGTTCCTATTCCAATCCCTAAAACCATAAAACCTTCCTATATTCTTGATTTATCAACTCTGCGCTCTTCTATCCACCTCCTAAACACTAGATCCCAACCTTTTAACCTGTATATCCTCTCACAACTGCTTCCTTTGACAAATCCTTCATCATTCGTACTACCTCCTTCAGGAATTCCCTACCCACTCCTATTCGTAAAGCAGCTTCCATAACTTCCTTTAAAAATAATTCTATAAATAATAATAATTTTGTTGTTTTTAGACAATCAATCTTCAAGAATACACATTTTTAATTGTCATACATGAAAAATAAGAATAAAACAAAGTAGGAAAGATAATATAAAAATAAATAGGGGAGATAACAATTAAGAGAGAATAAACCAATAAGTTAACAAATTTTTTTTTTTTTTTTTTTTTTTCTTTAACTATTATGATCAATTTCAAAGTTTATTTAGTGACTTGTTTGATTTATTGATTTAATATTATTAACTTAGCTAGAGGAGTATTTCTTGCAATATTCCTGTTCACAGGTATTGAGGAAAACACTTTAAAAAGACTCGTGCCCTTTTCGAAACAATAAGTTCAATATTAGCAATTCTTAAAATTTTCATATTATTCTAATAAGGCATTGTCTCCCAGAATAAAGACTGTTTTTCATTCGTTCATTCGACTATTAAAAGACATCTTTGATTAAAAAGTCACCATTTCCAATAGAAATAAAGAAAAAGGGAAGGCGCAGTAGCTCCCCCGGGCTAGAGTTCCATTCTGTCTAGAGACAGATAATTCATACTATAGCCTAGTAACAGTGCATCCTCCTTAGCTAAGTAACAGAACCAAATCCTTTCTTCAAATTAATAACTTTTCTAGACAAGGCTTTGAATATCACTACAGTGGATGCCCCCTGATTTATGAGATCATTGCCCGTTCTCATAAGTAAAAAAGAAATAATTTTCAATGACCTTATCCTACTGGGGCATTTCTAGATGTAGCTCAAGCATTTGACAGAGTTTGGCATGACGGACTTCTTTTATATTGAAAAATCTTCTTCCTTTTACCTATTATCTGATCCTTCAATCTTTTCTCTTTGATAGATTTTTTTCTGTCCGACAAGGTTCAGAACTCTCCACTATTTATCCAGTAAAAGCCGGAGTACCACAGGGGCCAATACTAGCTCCACTGTTATATATTCTTTACGCTCACGATGTGCCACTTAGCCCTCAAACATTGACAGCAACATACGCTGATGACACAGCAATATTAACTAGACATGAAGACCCCACAATTGCATCATTAACTCTTCAACACCACTTAACATTACTACAAGACTGGTTCAAACAATGGAAAATAAAACTAAACTACACCAAATCACAGCACATAACCTTTACACTCAGACAAGACTCTTGTCCACCTGTCTTCATCGACAATCAACCCATACCACAAACAAACCAAATTCATTACTTAGGACTGACATTTGATATAAGAATGACCTGGGGCCCACACGTAAAACAAAAACGTCTCAGTCTAACCAAGAGATTAAAACTTCTGTATCCAATCCTTCATAAACGGTCGACATTAAAACTCCGACAACGACTGAATACATACACTTACTTACTTAAACCCATATGGACATACGCCACACAAATATACGGGACTGCAAAAAAAAAAAGAAAAAAAAACGCACCTTAAAAAAATACAAATATTCCAATCAAAATTACTCAGACTAATCACGAAATCACCTTGGTACGTTTCAAACCACACGATTTAGAAATACCCACAGTAAAGGAACATATACACGACCTTTGTAGACGATTTACAACATACTCATTAATGACATGGCCACGACTGACATACCTGGAAATACTCTCAGAAGGCTTAAAAGAAGCTGGATGAGAGATTTGCTCAAATAAATCTCTTTAACCCATGCCAGGAGGAGGTACTATCGAGTGCTAGTCTCCCACACGCATACAAGGCCTATAGTATTCAATTTCACATCACATTCACTGATTGTTACCCTAATAACAGGTGTGAATTAAAATCTGAAAGAGAAAAAAAAAAAAAAAAAAAAAATTGTTTATCGATAAAAAATTGTATCGAAGTATGCAATTAAGCATTATTTCTTCAATGACATTTTCAAGCATAGCAGTAATTTTTAACCTGGCTGAAATTACACTCATTAGTTGGTTGAAGATTACGAAAAGCATAATTAGACATATAATTTTAATTTTAATGTAAGAGTTGGTAATCCGGAAGGACAGAGACTATTGAGAAATTCTTGCTAGTAATAGACAGCATTATCAAGGTTTACAACTAAAAGGCCATACACAACATCAAAAATCAAAGGCTCGACATCTTGGTTTGGAAAATAAATTTTATTCAGCAGAAATCTTATTGATTTCATCTGGTTGGATTTTAATTTCTAACCATATAAGTATATGTCAGTGTGGCAAACCTCGTTTCTGCCACTCAGCATAGTACATCTAATTTTTTTTAGTAGTAAATGTGGTATGAATGAATAATAATTTGTGAATTTTAATTTTAATCTAATTTTGTTTTATTTTTGGTTATTGTAAATAATTATTAGTTTTATTTTTATGAAGATATTTATTTATTTTATTTTATTTTTTTATTATTATTAGTTGTGTGTATGTGTGTGCATTTGTAAATATGGTATGAATGAATACATTTATTTCTGTACCTATTGCCCTTTACTGAGGCAGATTGTACACTTATTTCAATAAAATATATATTATTAATATTAATATATATATATATATATATATATATATATATATATATATAACTAATTATTATATATATATATATATATATATATATATATATATATAAGGATGAAACGATAAATAGATCTGAAAGTCATCAGCATATAAATGATATTGGGAATTATTAATAGCGCCTGTCAAGTCATTAATATAAACGGAAAAGAGAGTTGGTGAAAGAGAAGATCCCTGAGGAACACCTAGCATTAGAGGCACAGTATATATATATATATATATATATATATATATATATATATATATATATATATATATATATATATATAACTATATATATAACTATATATATATATATATATATATATATATATATATATATATATATATATATATATATATATATATATATATATATATATATATAACTGTGCCTCTAATGCTAGGTGTTCCTCAGGGATCTTCTCTTTCACCAACTCTCTTTTCCGTTTATATTAATGACTTGACAGGCGCTATTAATAATTCCCAATATCATTTATATGCTGATGACTTTCAGATCTATTTATCGTTTCATCCTTGTGAGATTTTTGAGGCAACTCGTAAGATTCAAGATGACATTTTTAGCATTCACCAATGGGCAGTAGAGAATAAGTTACGACTGAACCCAGAAAAAACTAAGGCAATGCTAATTGGATCGAAACCCTCCCTTAATTCCCTTTCCTGTTATCCACTTCTTTATCTCAATAACGTTCCTATTCAGTTCACAAACTCTGTCAAAAACCTCGGAGTAGTACTCGATCAACATCTGTATTGGAATAACCATATTTCCCACATTACCCGGAAAACCATCTCCATCCTCAAACAGCTCCTAAGATTCCGTGAAATTTTCCCTCGCAATACCCGTCAATTGTTAGTATCTTCCCTCATCCTTCCACACCTAGATTATGGATGCTCAGTATACGGAGGACTGTCTGGCGAACTTGAAATGAAGCTGAAAAGATTAATGAACTCCTTTATAAGATTCATTTTTGGGATCAACAGGCATTCTCACATCACTTGCTGGTATTCCGAGTTGAGGTGGCTTTATCCAAGTTTTCGGCGACAATACTTCCTTGGTTCCTTTCTATTCCAATCCTTAAAGTCCAAAAAACCTTCGTACATTTACGACATCCTTGCCCTTCGTTCTTCCATTCATCTTTTGGACACCAGATCTCAGCCTATAGCTTTGTATATCCCTTCTCATCGAACTGCTTCCTTTGAAAAATCGTTTATTAATCCTGTAGCTGTATTCTGGAATTCCATACCCATTTCGATCCGCAATGCTCCTTCTCTCACTTCCTTTAAACATTATTTATTTATCTACCTTCTCAATTATCAATCTTCCGAAATTATGTAATAATATTTTAGTGTTAGAATATTTCTTTTTATTTTCTTTTTCTTTTTATTTCATTTTATTTTAATTTTGTTATTTACTTATTTTGTTTTTCTTATGTATACCCAAAGACTTGTAGTATATAATTTACACTCTATATAAGTTGCTGCCTGATATGTACGCAGCCAGACAATAGTACCTTTTTATTGTTCTTTTGTGTTATTCTTAGGGGATAAGGTGTCCCACAAGAAAGATTATTTTTCATTCATTCAAAAATAAGTAGTAAATGTAGTCAAAATTCAGTTGTAGATTTATAATTTCTTTTATTGTCAGTAATTGAAGCTATTCATTTATTAATTTTGACTTTTTCTTTTCGAATGCCGTTCCCATTACTATTTTTCTAATAATTCCATTTTGAAATGATTCCAACCGTTTTGTCATTGTCTTTGACAGATGCAGGAACATCGGTGCTCCATAGAGTAATGCCGGCCTCAAAAAGCATTTATAAATTATTACCTTTAGCCGTGGTAAAATACTCCTTGATAGCAATAGGTGATGAAGTTTGTATGATTTTGTCCGTACAGTTTAAGTTTCAATTCAAAATGGGCCGAAAATTTTATGTAAACATATAAACTGTGAACATTTTTAATCAATTTACTGTTGAAAATTGAATTAATTATTTTGGAAGACAACATATGAGATATATGAGCTAAAAAAATAAAAAGAGTAAATTTGGAAATTGTAATAAAAAATATAAATTGTTTTACGAAAAAGGTATTTTTGAGTCATGAAGTATTAAAAGGGTTACTTACGCTACTAGAGTAAATCCTCTTTTAGAAATTAAGAGTTTTCGCTATTTGCCTTTTTTAAAATAATAGCGTGGCGTCCGAGACTGTGCTTTACTATTATAAGTCGAACCTGACCGTCTCCACTGGGCTTAAGGCAACAGTGTGCGGTGGAAATTTTTATACGTTCGAAAATTTAACTTTAACAAACTGAATGACGTTTGCCACAAATTGGTCGATTTTCAAACTTCACTGGTATCCACACGTCGCACCACATATTCAAATCTTTTTTAATAATTTAATTAAATGTAAGTCAATTTGATTACCAATTTCAAGCTCTATATAGCACCGTAGTTTAGTAACCTCTCATGTAGAATGGCACTCGCCAGTTGCCATATCGGTCAATTTTCAAATTTCACTGTTGCCCACATATTATCGCTTTTTTATTAACAAATTGATTGGTCATCAGTAATTTCATTATTGCTGAACCTTCATGGGACTATAAAGATGATGTGGTTGAAAATTGGAGAGATTGGTTCAGTAGTTTTTGCGGTTAGTGATCACCAGAACCCGGACTTTTATGCGATTGCATATATTTTTTTGCGTCCTCTTATTAATCATTGGACCAAATATCTTTACGAATTATGGTATTTAGATGGGTTCAAATAAGGTTTTATTTTGCATATTTGATGATAGATGCATATTTTGATGATTATGAATATTATGAAATATAATTATGAAAAACTTCAAGTTTGACGACAGTGTTGTAGTATCTTACTTTGCCCTTGGTTGACAGGTTCTTCTTGTTGTAAAGGTTGCTGATGGCGAAACTCAGTCTTTCCAGTTTTGTGACTCTTTCCCTGAAGCTTTCCTTTCCTTTCTGTTTATGATTTGTTTATTCTTATTATTATTTAATCTTATAATTTTTTTCTTTTATTATTATAATTAATTTTATTATAATTTAATTAATAGGTACCTGACTTTGTCTTGTTTATTATTATTTTATCATTATTATTATTATTATTACTTCTTTGCATTTTTTCCTATTAATTTATAGTTGTTATATACCATTCTATAGTAACAATTATTCCAAAATTATTAGAAATGTGTCTATTATGGGTGCCTCTTGCAAGAGACTATATCCATCCTTCTGATACTGTTAAAGTATTATAAATATTATTAAAAAATAATTAAATTATTTTAATTAAATACCGATTTGGAAATAAAAATAAAAAATAAACGACACTTCATTCGTTGCAGTTGTATATGTTATTATTCTTATTTATTATTATTATTAATGAAATAAGGAAAATAAGTTTACATTTTGCACTGCTTCTTCAGTTGAGAGTACGCACCCTAAGGTCCATAAAGGGTCCTAAATATTAGAAAAATTAATCAAATATAAAGAGACGATGATAATTTAATTTGGGCGAGGTAAAGAGAAAAAAAAAGGACCCTAAGCTTATGGGGCCCTTAGGGATTTGAACCCCCCCCCCGCCCTTTTGGACCTCCCCGACCCGGGTTTAATGTTTCATCCCCATCCACATTTAGGATCTTCCCCTGGATCGGATCTTCTGCTCTCGGGTTTGGGTTTATACTACAAATTATTAATGTCTCCAGTCTTTCCCTATCCTTTTTTTTTTTATTTTTTTCATTTTTTTTAACCGAATATTGTCAGCCATTATAAACAACATTCCAACTTGAACATAGTTCATAACTCAATTCTATGAATAAATGTCTAAGAATGATAATAAGAAATATTACAAAGAAAATGGCCGATTAGTTAGCGTTTTTTTTTTTTGACAACTTATCTTCGCTTAGTAAACTAAAACAGCAGCCGAATAGAAGGTTTCGCCGATTTTTTTTTTTTTTTTTTTTTTTTTTTTTTTTTTTTTTTTTTTTTTTTTTTTTTTTTTTTTTTTTTTTTTTTTTTTTTTTTTTTTTTTTTTTTTTTTTTTAAAATATTAGTTACGTTTTGGATCTGATTAAATTTAAGTAACATATTAAGTAGTAACATAGACAAATATAGCTCACATAAAATTTTTTGATTAAAAAAATCTATTATCAGCAAACATATACTTTTGATGGCTAATTATATTTTTTAAAAATTTAAATTAAATTTAGCAATCATAAAATAAAAGTTTTTTTTTATTAATTAAAACATTATTAACAAATCATAAGTACGGGGAATATTTGTGTTAGCAAGCGTATGTCCGGATATTTTACGACCGAGGATTAGAACTATTCTTTAGGTTACAAAACAGAAAAAAATAAAACGTTGTTTTACTTGAAAATGTATCTAATAGACAATAAATACTAACAATTTTAAAATCCGACAAAACACTAAATACATTTAAAACATTTTATTATCCATCTAGATTAGTAGTCAGATAAAGTACATAAACTATCGTTCGGAAACCCTCTTTCGTACCTCAAACTATTTATTTAGTAGCACAAGAAGTATCAGATAGATAAAGAAAGATCTGCTTCACTTAAGGGCAATAATCAATATGGATGGTTATTCATAGAATATTTAAAATTAAAAAAAAAATATTCATCTATATAATATGTAAAATGTAAACTAAATCACTAAAAAACAATTATATAAAAAAATAATACTGGTATCTAACTGGGCATATTTTGCAAACACGAGATTTTTTAAAAGTAAAATACTGTCCAGAAATATAAAAATCCAGCTGTACAAAACCATAATGAGACATGGACTCTTACTGCCGCGATGACAAACAGCCTCAGGGTGTTTGAAAGGAAACTCCTGCGAAAGATATATGGCCCTGTATTTAATGCTGACTCCAATACATGGAGAATCCAGGGCAAAGAAGAGCTGTACTACATGTGTAAGGAAGTCGATGTGGAACCGTTTTGTATGTAATAAGAATGCCTCAAGACAGAATGGCGAGCCAACTATTGCATGGAAATGTATTCGGCAAAAGAAGAATAGGCCGAACAAGATGACGATGGCTGACAAACCTGGAGGAGGAACTGGGGTGGTTACGAAACGTGGTATTGGGAGTCACGAAACGGAGAACGAGGACAAGATATAAAGAAATATGGAAGAACATTGTGAAGAAAGCCAGGCGCGTCTTGTGTTCTAGAGGTACTTAGTAGAAGAAAAAAAAATTAAAGATACATCATACCATAAATAAAATAAATACACTCAGCTGATATTTCTATGAATCGAACTTAACTCTCTAGTTATGGAGGGAAAACTCAGCCACCGTGAGTTCCTACCGCTGCTCTTTCTGTTTCATTACTATTAGTACCCAGTAGAGGCTGATTGAGTGCGCTAAATATTAATCGTACTACCTTTAACCGGTAAAAAATAAATATCTTGCTGATATATATATAAATGAATAGGACACTTTACTGTCTGAATATAATTAAAAGGGGGAAAAAACAGTTGTGTTTTGTAAGCTCACTTCACACTTCAATCGATTTCAGGATTTTACGAAGTGCAAAAAGGCAATTGGTGGCTTTATTCTCCAATCTTATGTCATTATCAGTGGCCAGAGTCTCCAAATAAAAAATCTAAAAGCACCTGAATTTCTTCAATTTTTAAATGTTTTTATCTACTTTCTAGGGTTCTAAATGCCTACACATAACCCGCCTAATTATTATTTATTTTTAGCCTCTTGACCACTGCCGTCTTTTTCAGATTTATTTATCCTACCAATGGTCCGTATCAAATGGAAAATATTGATATTCAATATATCGTGATTTTGTATTTCATTAAATATCATTTTAAATATTCCTATTATGTTATATTGATATTAATGTTTATTTTATCGTCTTATTTAATTTATTTTACAATTTAAATAGAAACAAAATTATTTCAAATGTTTAAAATTTAAAAGTTATTTATTATGAAATTAACAGTAGATACTATGTACATATACTTAAATGAGTACCACGTGCAAGATTCAGTACCAACTGTCCCTTGCCCATAACAGTAAACAATTATCTTTTTTAAACCTATTTTAAAAGATTTTGTTACTTTTATTTTTAATATATAGGAGGCGTAGAATTCCAAAGCCAAAGTCCAATTTTCTTTTCTTTTTTTTTTTTAATATTATTTCAACTAGATTATCTTTAAGTAGAAGTCGTTAAATCACATTGAAAACGAGCATACAAAAAAATAATACCTTCCAAAATAAGTTTGACTTCTACCTTTATCGATGGAAGAGCAATGAAAAATGGACTTAGTTGGTTTTGGAATTCTACGTTTCATACATAGTTGTATATTATAATTATATAATATAGAAAAAATAAAAACGTACTCTTCGATATGACAATGAATCCATACCTATCTACGGGTTATAGGGGGGAAATAAAATAAAGCCTATCTTTAATTATGAAAAAGTAGAAATACCAGGTATGCAAGTTTAAAATGTCGTTTATTTCTTAAAATAAATACACAGTAATTTAAAAAAAAGTATAATATATTTTATTCAAAGTACTGACCCTCGCTTTCTACACATTTTGCCCATCTCTCGGGCAATATATGGATACCATTCCAAAAGAATGCTTCATCTTTATTTGAAATCCATTCATCGAGCCATTTTCGTACGTTTTCGAAATTGTTGAAGTGTTGCTCCGCCAATGAGTGTCCCATCGATGAGAAGAGGTGATAATCAGAAGGCGCCAGGTCAGGTGAATACGGCGGGTGGGGTAGGAGTTCCCAACCAAGCGAAGAAATCGTTTCCTTAGTCAATCTGGCTGAATGTGCAGGAGCGTTATCATGCTGAAGAATGACTTTGGCGTGCCTGTGAGCCCATTCTGGGCGTTTTTCGATCAATGCGTGACTCAAATTGATCATTTGTTGTCGGTAGCGCTCGGTATTGACTGTTTCGCCGGGTTTGAGAAGCTCGTAGTAGACTACTCCCTTCTGATCCTACCACACACACAGCATTGTCTTCTTCCCAAAACGATCCGGTCTTGCACTCGATGTGGATGGTTGTCCTGGCGTTACCCATGATTTTTTTCGTTTGGGATTCTGAAAATAAATCCATTTTTCATCGCCAGTTACAACTCGATGCAAAAAACCCTTTCTTTCGTGGCGTAAAAGCAGCATTTCGCACACAGTTTTTCGTTTTTCCATCTGCCGTTCGTCCAATTCATGTGGAACCCATTTTCCAACCTTTTGAATCTTTCCCATAGCTCTCAGGCGATCGGAAATGGCTTGCCTAGTGACATTCAACTGTTCTGCCATCATTTGTTGGGTTTGGGTATTGTCTTCGTCTAATAAAGATTGCAATTCGAAGTCCTCAAACTTTTTTGGTCGATTTTCTCGTTTTTGATCAGTAACATCAAAATCACCACGTTTGAAACTTTGAAACCAACGTTCACATGTCCTGACGGTTGGAGCAACATCGCCATAAGTCTCAACAAGAATTCGATGACATTCAGATGCCTTTTTCTTTTGATTAAATAAGAAAATCATGACATGCCGCAAATGCTCTTTATTTGGCTTAAAATTAGACATTTTTAACACCAAAGAAAGGTATGATACGTCCACGTAAACGACTTAAAAACAACTGACTTTTGTAAACAAATGACTAACAAACAAAATAGCGTTTAGAGATAAGCAAATCCTTCAATAGGCTAAGAGCGCATTCTATTGGAATTAAAACGACATTTTAAACTTGCATACCTGGTACATATAAATTCATAGCTCTAAATCCTTTCGTACTATATTTTTCATGAATTTCCCCACTTGATTCGATTATTTCCTACACCTGAAGGAGAGGAACAATTGATAGATTATTGAGGCTAATCAATAAGAGAGCCCTTTGATCCAATAAAGGCCACCGACAGATAGGAAGGAGGTAGGAGGGACACGGATCCATCAATAGCTTGCTAGAGGAGAAGAGAAACGGGGCCCTTCTACCATTAGAGCAACTGCTACCATTAGCTGAGAGTGGTGGGGGTAGTAGAAGAGGTAGGGAGTAGTGGAAGTGGTGGGGGGTAGTGGAAGTGGTAGGTAGAAGTGGTGGAGTGGTGTGGTAACCGCCGGCTAACTTCATTAGTTCTCTACCACCTCATCGCTCTACTATCTCTACCCACCTCCTTCACATATCCCAGCTTGTTTTTTAAACTTAAAATAAAAATACACACTGACCATGAAAATGTATTTAGTCCAGTCAGTATTGGTGGTGGTTCAGAAATACTGGATCTGTTAGTTGGTAACAGGTATGGGCTGACTGAACGGCGCCCCTGTTACCGATATTCAGAAGTAATAGGTACGAGATACTTGCATACGTACTTCAGTACTGGTAACAACATTCATACCTATTACCTACGTACTGAGCACTACGGTAGACTAGTATTTTTTACTTGTCATCTCTACCTGTTAACAGATACTCGTTTACCTAAACCAGTATTTTTACTCCAATATTTTCTGGTCTTCATTGTATTAGACACTCTTACATTCTTTTTTCTTTTATTATACTTAACTTTAATAATCATTAAAATACACACTCACTCACCCACTGAAGGGCTGTACAGCTCTTGAAGAACCTTGGCCTCCTCCACAGTTTGTAGCCACATCATTGACTATGGAACCCGAATACTAGACTAAAAATACAATAACTTTACAGAAGATTTAGCAAAAATATCTAAATATATACCAAATACTATCCAAGACCTTACAACTTTCAATATACACCAAGATTTTAATTAATAAGACTATACTAAACAATGGGGAACAGCTAAATATTCGAATATCAAACATATCTAATCCTTCCAATCCTAATTCCAGAGAACCAAGACCAATGCCCCTCAATATGTCTCCAATAAAACGTTACATAATGACCTTAACATACCTTTTGTCCTTGTTGAGGCCAACATGTGTTTTGCTTATCTACATGAGGTCATGTAATTCTCGATTCAAATTAAGATTGTTATAATTATTTTTACCTCATGTACAATTGAATTAATTATAAAAATTCAATTCGTTTTTTAGTTTATCAATTGTATAAATTTAATTTTATAGTTATTAATAAAAACATCTGTCATATATCGAGGCCGACAGATTAGTGTCTGTTATATATTTGGATTGAATTTGAGTGTTTGAATTGATTGGTTTACGTGTGGGTCTTCTGGCAGCTGCGTGAGTCACGTGACGTGCCACCTCTCCTCCTCAAGAATTGGCAGTGAGTTCCAGACATTCAAGGAAAGACTATGCCTCCCACTCTCGCTGGGATTAGGTTGGCGACCTATATATAGCCACATTTTCGGCATCAGAAAGACGTTAAACCTGAACAGACAGTTTTCCTTATGGCCAACTTTTATGCTTAAGTGAGTCATCATCAAGGTGAATTAAGCTAGATCTAAATGCAGCATTGGTGTTACTTGCAGAGATGAGTTCATTTAATGTGTTCTGTATCGATCACTATTTGTCCTTAATAGTATATTTTGCTTACTAATAATATTGAATATGGATAAATTCATGGTGTTTATAAATGAAAGCACAGAAATTTAACATGCTATTGTCAAATAAATATCTGAATTTGGTAAATTGTTTATTAATCTTTATTCATTATATTGAGCTACCAGTTTCACAAAAGTGGACGGTTTTCGGCTGAGTTCATTACGAACCCCTAGCCGCCGCAACAGTCCTAGAATCAATATTCGTCAAATTTTCAATATATCATTAAAAACTTTCTTTTCTTTTAAAACTACTAGCGTAATCCCTATCCTATCCAGTTCCACTCACTCCTACCATCCTCCTCGAAGGTTATAAAGGCGATGACCTCTTGATCTATTATAAAAATTGACATGGAGTCCTGACAATGGCCAGCTTCTGAACTCATTTCTGACTAGTGACTGTACCATCTCAGTAAGCCTCCTCAGTTGAATAAAAACAATCTAATACGAGAATAAAGTATATTAAATTTCCAACAAATTATTTTATACAGATCCATTTTGTCAAACCAACTAAGTTCGTGTTGTAATACGAAAATGTAGCAGGAAATAAAAAGCCGTTCACTAACGTTTTAATAAGTTACATCGCCGAGGCGCGTCTATTGCTTTAGATATGAGAAGTAAAAATTGAAAATACAAAATTATACGATTGCAAAAGATTATTTTTTAACTTTTTATTGAAATTTACAGCTGTTCATAATCCTACATTTTGTATAAGGTAATTAATTATATGTTACATGTTAATTGCTGGTGAAGCAACTACTCATTGGTTAGAATAAACGATCGATATTAGAAACTCACAAGTCTTTTTAGATTCTCGGAGGGTTATCGAGAATTGATTGGAAAGCGAATTGGGAGATTAACGGATTTGATTGGGTATGGAGTTTATTGAAGGATAGGTATGAACATTAAAAACCTGTCACACAATTATTAAAATCGCATTGAATAAATAAACTGATTAAAAAATTCCATTGCAAAAAAAGGCACAAACGCAATGTTTCAAAGTATACAAGCAAAGGAGAAGTGATGAATATAGGGAGGAAAGCCGTGTGTATCCAAGAGATTTACATGGCGCAGATGTAAAAAGGAGATTTTATAGCTATACCCTTCCAACATTTTCTTCAACTGGAAAAAGACCGTTTTTCACAGCTTTGAAGTATCAAGATATACTTCTTTTCCTCTCCTTACTATCCAGTAAAAAAAACCTATCTTGTCTTTTCAAATAAACTTCCATTCTTTAAAAATTCACACTAAACCTAACACATTAAAATAATTATATATTTGATATAAGTATAAAATGAAAAAACAAAAAATTTACTCTGGGACACTTAAGAATAACCTGTAAGTGCAGTAAACAGGTATCGTTGTCTAGCCGCAGAGATTTCAGACAGTAACTTTAGATTAACCTTAGATTATACATTAGATATTTATAAAGAAGAATGAGTATCGTAAAATAAAAACATAGATATTCCATATCGAAAATTTTTTAAGCTTAAGTATCTATGCACCGATATATACCGTGAGCAGCAAAAGTTTTTTAACACCTACTAAATTCACTAAAATACGATTATTCCTACTCTCGTTGTAGAAAAATAATTTTTTTGACGATTTCATATTCTTCCTCATTCATGCGAGAAACACACCTAATAATTAAAACCCCCGAAATATAGATACTTTTTATGTATTTCATATGTAAACAGAAAAAAGTGAAAATTAACTGCAGCAAAAGTTCGTACATCATCAAACTATCTCATTTAATCCCTTAAATACTAAAGGTCTGATGTAGAGAAGTTAATTATTTGTTAATCCTGCTTCTTTCTAGCAATGACACGGCAGGATATTCAAAACACCTCTATTCAACAGCGGTTACATGTACTTTTCTTCAAATAGCAGCGATATTCGTACGTCCAGATTAGTTCAGTAACTAATATATCTCTTTTAACGATCCGATACATAATCGAGCTTATTAAAAAAACGAAAGGCTAGAAGATAAGGGCTGATCGGGATGTCCAGAATTTGTTCTCTCCGAGACGGGAGGAGTTTCAGATGAGATGAATAATGTTAATGCTGTCCTAAAAATACCAGCTAAAAAGATAGCAATAGAAGTAATTTTCAGATTTCAAACCATCTGCAAGACATTAAACCATTAGGAGAGACCTAGAAAGAAATGGATTTTTGGCCAGAGTAAATAGGAAAGAAGTAATCTACGTCGATCTGATTGTTTTACATTAAATTTCTTTTCGTAGACTAACTAGACGTCGTTCCAGTTTTTTTAAGAGTTTTATTCTTTCAAGTTCCTCTTTTTTTTTTTTTTTTTTTTTTTTTTTTTTTTTTTTTTTTTTTTTTTTTTTTTTTTTTTTTTTTTTTTTTTTTTTTTTTTTTTTTTTTTTTTTTTTTTTTTTTTTAAGTTATAAACATTTTTTTTATTTTCTCTAGCCTAAAATCGTGATTTTTTTTTTTTAGGAAATGCCATTTTAAATGTCCCAATGATATTCCAGTTTATTTTATAGTTTCAGTTAATTTATTTCACAACTTAAAGAGGAATGAAATTAATTTAAAGCTCAACATTCTAAAGTAGTTTATTATGAATTAATAGTTACATATACTTGGTCGGATGTGTACCTCGTGCAGATGCAACCATTACCAATAACACAGTTAATACAGTACTCTGCCATTAACATTAAAAATTTTACCTCATATAAACAAATGTAATAAGGTTTTGTTACTTTTTAAAAAATATATACAGTTGTATGTTATATCTTTATACTACAGAGAAAACGATATATAGTAACATAGACAAATCTTTAAAAGAAGAACTATTAACATAAAAATATCAGACTATTAAGGAAAATATGGATATTTTTTAAGGATTGTGTATCAATAACCAACACTAATTATAAAAATATAAAGGTACAGATTATTATTAAAAACTGATCTTCGAGTTTTTAACATTAAAAAAACAGAACATTCTTATACTAATATGTTATTATATAATTTTGGAAGATTGATAATTAAAAAGTAGGATGAATTAATGATGTTCAAAGGAAGTAAGAGGAGAAGCATTAAGAATTAAAATGTAATTGTAGTTAAATTAGGATTGATGAATTAATTGCCACTTCTATTCGAATTATTTTATTAGAATACTAGTTTTGAATGCTAAACGTACATCTTCAGTTCTAAAACATACAAAATTTTTAACACATCAGAACTATGTTACATGGATTATATTTACTAAAGTTTTTAAAAATATAAGACAAGAAATCAAATATTGGTACTCACCTGAGGAGATCTAACAGATATCTGTTAATTATAATTAATTGAAAGCTTTAAACGTTTGTCTAGTAAATGTTAAACTGCAACTTTGATATTCAAGCTAATCTATTGGGTATGCTAGAAGTTCGATTACATCAAGATTTTAAAACTCTTCATAGTTTTGATGGGAAGTATGTAGCATTGTCCTGGTTAACTTCGTTGTGGTTGATAAAAGTTGACCACGCTGTAATAGTTTTTACAACTACTATGAATCAAAGTTAAATATTTTTTTTTTATTAACAATAAGAATGTTTAATTGGAATGTTAATTTCCTTTTCTTTCTATCCCCTAAAGCCTCTCGCGCCGCTTCGTGACAAATCTCCTTAACAATAGGCCATTTCTTCTTTTAAATAGGCTAACTTCTCAGAGGTCTTAACGAAAAATCCGGTAACCCTTTTAGGAAACAGGCGGAAGTTAGGCCGTACAAAAAGGATAATTTTTTTTTTTTCCAATCACGTACTTTATAATATTCTAGGTAAACACTTAAGCCAAATAGAAATGGATAAATCTTTTCACCGTACTAAGTTAACTTCCAACCTTAAACAACTAAGAAATCAATAGTAGTGTTAGTTAGACCTTTTAGGTTGGGGACGATATAGACTAAGAGCCGACGACACTAAACCTGAAAAAAGTGAGGAAAAAACACTACTGCCGTTTCCAAAAAGCGTCAATATGACGGCAGCAGACAAAATGGGGTCACTGAGTAAATTTTCAGGAAAAAAACTGCTAAACCTTTTTTCTCAACGGATCACAATGTTTTTTGGGGTGCTGAATCCGAATTTAAAGTTTGCTACCACAGCAGCCATCGGCTTCATAGCCAAAAAAGTACCGATAAACGTGTTTTCCCGGAGAAGTGGGGACTGACTGCAAGTTAGTAAATCTCTACAATGTTCCCAAGGCCATAACTTCGCGAAAAATGGCCCGATTTCTGCAAATTTTTTTTTTTATGTCGCAGGTAATAAATCCAGCTACAATCTACTATATATTTGTCAAATACCACTCACTCATTTAACACGAAATCTCAGAAACTACCGAACGGATTGGAATGAAATTCGATATGTAGCTTCCTCTAGGGCCGTAGGTGCTCGCTAAGAAAGGAATTTAAAAAAATTAGCCTGGGTCGCGGCTAATTCGCGAAAAATGCGATTACAATTTTACAATTGGGTGCATAATAAAATATTAATTGTCATATGGTATTTGGAGATAAGCTATGTTAAAAAATAGGTAAGATGTTTAAGCCGCACCACTTTGACCACAAATTAAGTTCCTTATAGTTGTAAACAAACAAAAACACGATCGATGTCGAAACCTTATAATATGGTACTTTCTGTGAACTCATGGTGGCTGCAGAGGTGGACCCTCACAAGTTTGAGTTGTTATGTGACTAGAAGCTATTAAAAGACTTATGTTAAAGAGGAGGTTAAAAGACTTATGTTCTCTGGTGATGACATGTGAGGACAGTTCGCTGTAGGGACAAAAAACTGATAAGAATCAGTGAGTTCTATCAAGTGTATAGTCCCATGTTCTGCCATGGAGAAGATGGGTAAAGTATTAACATCCCTCATCGAGACCCAAACACCAATACACTACTTAAGAAAACTGTGTCTTCAGCTGATTTTTAAGCCTAAATGTTAGTGGAGCGAAGAGGTGAAGAACCTTATTTACTTTAATTTCGTAATCTCCTCAAACAATTTATGCTTGATATGTACGCAAAAATAGAAACAGAAAGACTAAACTTTATTCGAAAAAATCAAAAAAGTTGAGAAGTTGAGACTATATTCACTTAAAGTATGCCATAAGAAAACCTGACGGTCTGGTGTCAGAGCTGGGTAAGGTGGTAGTGCTGCCTCGAAGCTTCATAGGAGGACTATCAAAATAATATAAAATGAACTTTTGCAAATTGTCAAATTTACTTATTGAAATTATTCTAAGAATGGAATTCTTTAGGTTTATTTAAGTAATAATAATTATCAACGTTAAGCTTAACTTTTCCTAATTTAAGTTGTCCTTCATCCTAATGATATTAAACCGTAGCGGAGCAGGGTACTTTGAGCTAGTATACTATATAACGACATTTTTCGCTGTCTTGTTATAGGTAAAAAACCGACGATTACGCTATTTCGTTGTTTGTTTTTTTTTGTTGCGATTTTTGGTATAAAGCCGACGGCTGCCGTGCTTTATCTGAAGCAAACTTCAGATTCGGATTCATCACAAAAAAAACAAAAAAAAAAAATTAAGATCCGTTTAGGAAAAAAGTTCAGCAGTTTTTTGCTGAAAACGTCCTTCTGGAACATTTTTTTCTTCCTTCCGCAATCTTGACCGTGTTAGGAAACGGCAGCAGTGGTTTTTCTTGCACAGAAATTGATTTTTTTGGAAGACCTATCATGACAAGTTTAGTGTATTTGACTCCTTTACTAATAGTTTCTAAAGGGCCAGAGAACTATATTCAGGGGCTAAATTGTATTCTTCTTTTCCTACTGATCCGGCCTTGTAGGTTCTGTCAGGTCTTTTCCCACTCTTGCCACGACGTAGACGAATCGACATCGTCATCCCGTGGTAACACCAACAGATCCGAGACCATAACTTCCTCCAACGACGCCTTGCCCACATCATAGCATTACTTATTCATTAAGATCAGCTAAGATTAAGTTCGTTTTGTCTCCAAGCAAGATATTAGATTAAAAATGATCATTTTTTCTAAATATATATGTCAACCCTTAATTGAATATATACTGCTTTTAATTTAACAGTCGAATTTATTTTGCATGTCACTCATCAAATAATCCTTTTAGATATTTTTTTCTTTATTATTAACTTATTTTGATTATTTGACCCCACAAAACCTTTACGAGAAGAATTATTTCAATAATTCATTATTCCAAAAAAATATTTATAATTTTTCAGGCAAGTAGGTCATGACTGGCATCCCTTTAGATTGATGCTGATCTGAACTCGAAAGAGCGGGACAGACTGAGCAGTATATACTATATTATACGTATCCATGTTATCTTGATTCGGATTTCCTTATCAATACCTCAACTCAATCAGTCCTACACAGACACAGACCACAGACCACGGAAGGCACGAGACCGTGGTACTAAGGCTTAATATAGAACTATTATTATATTTCTAATAAAGGCTAGTACCTCTTCACATCAAGGTTATGTAATATAAAGCTATAAATTCTTGCCACTCATTTCCTTGATATATTGGGTTGAGGAAAAAGTAATTTTGTTTTATCTTAAATGGTTTAATATCGCTTGTCTCTAGCAATCTTAGTTCAATGAAGCAGATTTACAGCGCGTTTGAAATGTCACAGTCAATAAAACAGTTTTTATACGAAAATAGCGTCATTGATTGACTCAGTCGAAAGCATTAAATGTAGATGTAAAAGGTCATTTGACATTATTTAGCTTTTTTTACAACCGAAAAGAAAAAAATGCAGCGCAGGTTCACCTAAAATTGTCTGATATTACAGTGATGAGTGCTTAAGCGAACATCGAGGCGATTAACTTGCAACAAAAACAATAACTATAGATCAACTAAAATAGTTATAAAATTTGTAAATTATATTATAAAAATTATATAACGACTCTAATATATTTATAATGAATTGTCAAGAATTGTATTACAACTAGCATCCCATATCGCTGCTTCGCCTGCATTTATAAGTAAAGAACGTAGATAATTTTTCTAAGAATGAAAGTTTTATTTCTTTATCGACACAGATCTATTTCTTCAATGATATTTTCAAGCATAATTAAAAACCTAATACAACGTAAAAGCATAATTAGACATCCAGCCTATTAAGAAACTTTTCGGAATACGGAGCAATTATTCAGTGTTATTAACTAAAGACCCATGGAATTATATTTTACACACATTATCAACAAGTAAAGAATTAACATTTTGAATTATTAACAATTCTCTTCGGCAGAAATAATATTATTTATTTCATGTAATTGGATTTTATTTTCTAACCACAAAAGTATATGGCAGTGTGGCAAGCCTCGTTTCTGTCATTCAACATTGTACATTTAAATTATGATTTTGGTAAACTTTAGTATTTCTAAATCTTCCTAGAATAATGAAGGTTATATAGTTAAAATTTGTTACGTTACAGACTACTTCAACATTTACTAGACAAACGTTCAAAGCTCCCAATTAATTACAAAAGACTCATTTACATGACAGTGATTAGACCTATTTGGACGTACGGAGTTGAGCTTTGGGGCTCTACTAAACTATCCAATTCATCTCGTATCCAATCTTTGCAATCCAAAATCCTTCAAAAAATCCTCAATGCTCCTTACTATGTGACCAATAAACTTATCCATAAAGATCTAATAGTTCCATATGTTTCTGATTTAGCCCAAACCAGATACCTATCCTTCCATAGTAAACTCCATAACCACTTCAATCCACTAGTCTCCCAACTTGCTTCCTCCTCCATCCCTGATAATCCTCCAAGGCGTCTGAAAAGAAGATGGCCTAGGGACCTTTTAGTGTAGATTTTATTGAAGTGCTACTAGTGAGTAGTTCTTCACAAGTTATTTACATGCCATTGTATTCACTGTCAACACATTTACTTGTTGTATATTATTTTGTACAGTTGTAAATATCAATAAATGGAAAAAAAAAAAAAAAAAAAAAAAAATATATAAAATATTATATATATTATATATATATATTTGTTACAGGTCAGTAGTTTTGCCATTGTGAACTGTATTGCAGAATGGTGCTAACCACACATCTATTTTTGAATTTTACTGGGGTCCACGTTTTCCACAACCTAATTAAGTCTTTTTTTAATAATTTAATTAAATATAATTAAATTTTATTATCATTTTCTAGATCTATATAACATGTTATCTTTGTAACCTCTCTTTAATGGCGCCCATCTATCGCTTTTTTAACAAATATTTAATATAAAATATGTAAATTTTATAATTGCTAGACCTCACTTGAACTATGAACATGATGTAGTTAAAATTTGGTACAGATTGGTTCAGCAGTTTTCTCGGCTAGTGATCACAAACGAAAAATGACTTGTCCTTTTATATGATAGTATAACTACTAGTATAATTTTAATGATAGTATAATAGTATGATTACACAGGCCAACGATGAACAATTTTTTTTAGTTAAAACACCTTATTATTCTGTTTTTTAGGGTGCTAAATCCAAATATGACACTTATTAAGCCGTATCACCTACCATTTTTTTACATTTGCACATCAATATATTAAATTTTTTGATTTATTACAGAATTTAACAGCTTTTATATACTACAAATAAAATTGTAAAATAATTTGTGCAGGATGTAGGAGAGTTGGCAGCACTGCTGAAACAGATATAGATACCATATACAGTTCCAATGTGCTACAGCAAGTATAGGGCCTAAACTGTTTGCTCAGATTGAGCTTAACGACTTAGGGATCTTGGGTTAACAAAAGAAAAAGCTGAATTGCTTGGTTCTAGACTAAAAGAAAAGAAATTGTTGGCAGTTGGAACTAGCATATATGTGTACAGGAAGAGAGAGCAGCAGTTTTCAAAATTTTTTGAACAAGAAGGTGATTTAGTGTACTGCTCAGACATTCCAGGTCTGAACCTGAAAACATTTTTTTTTTGTTGGCCTGTCAAATCAAAAAATGTTCATGTTAAGCCACTGAAAGATACTAGTCTCAGATCAGCCTGGATCTAACGATATGCTTGGCCAAAACTCCTTCCCGTAAAATCAATTTTAGTTTTTTACAAATATATTTACATCGTTATAATTTTAAAAAGACATTCTTTTTATAAACTCCCATTCAATAATTTTCACAGGAGCTACTGAAAAAGGATACTAGTTTCAAATCTGCCAAGTCCTAGCTTTTCGACATTCGAAGAATATCCCTGGCCATCCCTTTTTAACAAATTAATTTGAATGATAATGATTTATATTATAATTGACATGGCTCGCTGGTGTCACAATTGCTTTGCTTGTTTTCGCTCTGGAAATTTCGTTGTCAATGACGAACCTCGCCCTAGCCGGTCAATTTCCAACTTATATCAACATCATTACGGAACCAAACATCGAGTCATTATTGAACCAGACCAGCGGATTGACGTCAATGAAGGTGATGTTGAGTATTTGGCGGGATTGGATAGGAAATATTTATTATCATCACGATTTACTCCTAACCATGGTCAAACCTTTAATTTGACACTCTACTGTAAATAACTAATGCTATTGAAGCAGACGATTCGAGAGAGACAGGAACACATCTTTAGCGACTCAAAAAGTAGTCCAGTTAATAGACAATTGAAGATTGCATTAAATATGCGATAATTTTTGACTTCCTAGCTTCGTTAGGAAAAGTTAGAAGGTAAACATACTAAAAATCCCCGCCCCTGGGGGGTGAGCTAACGGTGGGCGGAGGGGAGAAGTTAATTTTTTTCTGTTTTTCGATTATATCTCGAAAACGCTTGACTCTAGAAAAATATGTTTCAAATAAACATTAAAGCTAATTCAATTTCCAATAAAATTAATTTTATATACATTTGTTGTAACTCTAACCATTTACGAAATACTAGTTATTGGAAATAGATGAATTTTAGGAAAAAAAAAACAAATGTTACTTCACTTTTTGTCAAACTTTTGCTTCTAGAACCTTCCACGATCGTTTCTCGGAAAAAAATGTAAAAATTGTAGAGCATTAAATTTACTTTAATGTCGTATCTACGTTTTTGTTGTTTAAAGCAAATGTTTAACAAAAAGTGAGATAAACCTTTTTTTATTTCAAAAATTATCGATTTTTAATAACTTATATCTCGAAAACCGTTGAAAATTCGACAACTTTGGATAGAATCAATTTTATAGGCAATATAATAAACTTCAATTTTGATCGGTAGCATATTTTTCTAGAGTCCACCGTTTTCGAAATATAATCGAAAAACACAAAATTGGGACCTTCTCCCCTCCCCGCACTGTAAGCTCACCCCCTCCCCCCCCCAGTGGCGGGGACTTTTAGTGTCTTTATATTCTAACTATTTCTAATTATCGTATATATTATGCCCTCTACACCGCTCATTTCAGCACTGATTGACTGGACTAAAGGTAGAGATTGGCTGGTAACTTTAATGCATCCACCGTATAGGCGGGACAACTTCCTATCCGACTATCATTTATTTCGGTCCCTGCAGAACTCTCTAAATAGTGTAAAGCTGGGATCAAAAGAACATTCTGCACATCGCTTGGTTTAACTGTTCGACCAGAAATTTCAGAACAACTACAGTGATGGAAATATGACTGTATCAGAAAAGTCAAAAGGTCAACGTCAAATGCAACATATATCATTGATTAGTGCTTGAAAATCGAATATATATAGCTTTAAAAAAAAAAATTAACATTTTTGTTATGCTGTAGACTCTCTCTTACCCGGTGTGACCAAATCCGATATCGTGTCATTTAATGGCAATAACGAATAATGGTAATAATCAATTATAATTTAAAAAAAAAATAAATATATTTCTTTTTTACGTAAAGGTTCTACCACGAAAAATATGACGTGTAATGTATTTAAGACGAAATAGCACATTACCATCCCATGCATTCCTTTCTAGAAAACAATTTTAATAAAGCAATTATGGGCCTTATGTTAATATGTCTTATGATTTTAATATGACTTTTTGTAAGATGTGTAAGGTTTTCATGAAATCTAGAAAAAAATGAAATACATAGGGGTTCGGCTCTCTGCCTACACTGATACCTCATGAACGAAAAAGAAACGCACTGAAAAGAAAGCGGTCACCATTTGAGGGATCTATTTATGACCTCGATGAACGGGGTTCGTTAGACGCCACAAAGGGACAGGTCCGACCCAAATTCCAGGATTAACTTTAATTACCTTACTGCTCTGATTAACATATACTTTGAAAGGCTCTCTCTCTTATCTCCTCTCCTGTCCTACCTTGGCCATTAAACGATTTATTCAACCTCAAAATGAAGCCTTGCCATCTTCTTTGAAACTTTCTTCCCTCAACCGGGTCTTCTTCGGTGGAATTTTCAAGAAAAATCCAAAAGTTTATCCTTAACAACACACTATACAGAGCGCAGAGTGGCCTTGTAAGAAGAGACAGCTTTCGAGGACCAAAATAAACTTTCAAAAGTGTAAGCTCATGACAAAGAAAACACTTTGAGAACAAAAATTAATATTATAATTTATTACTTTATATTGGGGATGGGTATCGATTGATACACGATATATCAAAAACATCGATATTTTTCTTTGAAAGACTTATAGTTTTGATATATACGTTATGATAAAAAAAAATAATAAAAATAAATAAATAAAATTCATTTTAAATCCTAACAAAACGTTCAAGAACGGTGTCAAAGATGGAGAATCAAAATAAATCCAAGGAAATACCATCACATAACCTTTACCCTTCGACGTAAGCCTACGACTTCTTGTCCTACAGTATTCTTTAATGATATTCCACTAATCCCTGTTGAACAGATCCGCTACCAGTGGGAAGCAAGTTGAGAAACTAGTGGATTTAAGTGGTTATGGAGCTTACTATGAAAGGATAGGAATAAGGTTTGGGCTAACTCAGCAACATATGGAACATTAAGATCTTCATGGATAAGTTTATTGGTGACAAAGTAAGGAGCATTGAGGATTTTACGAAGGATTTTGGATTATGAGGATTGGATACGAGATGAATTGGATGGTTTAGTGGAGCCCCAAATAGGTCTCTTCACAGCTATGTAAATAAGTCTTTTATAATTAATTGGGAGCTTTGAACGTTTGTCTTGTAACTGTTGAAGTAGTCTGTAACGAAGAGCAGTTTCTTGTCGTTTTAGTCTTATTTGTGGATTCCAACGAAGCGGATCTGGTCAACAGGGATAGAATATCATTAAAGGATACCGTAGGAAAGGAAGTCGTAGGTTTACAGGACAGGGTCGTAGGTAAAGGTTATGGGATTGGAGTGTTTGGGAGGCAATGAACGGAACATTGTTTATTGATAATAAACATCTAAACTCATCAGAGGTGAGTTGAGTAATAGTTCCTCTAAAGATTAACTGATCTGAATCATGATGAAATGAATTTCCTGGATTAGAGGGCTGTCCGAATATTTTTTTTTTAAAATACCCCTTTGTGAATAAATATGGAAAAAAATTACAAACTTCCAATAGCCTTTTTTCTAAAATACAATTTTAACACATTTAACAGGTGGCACAGATATTATGCAGATTTATGTCTTATGTAAGTAGAAAAGTGTCTTAAAAGCAAAAGAAGTGGAAGATGGAGGAAAGAGTAGAGAACTCTAGCTCATAGGATATGACTAGGTTATTTACAGAGAAGCAGAGCAGAGCGGGAATATCGGCTAGACACTTGGAGGAGGAATCGATATTCAAGAAAGAACTCACCTGACACCAGATCCGGTATTATGCAAATATTAACATTCCCCCACAGCTACCGCCTTCGTCGTATTTTACATTTGATTTCTATTTCGAAGCGAACCGTATATCAAAGGTATTCCATACGTTAGTAAAATGAACAATAAATAATTAAATACAAAGGATATCTTCTAAAAATGTACTAAAAAACGATTAAAGATTGTAAAACTTTAGAGCTCGAGAATACGCGATTACATTAACTGTGTAATATTCTATAATATCGAAAGCTGAGAATCTTCCTGAACTAGAATTAAATCAACTATAAAAGAGAACAAAAAGTTTGACGACAAATAAATTTCGTAAAACTATCAGGTGCTAGTTCTAGGATTTTGATTACGCTGATGATTTGCTGCTGCTGTGTGAAAATGAAGAATCAATTAAATAAAATATAACCACGCTAATTAAAACTGGTAACGAAATAGGTCTTGTAATTAACAACAATAAAATGAAAAATATGATTAGTAATAGAAATGATATATATATATATCGCTCATGGGCAAGAAAAGTGAGTCCAATTAAAATAATATCGCTCAAAATATTAAAAATATTAAACTGTCCTTAACACCCCGTACAAGTTACCTTTGTGAAGGTCAAGACACAACTGAAATGTGCCACTGTTCCTGCTTCCACCGTTCGCCATCCCGTATAAATCACACATAACGCAATTTTGCGGCCGCCCGCTGACCAAAAACGATCATTATTTTGAAATAATAATAATTTTTTTGAGTTGTGTAACTTTTCTTGCCCTGGAGCGATATATTTCCGGGATATAATTTGAACAGGTTGAGCACTAGTATTTACAACATCATAGAAGTATAGTAGTATTTACAGTAGTAGTATTTCTAGAGGAATAAAATTCAAGAGGAAATAAAGACAAGAAATGATAGTCATTTCTCGATCGAAAAACTACTTAGTTCGCGCTAACTCTCCTGAAATTTAAAAATTAGGATATATAAGACAAACATACTGCCACAGTTATCCATGGAAACGTAAATCACGTTAAGGGAAAAACAACACATTTTCGGAAATAAAGTAGTCCGTAGAATATTGGGTCCAAAAAATATTAAATAAACCGAAGAATTTAGAAGGCTCAAGAATGTGGAATTGCAGTAGCTTTATCCGGTAAACATATTTCTGGTAATAGCAAGACGACGGTTAAAATGGAAATGTAAAGTCGATGGGGGTTTAGTTGGAGGGTGGTACGGCGTCAAAGGTTGGTGGTGTCGGCATCGAACCTTCGGGTTAAATACTAGACCGAGGGTGATAGATACAAAGAGAGAGTTGAGTATTTAGATAAATGAGCAGTCCCTTAGGTTTCCCTACAGGTTGTCATTTTTAACCTTCTGGAAATAAGATTAATATGGGACTATTAACCTAAGGGATTTCATAATTACCTGACTACGCAACTCCTCCTTTCATCCTATTAGAATTAGTCTACTGATCGCTCTTAGAACCCCTTACATTTTCTGTCCACGGTGATAAACAAGGATTAATGTAATTGAAGGGCTTGTTGGAAGAAGGGGTTATGTAACAAACAAAACACAATTTTGAGCAATTGATGATTATTTTTTTTTTTTACATTTTCCTTCAGCAGGAATTTTCTTCATAAGTCTGTTTATAATTATAATAAAACATTCATATTTTTCTAACTAACACTTCTGCACATAAACTCTTCATCCAAAGAACTAGATTATATATATATATATATATATATATATATATATATATATATATTTTTTTTTTTTTTTTTAATTTACATAACTCCTTCTTCCATCAAACCCTTCAATTTGGATTGATAAATTACACTGATAGACTCGATAAATATTTCAGTAGTGACTAATAATCATGTTTTTATTTTTATTTTTTCAAATTTCCTGGAAAACCAGAGGAATCGTCGATTTACCTGAATACTCCGTCCTCTCGCTCTATTATATCTTAGTTTAGTCTAGGACCTAATAGCTTTAAGAAGCTCTTCCATTTTTCCTCCTTAGGTGAATTTCAACATGTTTGATTTATTGTCTTACATTTTGTAAATTAATACATGTAATCGGTGCATAAAAGGGCTGATGTTTTGTATTTTTTTGTATGTTTCTATAACTGATGAAAGGTCAACTTTCGAAGTAAGCCTTCAAATAAAAACTTGCAAAAGAAGTGGAAAATAATTCATCAGTCCTATATGTATTGATCCTTCTATACCATCATGCGTGCCTAGATTAAATATGCCTTTGTTTCGTATCATAAAACACTTTATTACACAAACAGGACCCAAAATGACCAGCTTTTCCTCTAAATGTAATCTATATCTTTAATACAGATGATTTATTAGTAAATAAATTCCGAAAAATAAAAGTATATAAAACTAGAAAGAACAACACTCATATACTCACCCCCTCCCAGAAAAAAAAAAAAAAAGAATTTACGAACAATGAGATAATTTAATATATTAAGAAAAATCATGAATTTTTATTTTTTTTTATTTTTTTTTTTTTTTTTTTTTTTTAGGCACAGCGAAATCTCGTGTTACACGCACAGATTTGGTTGAGTGCGATTTCCACAATTTATCCCCAAACATTCAGACTGACTACATCGGACATAACACGTGTTATAGTGACTTGGCGTGTAAAACGCAGTGGTTATTGATAAGGGGTCGATATGTTTAGCAGAATTCAGATATGCCCTTAACCTAATAAATCAAAAGATAAGGCCTCTTAAATATGCGCACCTGATTTTATTTATTAAAATAAACTGTCAAAGGAAATTTGCATTAAAAAAGAAAAAAAAAAAAACCTTTGATCTCTTTGAAAGCTAAATTACAGAGAAATTATTTTCTATTATAATAATAAATACATTTTTACTAAAGGTTGAAAATAAAATATTTTTATGAGAAGGTATACAGATACTTAATTCCAATATCTCTTCACATTGTAGCACCTGCCAATACGAGTTATAATTAACAATTAATTTAGACCAATTCAGAAAAACCGATTGTGATGAATTAGTTCAATAATTATTTAATTATATATATTCATTTTTTATTTCTTTTAAAAATAATTTAAATTCCTAAATACTAAAATAATTACTTTATTCATTAACTTTAAATATATTGACATTTTTAACCATGCGAGTTATATAAACTTATTCTTTAAAAGTTTAATTAATATGATGTTTCTTTTCTCTTTCTTTTGTATTTTTTATTCCGAAGTTGGATGTTTTTCACTCCTTGTTCATCTGAAATGCAATATTAAGCCGGATTACGGTCTTGTATAACTTTTCCATTAAAAGTTATTGTTTGTTTGAGATTCGTTGATCCCTCTGTTTGTGGACAATGATTATATTTTTTAATGGATTATCTCTTGTTAACATCTTCCATCACTTATATTCTATTAATATTGATATTATAAAAATTAATAATTTTTATTGATTCAAGAAAATTAATAATTGTTTAGGGTATAATATAATATGATATTTTGATTGTTTTCGAAGGTAGATTTTTAATTTATTGATTGATATTTAAAATAAAAAAAATATATACATAAAATAAATTAAAACTTGACAATAACCTGTAATGAGTTCCAATATTATTATTATTGACAATTTTTGACCCCATTGGAGCACTTCAATAAATGTTCTAAAATAGATTGTCCCTAGACCATCTTCGTTTCAGACGCCTCGGGTGGTTATCGGGATTTGAGTGGGATGTTTAAAAACTAGGGGGATTAGAGTGGATATATAGTTTACTATTAAATGAATTTGTGCTAAATGAGCAACATATAAAACATCAAGATCTTTATGGAAGTTTGTTGCATGATAGAGTATTAAGAATTTCACAAAGAATATCGAATCGTCAGGATTGAATACAAAATGAATCGGATGGTTTAGTGGAGCCCAAAAGGTAAAAAAAAAAGGTTCAATTCCAAGTCCAACGTAAATAAGTATTCTGCAATGTCTAGGAAATGTTGGAGAAGTCTCAAACAACAAACTACTAGTTAGCTACATCCCAACTTATCCTACCACTGTCTTCACCACTTACGCTGATGACACATGTGTTATCAGTAAACAATGATCCCTTCATCGCCTCCCAAACACTCCAATCCCATATCTTACGCCTTCAAGAATGGTGTCAAAATGGAAAATAAAAAAAAATCCAAAAATAGCTCACCAAATAACGTTTACACTTCGTCGTAAACCTATGACTCCCTGTCCAACAGTATCCTTTAATGATATTCCACTAATCCCTGTTGAACAGATCCGCTACCTAGGACTCCACTTGGACAAAAGTCTTACTTGGAATCCACATACACACTACGACATTTGTTAGACAAACGTTCAAACGTTCAAAGCTCCCAATTAATTACAAAAGACTCATATGCATGACTGTGATTAGATCTATTTGGACGTACGGAGTTGGGCTATGGGGTTCCACTAAACCATCTAATTCATCTCGTATCCAATCCTTACAATCCAAAATCCTTCGAAAAATCCTCAATGCTCCTTACTTAGTCACCTATAAACTTATCCCTAAAAATCTTAATGTTCCATATGTTGCAGATTTATCCCAAACCAGATATCTATCCTTTCATAGTAAGCTCTATGACTACTCGAATCCCCTAATTTTTCAACAGCCTCCCACACCGTTCCCGATAATTCTCTGAGGCGTCTGAAAAGAAGAGTGCTACTGATGAGTAGTTCTATTTTAGTTAACAACACATTTACTTGATGTATATATTTTATACAGTTGTGAATTTCAATAAATTGATAAAAATAAAAAAAAAAAAGAGTTAAATCAGCTGCTTTTAACAATTGAACGTAGTCTAATTAGGCAGCAACGGTATACTTCTGCAAAGTAATAATATACATATATATTTAAAAATTATTTATTCATATTTACAACTGCATAAATTATGTAGAACAAGTAAATTTGAGGGGAAATGATTACAACTTCACATTTACATGTATATGCCAATAACTTATAAACAACCACTCAAAAGTAGCACTTCAAAAAAAAATTCTATATAAAAAGGTCTCACCCATTTGTTTTAAGACACCTTGAAGGAATATCGGGAATGGAATGGGAAATAAGTTGAGAGACTAGTGAATTTGAATGGTTACGGAGTTTACTATAAAAGGGCAGTATCAGGTTTGGATTATGTCAGTAACATTTGAAAAATCAAGGTCTTTATGGATAAGTTTGTTTCTGACATAATAAGCGCCACTCAGGATTTTACGAAGAATTTTGAATTTAAGGATTGACCCAAATCTCAACTCCAGATGTCTAAATGGGTCTAATTATGGTCATTATTCTATTTTAATTTTTTAAATTGTATATTATAAATATTTCAAACAAATAAAAAATGTTAGAATTTCTTGGTGTAACCACGAATTTATAACGTTTTCCTATACCCTATACCATTTTTAATCTTTAAGCCGAAGAATAAGTAGAATCTATAAAAATATATTTTTTTTTTTTCATTTCATTTTTATGTTTATAGCAACTATCACTCTCAATGGAATTTAAAGGGGACAGAAAAATTCATTGCCTTCCCCCGCCCTAAACTTCCAGACCTCCATAACCGGTAGTAAACTTTTAAGATCATTCTGTTGCCTTCCAAGGGCAGAAGTTTTAATTAAAACGGGATTTTTTAAAGCCCACTTACCAATAAACGGGATTCCTTCGACCCCTTTCTCCTGTTGAAACCCTTGTGATGGTTGAAACGGGAACGTAGAGGGCCAATAATTTAACAAGTTGTAGCGGACTGTATCCAATGCAGAGGCCTAATCGAGCGGAACTGCCGCCGATAAAGAAAGCCAAAGTCAGATATTTAACATCGTTACAGTTTACAAATACCGTATCCGTTCCTTCAAAGTCAATACAAATAATCCAAAGTAACGTATTAGTTTCATATGTAACCATATAGGGCAGTGTCCATTAATATTTTTTTAAATATTATTTAAATTAATATTAATTTAATTAATTAATTTAATTTAATATTAATAATATTTAATTTTTTCTCATTAATTAATACTTTAATATTCATAATTTAATAATATCAATCAATGGATTATAATTTTTAACATAGAACATGTTTTACCGGTGACCTAATTGGTCAAAAGCGATACGTTTTTGGGGAACGCGAAGGCGTTATGCGTAGTTACATAGTTTGATATTGGGAGAGTACGAGCAGTTAGGAGCTCAACTCTTCTTACACTACATTACACTATTTTTGACTAGGTCTCGAGGCCAGACTCAAAAGACTATTTGACTATTTTATTCGTTTTGTTTTCGGGATAAAATTTATTGCAGGAAGCGCTCACGTTTAGGAGTTTTATACGGAAGTAAAGTGGCTGAATCCTTCCTACCTTCGCCAGTATGTTCTGACATCCTCCCTCTTTCAAACCGTCTAATGCCAACGCCCAGCTTACTTTTCCGAACTCCTTCAACTCAAATATTCAGTTAGGATTGATGAATTAAGTGCCACTTCTATTGAGATTATTTTATTTGAAAACTAGTTTCGAATGCTAAACATTCATCTTCAGTTCTAAACCATACAAAATTTTTTCAACACATCAGTACTATGTTACATAGATTATATATACTAAAGTTTTTTAAAAGATAAGACAAGAAATCAAGCACAGGCACTCACCTTCGAGGTAACTAAAACACTGAATTCGTGAGAAGTAAAAGGGGGGCAGGTAGGTTAAGTTTTTGATTTACAATGGGGTTCCCCTCATGACTCATTGGATTTTTCCGTTCTTATGGGAAACAAATTTAAAATGGTGCTATTGGATATGTTAATCTGATCATTTAAACAAAAATTTGGATTGGTTTTAAACGATTTTATTATTTCTAGTGATTCAAAAGTATTTAATTTTAGGCTATTTTCTACTTGATGTAATATTTTTACTCCCGAGTCTTTATTAAATTTGTGGTTATTTTCATTTAGATGGATAGCGAAATTGGAATTTTGGGTCTTATTAGTGTATGCTCTTATATGTTCATTTACTCTTTGATATACTGTTCGTCCGGTATTTCCCGTGTATTTTGCTTCACAGACATTACATTTTATTTCGTATACGCCGCTATTTTGGAAAGGGTCTTTTGTCTTTCGGTGAAGGGAAGTATGATGACAATGGCTTATCTATTTTAAATGCAGGGTTTAAACCTAATTTTTTTAATTCTTTCCCGACTTTAGCGGATATTGGGCCGTAGTATGGTATCAAAATATATTTAGGGGTAGCTTTATCCTCTGGGGGTGCTTTGTATATATTATTCATAGTTTTTTTATGTATTTGTTTTCTTAAAATATTATCGATTGTGGTTTTACTGTATCCGTTGTTGTTAGCTATAGTGTGAATTGTTTGTATTTCTTTATTATAATTTCGTTCATTCATTTAGCGGTATATTAGTATATTCATTTAGCGTACCTCAAGTGTCAAATGTTCAGTTCTTACCCATCAATCAGATTTGCATACTCCTGCTCATTGCTCAGCCACTTTCGACAGATCTTTCGTAATCCGATCCTCTTCTCTCTGGAACTCCATCCCTCTCAACATTCGTCATTCAATTACCCTTTCCACTTTTAAATACCACTTTTTTAACCACCTACTATCCATCTAAAACCACGAAAACTGTCAATAGCTACTTTTCAGTAGTATAAAATATCAACAATTTATATTCATGAAATTTTATTGTTTCTAAACTTTCTGTTAATTTTTATTAATATTGTGTGCTTCCAGGATTATTGGGCCTGGGAGAGGTGGAGCTGAGGTCTCCTATCGCAGTGAGGGCTGGAGACAGCCTCCAGCTGGACTGCCTCTACGACCTGGAAGGTGCTCCGCTGTACTCGGTCAAGTTCTACCAAGGCGACGAGGAGTTCTACCGATACGTCCCCAAGGAGTCGCCACCGACCAGGGTCTTCCCCAGGCCCAAGCTGCAAGTAGATGTGAGTAGTAGAAATATGCTATCTTAATATAAAAATCTTGCAGAAAAAATTTGTTAATAGACTGATGAACTATTTCATTAGATTCACCTTGGATCTCTAGACGGTCACACGTTCCGAGCCGGTATTATAAGCATTTTTCCTTATTTCCGACGACAATACTACCTAAGTACTTTCTTATTCCCTTCACTATAAACCACTGATGTGTCGGTTCTCGACCATATTTTTTCGATTCTCGATAACGATATCACGGTTTAAAAATTAACATGTATTTTATTCAAAATATTTAGTCGCTTAAAACGAATAAAACTAAATTATTAATCATGAATGACGATTTTGAGTTCCTAACCAATAATCGTAAATGACGAATATGTTTTTAGTCGCGACTAATATAAAACGACTAATTGGAAAATTAGTCACCTGACATTATTATTTGCGAATAAAGACTACGAATTGAGAAGGTAATTACTAATTTTTTTGTATTCGTTAGATAATTATAATGTCAGGTAACTAAATATTTTCCAATTAGTCGTGATGATTGACTTAATTATTAATCGTCAATAATGATTATTGCGTTGTGTAGTCCTCTATTAGATCATTTTTAACCAACTGTGTATACTAGTAATAATGCATTATTTTTCTTATTTCTTATTATTATTATTTAATTTATTTATTTATTCGGTGCGACAGTCCTTAGAGCAGGACCAGGACCTCCTCAATAAGTCTCCTCCAACCATCTCGATCCGCGGCCTTGCGGCGCCATCCTCTAACTCCTGCCTGACGGAGATTTTGCTCCACGTCATCTAGCCATCTCAATCTTGCCGCCTTCGAATTCTAAAACCTTCTGGGTTATCTTTTAGCAGTTTTCTAGGAAATCTATCTGCAGGCATCCGTTCCATGTGTCCCAGCCACCTTAATCTCGCTTTTTTTATTTGGGCGACTATATCTTGCTCACCAAACAATGCCATTAATTCATCATGTTTTCTTACTCTCCATTCGCCATTTAGACATTTTGGGCCAATTATCTTTCTAAATATTTTTCTCTCCCAAACTCGGAGTAGCGCTTCACTTCTTTTTGTTAGCACCCATGTCTCGCTTGCATATGTAATAACGGGTCTAATAATGGTTTTATATGCTGTTATTTTAGCCTTACGCGATAAATCTTTGAACCTAAGAGCTTTTTGAACTCCGATCAGGCATCTGTTGCCTGCCACTATTTGTTATTTGATTTCCGCGATAACAGCATTATTATTTGTTACTAGCGATCCTAAGTATTTAAATTGTTCATATTCTTATATTATTATATTCTTTTTCTTAGAATATAGTTTATTTTTCATTTAATTTCTATATGTAGTAAGTAATACTCCCTACGTCGGGCCTAGCTTTTGTACGTAGGGTTTGACGTAGGGCAAGATTTTTTATTATTATCTGGCATCAGGAACCACTAGTTGAGTCATAGCCTGCTCAAGGATACATCGCCAGTCATCTCTATCCTTTCTGCCCTCCAGATTATGAAACCAAGCAAATATCTTGCAGAAACAGCAAAACTAACAAGACCCTGAGTTATTTTTTTATTTAATTTTTCCGGACATATATATATATAACCACCTTCCCAACCCTAAATGTTCCAACAACTGATTTCTTGGAAGTTAATCTGGTAAAAGTATCAATGCCCGTGTGTCCTATGTGGTTATCCAGAATATTATAAAGTAAGTGATTGATATAAAAGTGAGGAGGTGGCATAATGCGTGTCGCGGCAAAGTGAATATTTTTTTAAATTATGACTTCAATCAGCTCGAAAACTTGTTTTCCAGAACGTTGATCACTTGGCTTCTGTGGACCATATGTTAAGTGTGTAATTCAGTATTTATAACATTTTATAAACAATAAACCAAAGCCAAGAAATATTCAATCGAAAATATGTTCACATTCCAGAGAGTGGAATGTATAAAGTTTGTTGGAGGAGAAAATGACATTTTAGGTCTCATCTCACAGCAAACAAGATTATACGCTTAAACGAATTTTTCTCATAACAAAAAGATTTGCATAATCCACTTTCAGAATTGATTTTTTTTTTTTTTTTTTTTTAAAATTTTAGTCTACAGCAAAGTTTAAATAATAGAGCCGTTATGAAATAATGGAAATGTATTATTCATAAGATTATCATATCTTCCTTCCAAGGGAAGGTAGTGTGAATGGCGACTTTATTCTGAAGTTTATTATTTGATCATAAATAGATTAATTGTTTAACCTCAAACTATTATTGCAGTATTTATAAGAACTTAAAGAGAAATTTAAATTTCTTAGAAACAATCTCCCTGTTCTGTAACTCATTTTAGTTTTGAGAACTTTATGAGCAAAAATTTAGATTAAAAAAAAAAAAATATGTAAAATTACTCAATTGTCAGATGAAGGAGTTCATCTTGTATTTGAATAAGCCTATTCAAAACGCCAAATCTCAAACTTTAATATGTTGCGGTACTTAATACAAAAATTTTAATAGTGCATTGAGTGCAAAAATCGTATTTTAGGAGAAAAATGCAATAGAAAGTTTATTATTTTTTCCACAATAATTCGCAAAGGAATATTCATCTCTGTTTCAGCAAACATATCCCATTAGATACAATTTTTAAAAAAAGTAGGCTACCTGGTAATACCCATAGTTAAAAATTAAACTTAAAACACAATTCACAGATGCTATTGACATTTTGCTAGGGTTGGGGTCATTATTGTTGGCCGTGTCTTCAATCTGACCACAATTACCCTGAAGAAGACCTGCAAGGCAGGTCAAAACGTCGGCACTCCAAATATAAAGTTAAAATAAAAAAGCTTGGATGTGTTAATAATACGTGATTGCATCCCTAACCATTTCAAACTATTGTATTGGGGGAAGTTTGTTATGGAACCAAAATTTATTTAACAAAAGTTATCAGACCTATTCGGACATATGAAGTTGAGCTTTGGGGCTCCACTAAACTTTCTAATTCATCTCTTATCAAATCCTTACAATCCATACTCCTTCGATAAATCCTTAATGCTCTCTACTTTGTCAGAAACAAACTTAAGATCCATAAAGATCTTAATGTACATGTGTTTCTGATTTAACTCAAAACAGATACCTATCCTTTCATAGGAAGCTCCATAACCACTCAAATCTACTAGTCTCTCAAATTGCTTCACGTTCCATTCCCGATAATCCTCCGAGGTGTCTAAAAAGAAGGCCGAGAGACCTTCAATAGATTTTTTAATTGAAGTGCTACTAGTTAGTGTAGTGGTTCTTTATATGTTATTGACAAGTCATATTAATATTTCTTCAAATTCACTTATTATATATGTAAATACAGTTGTAAACATTAATAAATTGTTTGTTTTTTGTTTTTTAAAAGCTTTTTATTAAAGTTCACAAATTAATCTAGTGTTATATTACGATATATATTATGATGTATTTTCAGATCACTCTTATTTAAATTACACTAACAATGCTTCCCTGAGAGAGATTTCCTCAAGTACCAGTTCTCCCTTTACAATCTCTTTATATCGAAGACTTCTCATATGTCTATTCATATCAAGTTATTTCCTCTTAGGTCAAATAAGTTTCCTTATACATTTTCTGCTTCTTCGTACATCTTGACATTATATGATTTTAAGAATTGGTCATGCATCTATATAATTGTAAGCTTCTTGATATTTGAAACACATATATTATAAGAAGTATATCTCCATTTACTAGCATATAATATACCTCGTATATTGTACATATTATTTATTTACAATGTACCAGTTAAAGTGGAACCTTTACTCCCTTCGAATACCCAAGTGATGTCTTCATAAAATAAGAGCTGTATTTTTCTTCTTAAATAAGAGTCCACCATTCTGGTTCGACCATTACCAGAACAGCTACAGACTTTTCCAAATAATTTCAGTAAACAAGAAATGTATTTTAGAAAAAAACAAATTTCTCCCCAAGATTGTTACTCCAAACAAAATCAATTTTCTACCCACAGCACTCCTGGAGTCGTAGAGCTAAGATTTATGTGATTTATGTGAAATAAATTTATAAATTTGATATTATAATACTTTATTACACTTTTTGGGACACACCTAGCCTCAATGCAGTGGTTACCATTAATTGGGGGAAAACTTGTGGTCGAGCGTGGTTTAGGCCAAATCTTCTCCCTTCGAAACCGTTGGCCCAGTGACAGTACACTCTTACCAAGTAACGAACCCAAAACCCTTCATGGGTTGTTATTAGCACAAGTTTATATTTATTAATTTATTTTTTTAAATTTTATTATTGCTCTCATCATTTACAAAACTCTCAATAAATTACAAAAGACTTATCTACATGAGAGTAATTAAACCTATTTACACATAGAGTTGAGCATTGGGGTTACACTAAACCTTTTAATTCATCTCGTATCCAATCCTTACAATCTGAAACCCTTCATTAAATGCTTAATGCTCCTTATTACGTATCAAACAAACTTATCCATAAAGATCTTAATGTTCCATGTGTTGCTGATTTGGCCCAAACCAGATACCTATCCTTTCATATTAAGCTCCATGACCACTCAAATCCACTAATTTCTCAACTTGCTTCCCACTCCATTCCTAATAATCCTCCAAGGCGTCTGAAAAGAATATGGCGAAGAGACCTTCCAATGTAGAACTTTTGTTGAAGAGCCACTGGTGAGTAGTTCTTTACATGTTATTTACATGATAATTGATAATTGATAATAATTGACATGTCAATGTAATCATTTTCCTCAAATTCACTAGTTGTATATAATTTACACAGTTGTAAATATCAAGGAATAGTAAAAAAAATAAATAAATGTATTAAAATTTATTTTTATTACAATTTATTAATTATTTTAAATTGTATAATAAATTTATTATATTTTTTTTTTTACTTAAACAGGAATCCAGAGATGTAGTTTGTAAATACCCTTTATAATTTTTTCAAGAAGTTGGGATCCCATTCTACTTGAAGATAACCTTCCTTAAGGTAAATTTTGATGGTAACGGCTATGATGACGAAAACCTGAACCGTTGTCTCTTTTAAAAAGTTTATACAAGTTTTTTTTCCCCTTTAAACATTATTTATTGGCTAATAAGGAAAACACATTACCGAAGTTATTCATCCACCAAAGTTATAGGCCTTCCAAACAGCTGTTGCCAGCCTATAGAATTCCAAATGCTCGTAAAATCTCATTTTTATACCGTATTTACAGCCCTGTCATCGCCTATGTATTTATCGAAAACTCTGAACATTTTGTTTTAATTAATTCCTGTTTGCAATGATTAATAATTTATAATAAGAATTGTCATAAATCAGTATCTTCATTCAGAATCAATATTTTAATTGAAAGAAGTGAATTGTTTTTCTTCTTTTCTATGCCTCATAAAGGTTAAAGTTTATACACACTTACACTATATGATAACCCCATAACAGGATCGTTTATTAATGTTCATATTAATATACTAATGTATAATAATACATGAATGATATATGTTACATTATATTATTTTGCATATGAATGATATATATATATATATATATATATATATATATATATATATATATATATATATATATATATATATATATACGGTTCTTGAATTCATATTGACTGAATTTAACAACTGATATATATATATAATAAATGGATATGTCATAAAACCTGCTAATTGCATTCAAACTGTTTCCTCCAATTAAAGTTGTTCATCATTAAGCTGAGTCCACCATAAGGCTTTTTTTTTTCTTCCTCTATCTAAATGGAATTTTCTTCATCCTAAAATTGGATTTTTGTTATGATAAAATTCCAGCAATGGCGAAATAACCAGCGACAATCAAAAATCGTTAGAACCTGGAAGATCTCACAATAGTATCCTTAGATGAGAAAAGGATTAAACGGGAAGAGAGAGTGTCCTTTTAAAAAATTAAATCAATATTCAAAAGGACGAAAACTAAGTTTTCGTGAAGGAGAGTGGCAATCGTCAGATCGTGTCAGATCTGAAACCAGTATCCTTCTGAGGTTTTAGGGCGATACCTATTTCGGTTCCCTTAATAGACCAATCAAATGTAAAAAAAAAAAAATAATAAAAATAAGGGTATTTCGAAATAAATATCTTGAGTTGAGTTTCTAAAAATGAAATATGTTTATAAATATGTTATAAATTTACGGCCCCCTCAAATTTGCTATGTATAATAATGTACTCTACTACCTTCCAACATTTAAATAAAAACTTCGGTACCCCGACTGTCACGACCAAAATTTAAAAGAACTATAAGGGACAGAGTCCCTTAAGAATAACAAGATATGAATTATAAAAAGTAAATCACATTCATTTCTTTTTTTTAATAGAATGATTACTAAATCCAATATCCGATATTGTAACAAAAACAATACTTTTAAGCGAGACTTATCTTAGTAAGTAAATATGCTGTGTGGACGTCATTAGTGGAAGGTTATCTCTCGGTGCGGAGATGTTATCATAGGATGACGAGGTAACTGTGTCACATGGCCAGAGTAAAGTGCCGGCATAAAGAGAACAAATAATATTATTTTGATGAATGCAAATTTTGATGTTCCGTAATAGCAAAGGGGATGGTAGAGGAGCATGGTAAGCCATGATAAAAATTCTAAAATGTAGCCAATTTTGACGTTTCTTTTTACTTAAAAAACCATGATGATACTCTGGCGAAAAAGATCAAACTCCAGTAGTTGAGTTACTAAATACTTGTTTATTAATTAAATGAAATTATATGTCAGGGTATAAGATACTTTCAATATTTGAAAATCGACACATAATTTTAATTAATAAAAAAAACCAAACAACAATAATGCATACATAACGTATGTTAACACTTTAATCGAAAAAGTTTTAAATCACTGGACAAACCATTTCCCAAGCCAAAGACCCCGACAAGTTGCAATTTAAAAAAGTATAATACAAAGACAAATAGAAAGAGTAATTTGAAACGACGAGTGGCTGCTGGGAGTGAGACAGAAAGCTGAGGAATTAGTTTGGAAGAAAGTTTTGAATGAAATGTTCCACTGTCAGGATTTTAACTGCTAACTGCTAACTGCTGAGTACTGTTCAGATCCCCAAGGCCTTCAGGATTCTTATCAAACTTCGGATTGGATGAGGCACAGAATTAAATATGGCGCTAGTTTTATACACCTTTTCCCATTCTGATAAGCTACATTTAATGAATAGCAGATCTGATGATCAAACAAGTCAAGAGAATTAGTTTGTAAGTTTTTTTTTTTTTATAAATTAATAAAAAAATCTAGCAAATCTCTTATCATTATCTAGAGCAAAGCAATCTATTTTAGCAGCCAACGGCTCCTTCACCTATCTTAATAATATAAATTCTTGTTGATTTAGGAATTCAGCAGAGTGAGCTAAGTAACCCTCAGTATTAGCTATGAAATCATTCATAGTATTCGTTGACCGAAGGCATTTAAATAAATAAATAAAGGCTTAGGGGGCCTGAAGGTTTGATGACGACACCACAAATCTTTGCCCACAGACCTCTCTCCAGCCGACTCAATCAAAACCCAAATCAACAACACTAACCGTAATGTTGCTTCCATCTAGATCTACATATAGTCTCGAAAAGAATTACCCTTTTCGGATTTCTATTATTGTTAGGCCCAAAGACTTTACTCGTCTATTTTAATCGAAGCGATGCTGTTACCTGAAAGATATCTACCGAGTAAATATCCCGCAATTCCGCATTGTGGAGCCTTCTGAATTCTCCAGTATGGTCATCCTTTTCCGAACTAAATATTCCGAACGCAGTACTTTATTTTCGAAAACACTAAGGCGTAGATCTTTCCTTGACGTGAGCGACCAAGTTTCACATCCATAGATCGTAGCCACTTAAATGTCTAAATTGATCGCGTTGAATTGACATTGATCGCTTACATATCATGAATCAATATTTTTTGTCCTAAGAGTTACTTTTATTTATTCATTTCATATTTTACAATTTATACATTCAAGGATTTAGATGATTCGTTCTTGGTACTGAAAATGTCTCGAGAAAAAATATCAGAGTTTCAGAACTTAGCTATACGTCTTTTAAATTTTTTGTATCGATGCCAGGCTGTAAGGAGGATGTAGGATAAGTAGATTGGAGGGTTATTATAGTCAAGTCAATAAACATATTCACTTGAGGTACGCATGATGGTATAGAAGGATCAATACAATTAGGATTGATGAATTAATTGCCACTTCTATTGGAATTATTTTATTAGAAAACTAGTTTCGAATGCTAAGCATTCATCTTCAATTCTAAATCATACAAAATTTTTTCAACACATCAGTACTATGTTACATAGATTATATATACTAAAGTTTTTTTAAAAAGGTAAGACAAGAAATCAAACATGGGCATTCACCTTCGAGGTAACTAAAACACTGAATCCGTGAGAAGTAAAAGGGGGAGCAGGTAGGTTAAATTTTTTATTTACAATGGGGTTTTTCTAGTGACTCATTGGATTTTTCCATTCCTATGGGAAAGAATTTTAAAATAGGGCTATTGGGTATGTTAATCTGATCATTTAAACAAAAATAAACATCAAGAAACATATACATCAAGTAAATGTATTGACAACGATTATAATAACATGTTAAAACTTGAAAAGAACTACTCATCAGTAGCACTTTATTAAAAATACTACACTAGATGGTCTCTAGGCCATCTTCGTTTCAGACGCCTCGGAGGATTATCAGGAACTAACGGATTTGAGTGATTATGGAGCTTACTATAAATGTTTAGGTATCTGGTGTGGGCTAAATCAGCAACATATGGAACATTAAGATCTTTATGGATAAGTTTATTGGTGACTAAGTAAGGAGCATTGAGGATTTTTCGAAGAATTTAGGATTGTAAGGATTGAATATGAGATGAATTGGTTGGTTTAGTGGAGCCCCAAAGCTCAACTCCGTACCTCCAAATAGGTCTAATCACAGTCATGCATATGAATCTTTTGTAATTAATTGGGAGCTTTGAAAGTTTGTCTAGTAAATGTTGAAGTCGTCTGTAACGACGAGCAATTTGTTGTCGTTTTAGTCTTGTTTATAAAATATAAAGAGTAATATGTTATCTTCGCTGGTGGATATCTAAAAAAAAAAGCTGGTGCTCTTACATAAATAAAGAGAAATGAATTAGCTTCCTGTTGATACCTATCAACCAAACTTCACAATCTCACGAAATTCACTTAACACTCTATTCACAAGAGCTACAAATTTATATTGATACAGTAGTAGATTTTTTTTAGTATAATTTTGTGAACATTAAATTAAATTTAAATTCATAATGTTTAATACCACTAACATTCGATATTGTCTTCTTTTCAAAGCAGAACAGCCTATTAATACTGAAACAATATATTGTTGTTTAGACTAAAAACTAATACAGGCTACGAGGCATCAGAGGCATAAATCCTTCAGAGGTTTCTATTAAAGAGTGAAGAACTGCCTTAGTGCGAAACAAACAACAGGAAAGAATCTCTTCCAGATCCCCGAGCCGCTACGAAAATACCTCTACAGTGGAAATACTTGGATGACAATGGGGCCCTAATATATTGTCCTAGGCCGGCTAAAAATAGGGCACAGCCAGCCCCTTCGCCCCCCTCCCTTCCCTTGTTGATTAAGGGGAGCTGCTAGCGCTCTGATTAGGCTCGCCCCCCCCCCCGGGCCCCCTCAGGCAGGGGGCCTCACTTGGCTGGGATCCACGGCCCCCCTCCCCTCGCGTCCCTTACCTCAGCTGAACACCTGTTTCTTAATGACACTGATTACAATGGCGGTGTATTAGAGCAAACAGCTGTGTCCAGGAAATCACATCAACATTCATCTTAACCAAGAAAACATCTAAATTGAATTAAGAAGATTAAAACCAACAAAAACTAAATTTCTCCCTGACTGGCGGGGAAAAAATAAAACATGGATACGTCTATCTATAATCTCTTACTTCTGATAAGAAAACTACAGTCAAAGTTTGTATCCAAGAAGCACCAACTGACCAAGAGCGTGTCAAAAAAAAAAAAAACTCCAACAAAAAAAAATTTAGGAAAAGATGATTTTTTTATTCAAATCAATATAGCTCCTAAACGGTAGGTCACAGCGACAAGTGTATACAGGGTGAGTACCTCTTAGTGTAAAAAAAAAAAATTTGGGTAAAACTAGATAAAAAATGTAGAAAAATGCCGTAGATCTCATCTCTATTCCAATTCGTTGCTGATATACAATAAATCAAAGACTTTTTTGAGGAAACCACGTTTTTCCCATAAAAACTGTAATATCTCCACTTTGTTTAAATATTTTTTAAACATTGGCCACATTTTTGGATTTAGCATTAAAGTTCCTATAAGAGAAGAGCATTAAATTCCAATGAAGAGTTTATTATCTTTAAAATTAATATTTTCATTAAGCGATTAACATAATGTCTTATTTACACACAAGTAACTGCTTTGTATGCCAAATGAGAACACCATGTTTTTTCGGTTTTAAAAGTGAATTTCTCCATGGAATCGAAACAAAATCATTACTTTCAACATATCTTTCGAAAGCTTATTAAATTTGCAAGTTTTAGTCAGAATTGACGTTTAGTGGATAGTTTTGCGAAAAACGGTGAGCGTTGAAGTAATATAAGACATTGTAACTTCCCTAAAAAAGGTGAATATCAAGCTGTTCTTTAGGTCACAAGTTTGTAAAATTCAAGGTTACTTGTACTTTGCTCTTATAGGAAAGTTAATGATAAATCCGAAAATGTGGTCAAAGTTTGAAAAATACTTAAACAAAGTGGAGATATTACAGCCCAGCCATGAAGGGCAGTTTAATCCTGCCTTTACAATAAACTTTCGAATGGACGGAGACAGCGGTGTGGCGGTGATGAAACATTGGGAGGATCTTTACGATTACAATTTGTTTTCATATTCTGTTTGTTTTTTTTGGCACCGACTCCAAAAATAACTGATCATAAATTGTGAATAGGTATATAAGTATCGATAATTTCGTTGATTGTCATTTAATGGTTTTTGTTTCGAAGCAATTAAAATATTATTTTTTATTTTTTAGTTAAGTTTGTGTATGTAGGTTTAATCTTGAAGTCGGTTTTGTTTTTTCTCTAAAAATTATTTTTATTTTTCACTTTTTAGTGGTGAGTGTATTTTTGTTATACAGTCAATTCTCGATCTTCAAGCTACCCTGATAAAAAGTTTGAGTTACTGAGCAAAGATTTATCGAGGTTATCATTCCACTTACCTTCATATAATTGGGAAAATTGAACACAAAATCGGAGTTGAAATCATTACGTATATTTTTCATTAATGGGTATGCGTATGTAGTTTGTACATACATATAAAATCATTGATACAGAAAATTAAATACCACGTACCAATTTATTATATAACTTTCAACTGCATTGCGTTTTTCTCTGAGGGTGCCTAAAAGTAGGCTTACCGCCTTCCACCAGTGGCGATCTTTTCTTTATTCTTTAGGATGGTTGAAAGAGAACTACGCAGAATTCGGAATTCACTAGCAACAAACGTCCAATTTCTTTCTCCTTTCTGCAATTTGCAAATCAATTTTAACTTTTCGTTAATTGAAAGAATTTTCAATATTCAATGTAAAACCACTCGAGTGAATAACTAATAATAAGTGACTGGTGTAACTATAAACTGGAAAGATAAACAATGGCTGGAAATTGGAAAACAAATTACACATGAAATTCTTTCAATTTGAGTTCGAGTTATAGAGGCGATGACTTCTAATATGTAGTTTATTTCATAGAGGTGGTCCTAGAAGTTACACTAATCCCTGTTGAACAGATCCACTATCTAGGACTCCACTTGGACAAACATTAAACTTGGAATCCACATACAAGACTAATACGACAAGAAACTGCGCATAGTAACAGACTACTTCAACATTTACAAGATAAACTTTCAAACCTCCTAATTAATTACAAAAAAACTTATTTACATGACTGTGATTAAACCTATTTGGACGTATAGTGTTGAGTTTAGGGACTCCAATAAACCATCCAATTCATCTCGTATCCAATCTTAACAATCCAAAATCCTTCGAAAAATCCTCAATGCACCTTACTTTGTCACCAGTGAACTTATCCATTAAGATCTGAACGTTCCATATGTTGCTGATTTACCCCAAATAAGATACGTATCCTTTCATAGTAAACTCTATAACCACTCCAGTCCTCTAATTTCTTAACTTGCTTCCCACACCATTCCCGAGCGTCAAAAAAAAAGATGGCTTAAATATCTCCTAGTGTATAATTTTTATCGAAGTGCTACTGATGAGTAGCTCATTTCAAGTGTTGACGTGCTATTAAAATAGTTATAAAGTTTATAACTAATGTTATAATATAATATAATGTAAAGTTTGTAATATAAACACATTTATGGTATGTATGTATATATCTTGTATAGTTGTAAATTTTAATAAATGATATTAAAAAAAAAAAATAAAATGTTTCTACTTTCTGAATTAACAACTTTCTTACTTAATAATCATGTGATGAATTAATCTGAAATTAATAGTTCAAGACGATATAACTATTTTATTATACATTCTTTTTTTATTTAGAAGACTATGTGCTCCATAAAATATATTCCCTTTTTTTCTTTCTTTTTTTAAAATTTATTGTTGATTTCTTTGTCTTTTTTCAAATTTCTATTTGAATGGATGGGAGAGAAATAGTACTGATAAGCTGAAATGTTTATCAGTCGAATCCCAAAAGAATTATTACCTCTATTTAATTCCGACAGCTTTTTTATTTGTTTGTTTTTGTGATTCGACAATCGAAGAGGAAGTACACGGGTATCCAAACATGATATATGAAAAATCGAGAATGAAATGAATGCCTCGTTTGAATGCATTAGAGCCAGTAAAGAGGGCAACTAATGAATGGATACAGAGCCAGAGAGAGGAGGGGGAGAGGTGGGGGGAGATAGCGGGAAGAGTGGCCCAATGTCATCAATCCTATCCCTTTCAACAAGTTTCAATATCGTCGTTAAACCTCCCCTCCCCACCCCTCCACCATCCATTCTCGGCTCTCCAATATCCAATATTATCTGTTATTACTAGATATCCTTCCTATTGTGAGCTACCAGGGAAAGTAATATTTTTTTTAAATCAATAAAGTTATGAGCATATGGTGATTATAAAAAAACATAGAGGTTGAAATGCTTCTGGTATTTGCATTATTTCATGCTTCAAGTACGTCAGAAAATTAACATCTAGACAACAGTCAACGAACAAATGTAAAACATTCATATAAGGCATAGACACAGTCACAATGTTCGATAAAACACGCAAAGAAGAGCTGGATGAGGGACCTGCTTTACTTATAAGATAGCTATCATACCAATTCAAGAACAGAAGCAGGTAATGCTGGGTACATTCATCTCCAATTTTATCTACTATAATCTCTCTCTCTCTCTCTCTCACACACACACACACATACACACACACTCCTTTAACAAGCTACTGTAGATGTTAGAAAGGCGTCCTTCTTCCCCAAAACCTGTCTACGTCGACTCATAAAGACGGACCTGGCTAGTGCTTCTCCATTTGTTTGTTTATTTTGACCTAACGTCCTTATGTACTCCAAAAAGGCCAGGAAGGACGGGTTATTCTACAGTTTACCAACCTGTTCTAGCCAAGGTTGAAAAGTCAAGATTTATTCGTAGGTCCGCAACGAAATTTTAACCCACCCAGGAGGGATTCAAACCCACAACCTATATATCGAGCGCGCTGAGACCCTCGCCCCAACTCACTCGGCTATCGAGCCCCCAGTGCTTCTCTATAACAGTTAATTGAATAATGTTCTAAGGTTTCTTTTAGCCCGGTTTGATTTATTTTTTATTCTTTAATATCATCGATTTCTTTATGTAATGTTTTTTTTTTTTCCTTTTTAAAACCATTTTTATCTTTTGTTTGGGACTGAAAACAGTGTGTTGTTTTTACAAAATACGGGGTGCTGGCCCATTTCTCAACCCCCTACCAGGTGGACTCGGTTTGAATTCAGGGTATCCTCCCCTAGACAGGTTGCCTTCACTACGGCTTGGGAGTCCTGTCTACCCCGCTACTCTTTTAGTCGCCTCTTACTATAAGCTAAGTTTACTGCAAAAGTATTATTTCCTTTCCCCCATCTGTAGGGGATTTTTTTTTTTTTTTGTTAAGGCGGAAAACACAATAGTTCAGGGGATTTTTTTTTTTTGTTACAATAGTTCACACCATTCACACCAAATAGCTGCTGTGGTATAGCCATCTAAGAAGAATGGGGCCAGAAAGATGGCCAAAGAAGATATTCCATTACGTCCCAGAAGAAAGGCGGAAAAGAGGCCACCCAAGGAAACCATGTGTTCGAGGAGTTGAGGAGGTAATGGCGGCGAGAGGATTACGGGATGGAGATTGGGAAGACCGGGAATACTGGCGGTCCAATGTATTGGGTCTCGGTATATAGGTCTAAGGTTGTCAAACCCGATAAATAAAAAAAAACAAAAAAAAAACATTTTTAGTATTAAGAACTGGTTATGGTGTACTTAATAGATAGCAATGTCTCTCCCCCCCTTCACCCTCCTCCCCTCTCTCTCTCTCTCTCTCTCTCTCTCTCTCTCTCTCTCTCTCTCTCTCTCTCTCTCTCTCTCTCTCTCTCTCTCTCTCTCTCTCTCTCTCTCTCTCTCTCTCTCTCTCTCTCTCTCTCTCTCTCTCTCTCTCTCTCTCTCTCTCTCTCTCTCTCTCACACACACACACACACTCTCTCCTTTAACAAGCTACTGTAGATGTTAGAAAGGCGTCCTTCTTCCCCAAAACTTGTCTACGCCGACTCCTAGAGACGGACCTGGCTAGTGCTTCTCCATTTGTTTGTTTATTTTGACCTAACGTCCTTATGTACTCCAACTAGGGCAGGAAGGACGGGTTATTCTACAGTTTACCAACCTGTTCTAGCCAAGGTGGAAAAATCAAGATTTATTCGTAGGTCCGCAACGAAATTTCAACCCACCCAGGAGGGATTCAAACCCACGAACTTAGATACCGAGTGGGCTGAGACCCTCGCCCCAACTCACTCGGCTATCGAGCCCCCAGTGCTTCTCTATAACAGTTAATTGAATAATGTTCTAAGGCTTCAACAAAAACTCTCTCTCTCTCTCTCTCTCTCTCTCTCTCTCTCTCTCTCTCTCTCTCTCTCTCTCTCTCTCTCTCTCTCTCTCTCTCTCTCTCTCTCTCTCTCTCTCTCTCTCTCTCTCTCTCTCTCTCTCTCTCTCTCTCTCATTCTCTCTCTCTCTCTCTCTCACTTTTTTCACTATAAAAAATCTTAAATTTTGAAACGCTTTAGCTCTGTTGGTGTTGCTCAGATCAAAATTTCCAGAGAGATTTGCCAACAAAAATCCAGCGTTTACAATCTATTAACGCCCGATCTGCTGATTAATTCGATAGGTACATAATAGGCGCTAAGTTTATCTTAAGTTAATCAACTTGGGGAAGTTATCAGCTCATATATCAAGATTACAACTTCTCTTCATTAATTTGAACTGAGTAACTAATTAACCGGGATACTTCACTCACTAATAGTTAACTAATTATTAAGGGCTAAGCCCAGGCAAGGGATAGCACACCCTCCCTAACACGAAAGCTACCGCTAATACCAGCATACAATGTGTACCTTAACATAATGTTGTATAGGTATAGGAAAAGTTTGTTAATATTATTTTTAGGAAATATATCAAGATATGTTATCTATGGAACATAACACGGTCATCCATAAGTCAAGTGATGTCATCAAGTATTGTTTTCTCTTAAAGAATAAGGGGGTGGGGGGGGGGGGGGGGGGGGGAAGGCTTGATTCAGGGATCTATAGGCGGAGTATATTCTGCATATACTTATTGTATATATACAAACTAGAATACCCCATCACGGCTTCGACCGTTCTTATAAGTAAAGAACTTAGATAATATTTTAACTAATGATAATAAAATTAACTAATAATTTGTTTGATTTGTATATCGATACAAAAAAAAATTGCACTGACATACGCAATTATATGAGGAGGTGAGATGTAAAACTCGTTCGTCCCATTTTTTTAAAAGTTGGATATTAATTTTCTTTTAGGAAGATATTTATAGATAAAGATATTTATTGATAAATATATATCGCTAATATATTTTAGAGTCCACTGGCATCTCAATTTAAAAAAAAAAAAATGGAACGAACGAGTTTTGCATCTCACCTCCTCATATGTTCGATGATATTTTGACGCAGAGCACTAATTTTTAACCTGTTACCATAGCACACATTATACATTATATTTCATACATTAGGGGTATGAAAATCATGTTAAAGCATATTTGGAAATCCATTTTTTTATATTAATGTATGTTTTGGTAATCCAGATAGACAGAGACTATCAGGAAACTCTTGCGGATAATAAACTGCATCAGTGCTCAAAACTAAAGGCCCATGAATTGAGGCATGTAAATGGAAAAGGCTGTAAGTGCCAAAAATAAAATAAAAGATTTTTAATTGGAAAATGAATGAAAAAGTTCCATCGCCAATGTATTGGAAATAGCCCTTCATGATAGCTACCTACCACTGTTTCCATTAGATCGGTGATGGAACTTATAAATTTTCCAACTAACATTTTTTTAATATTTTATCTATTTCTTCTGGTTGGATTTTAATTTCAAACCATGAAAGCATATGGCAGTATGGCAAACCTCGTTTCTTCAACTCCATGGTGTACATTTAAATTTTTATTATTGCTAAAACTTCCTAGAACTATGAAGATGATTTTGGTGAAGATTGGAAACAGATAGGTTCAGTAGTTTTACAATTGTAAACTCAACTATGGAATGGTGCTAACTACATTACGGTCGATTTTCAAACTTCACTGGGATCCACATACCGCCAAACATATTAAATATGTTTTTAATAATTTAATTAAATATGGGTAAATTTTCTTATAAATGTCAAGCTCTATATAACAATGTACCTTTGTAACGTTTGTAGAATGGAGCTCTTTCAGTCAATTTTCAAACTTCATTGTTGTCCACATGCTTTCGCTTTTTTATTTGCAAATTAATTGAAAATCAGTAAAGTTTAATATTGCTAAACCTTCCTCGGACTACATATATGAAGTAGATAAAATTTGGTGCAAATTGGTTCAGTTTTGTATTTTGGTTAGTGATCACAAACAGAAAATGGCTCGTCCTTCATGTAATAGTATAGATTGTGATACATGTTATTATTATAATTATTTTTATATATTATCATTATTTTCCATCTCAAAGGTAGGTAATTATTAAAATAACTTTTATTAGTTTTCAATCATTCCTAAATTTATTTATTTTGATTTTATACTGGGCTATAAAAATATTTGGTGGTAAGTATATGAGAATTTATTTTATAAACTTCAAAGACAACTACTTTAAAATAACTTATAATGAATTTAATCAACGTCCAATCAAAACGTAGTTTGCTGACTGATTACAGTTGAATGACAGGCGGAGCAGCCTCCTAGTCTTCTGGAACAAACTGTAGCTGTCAATTCTCTCTCTTAGCACTCCACAACTTTCGAAAGTATTTTTATTATCTTCACTGACCATGTTATTTATAATTTCTGTAAAATATGTTATATTATATATGTTATTTCTGTAAAAAAAACCACGGAGAGGACAAGAACGGGATGGAAAACTATAGTAGTTATACTGTATGAATTTGTGATTTGAAAAGCCCCACTAGTCCACATTTTTACGAATGTCACTATTTTACATTTTCTTATTTTGTTCAGGCAGACACATGTGTGTAAAAACCGATTGCTCGCCGAGTCTAAACCACTGAAATGAGAGCCATAAATTCCGTTGAGTGGATGAATGCCACATGTCCAGGACTAGTGGCGTTTTTCCTCTAGTGGCACTGCCATGGGGACTCAAAGGCAACTGAAGGCAAAGTCACGTGAATGCTTCCTTTGTTATCGCACAAAACTGATTATATGAACCGCAACAACCTAATAATATTAATATAAAAAATTTATAAAAACAACCTAATATTATTTATAAGGCTTATCATAAGCTCATAATTGGTAGATAAAGTAAAGAAAAAAATGTGTTTTTTGGATTGATTTTCGCGTATTTAATTTGGTGAAATACCACCGTTGGTTGGAAAAACCCAACATGTCCATCGTTGGGTGTAAAAACTCCACATTTCAATCAATTCCCAGCAATGTAATTATCATAAAAAAAACAAGACTATAGTTACCAACGCTACTTGGCATGCTTTATTGAAAACACATGTATTCATTGAGGGGGAAAAAATATACATGATAAACAGTTTTTTGTGCCTCCTAAAAAGTTTCGATTTGTGGACTCGTGGGGTTTTTCAAATAATCTATTCATATATAGTCTAGGAGGTAATGGCACATTTATTCAATGGACTAACGTAAAGCTACTGATAATCTTAATTGAAAGTCCTTGCCGGGTACAATTTGGATCGCCAAGTCGTGCAGTCCCAAGTGGGTGCATTGGTACATTTATATTGGCTAAATTTTATAATAATAAACAACTAAAATTTATACAACAGCTAAATTAAACCCAGTATTTTATAGGGTCAGTATTGAAACTGACTCGCTCAAACACTTCTTCAAGCACTTTTCCGAGAAAGCGGTACTCATTTTACAACAACTCAAAAAATATTTGTTCGATCCAAAACTTTAACCCACGTAATGATTCTCGACCTTTCCACGACGGATAGAATAGGTTGGTAACCTGTAGGATAGTCTGTCCTTCCTGTCCAAGAAAAACATTAAGCCTCCCCCCCCCCCCAAAAAAAAAAAATTAAAAATTCTATATTCTATTTTTGTATATTTACATAATTATTGTTAACTTATACGTTATATGTTGTAGATTATCAATGCCATTAGCTGTTTAATAATTGATTCCTAGAATAATTACTATGTGACGCTTCTTCTCAGCTTCCACTGGTTTTTGACACTAGTGACACGGCTGAGAGAACAGCGTCAGGATTTCTGTGGGCCTAGCTTACCCTCCCATAAGTGGGGCACAAGCTCGGTCTAAGGTTTCTCTGGGATGTCTGTGTACATTGTAAATATAGTGTGCTTTCTAATTTTTTTTTTTTTTTTTTTATAATTTTTTATTATTATTTATTCATTTTTTAAATTTAATTTATTTATTTTCTATTTATTACTACTGTTGATTATATTATTTATTCTTTCACTTCGTTATTTTTTTTAATTAATATTTACTATATTTTGTACCTTGTATAATTAGAGGAATTTTTCTTCATTTTTTTAAAAATTTAATTTAATTGTATATAGTGTATGAATGGATTCTTTGTCATCCATATCACTCATTGCTCTTTGAGAGGCAGCTTGTAATATTTACTCAATAAAACAATTGATATAAAAAAATTATAATAATTATTGTATATGTTTTAGCTGTTACAAGGATTATTTTTGGTACGCATTTTTTTTTTTTTTTTTTTTTTTTTTTAAATCGATGTATCGGTATTGAGAATCAATCAATAATAGTTTTTGATCTTTCAATTCCACTCAAGAAAGAAATATATTATGCGTAAAATGAGGTTTATACGTCATTTCTAATTAGGACAGGAATTCATTAATGACCTGAAACGAAGCCCCCACCCCTTTCCTCTCCCCTATTGCCGGAACATCTGTGATGAATGGTACCTTGGAAGATCTCACGGACAAAGCCGATCACTTTAATGGATAGGCTCGTCGCCTCATCAATAATCACTTATTCTTATCAAAATTCAATCAGACCTGGGCCAAAACATCGATTCTATCTGGCTCCACCCACTCGTATTCGAATTATCAAATGTAAACACATGCTAAACCAGCAACACCCTCCTGCGAGGGGCGAGTGTATATATCATACCCCGTGGAGGAACTTGTTGACTGTGTGGATATAATTGAATTTACTTTATTCTTATGTACTATCAAATAAGTATTAATTAATTAATAAAAGGTAATTTGTAATTCTTTAAGCATAATTTAAATATAATAGTTACTAACAATGAACCAAATAATACATCTACTGTAGTTAACATAAGGCTATTATAATGTTCATTTGATTTATTGGTATTGAAAATAGACAGGATTATTAAAATAACTATAATTATTGAGAGATGTTTCATGGAATGTAAATTTAAAAAAATCACCGTTTTATCAAATTCCAGAGTTCAAAAGTCTGTAAATATTTTAATGCTATTTAATATTTACCAATACTTAATAATCCATTTAGAGCATTCTCTGAGCTTGTTTCCTAACACTGGACTTCTTTAAATAAAGTCTCAGTTCAGTTATTTATTTCAAAGAAGAAACATAACAGTGCCCTACGAAATTCTCGTAATTTTAAGACATTACTGGAAAAAAAATTTCACAGCCGCTGAAGCAACTCGTGAAATTATTAAATATGAAGGGGAAGGAGTCCTTGAAGAGCGCACTGCGCGGCGTTGTTTTAAAAAATTTAGAAGTGGAGATACGTTGGAAGGGAAGGAGATCTCCGGGTGGCCATTAATGGATATTGGCGAGGTTCTGAAAGAAGCTGTTGAGTCAAATCCGTCCAAAAGTACTCGCGAACTTACCAGGGAGTGTGGTGTGTCGAAAGATACTGTTAGTTGCCATCTTCTCTCCATGGGGAAGAGGAAGAGTTCTTTGACAGCCATCCCAAGGAATGGTATCAGCGTGGCATCGAGCAATTGGCTAGCAGATGGGTACTGACTGTAGATAACAATGGACTATACTTGGAGTATTAATTGTATCAAAGAAATAATAATACAAATATTTGCTTAAGAAACGGTCATTTTTTTATACACCCCATTATAACATTTGTCGCTTTGACCTACCTTTTAGGAGCTTTATTGATTTGATAAAAAAAAAGTCACGTTCTAAAACCTGTTTGCTTATTTCTTATAATCATTGATTATTAATTTAATTATTAATTTATGTAATTTAATCGGGGCAGGAGTAACCGAGTGGACTAGGACAAGTGCAGTAGATATATATAGTTAAGCACTGTCGAGCGTGGCCAGCACTTAAAAGGGTGACCGCCATCCAGATTAGACCACATAGTCCAGAAACATAGACTAATACGGCGCGGATTCGATTCCCATCGATAGAGACAGTACACTGTCATCTTCCTGAAAGTCACAGGGATGTGAGCGACCCTTGTGCCTGTCATAGCTCTTGGTCCTTCAGGTTGGTGGTTGGGCGAAGGGCTAATAACTCCAGTCTGTAAAGACCGTCCAATTACGAAACCTTCAATCAGCCTGAAAAAACCTGTCTTAAAACCGGTAATGACCCCGGCTTTGTATAACAAGGATACCAGAAGTGGTGCAACAATCATGCACAACAAAGTGGAAGCGATGTTTCAAGATAAGCAGTGGTGGAGCAGGCTGGTAGGAGTGGTCAAAAATCTACAAGGTCCGTAGTGCTTAAAAAAAAAAATATATATATATATATATATATAAATAAAATTTAATTAATTTTACCCTTTTAATTCTAAAATGTAAATTAGGAAAAGCAGTAGATTATAGATAGGCACATCCATGATTTATTGTTTTTCCAGACAGGGAGAAATTGAGTTTTTTTTTCTTTTTTTTTTAATTTAAGTATTAGCATCGAAAAAATAAATTTAAAAAATATTCATGAGAAGGTAATGGAAGACTTCACCTATAATTTATCCTATAATAAACTAAACACAACACCTCGCCCACCGAACTCAACCAACCGATATTCACCAGCCGGTATAAATCGTCAGTTCATCTAGTCTTACGGAGCTGATCTGTTAATTAATCGGTAATCTGATCTCATGGCCTATACCATCTGTTGAATGTATATCACCAATCAGGTCACCAGACCGTCACCTAAATAAACAATCACCTGTAACTAATACTGGTTTTGTTGTATATAGGCTATTAGGTTTAATTTAATACAATAAATTCTCACATTGAAAGTTTGACAGCAACAACCAGCATAAAAGAGATTAATTTTCAACGGAGCCGACAAGTCTACAAATCAATAAAAAATACTTGTACCAATAACAACTCATGAAGAGTCTTGGGTTCAGTACTTAAGGATGTACTGTTAGTATGCCAACGGTTGTGAAAGAAGGAGATTAGGCCTAAATCACGCTCAAACGTCATGTTTTTCCCAATTATGGTTAAGGCCAGTTTGTAGAGGCTGGGTGTGCCTCGCGACCACGAAATCGAGCCGCAACCGAAATAACATGTAAGTATTTTTATTTTTAATTTAACTTATATCCGTGGCACTGGTGAGTGCATTATATCTGCTAAGTTGTTTTGTAAATTTTGGGTTACATAAACTAGAAAAACTGTTTTGTTTTTTTCTCTTTATTTTTGTCCAAAGAACTTAATTATGAGGCTATAAGAAGATAAATCCTAATTTGTAAATCATTCGAAAAATTGCGTCTTTCCTGAAATACGATTTTTGAATTTAACCCATCATTAACAAGGTCTTTATTATTTATATATTGCATCTTTGCATGCACTTTTTCTTTTTTTTTTCATTTATTTCTATACATGAAAGGAATCATAAAGCCATTCATATTACTTATTGCCCTCACATAAGGCAGATTTAAATACCCACTCAAATGTGCATAGTATAAAATTAGAAAAGATAAATATAAAAGTAATGTACATTAATAATCCATCGCTTCTCTTCCTTTTTATTTTACAAATACGGACCAATCCAGCTTTATGTAAAGTACTAAAATATTAATTAGCACAATTGACGCCATGGCTAAAGGTAGAATCATTAGCTGCCATATCGATCATTAATAAAATATCGACTTCATCATCAATCACGAATTAAGTCATGGCATAAATGGAAGAAGTCATTAATAACGTGGCGAACGATATCGATAACAGCCTGCCCCGGCGTACAGATGTCCTCATTCGATTCAATCACGGATTTCGTTTCAATAAATGATACATTATTAATTTAATAACAATATTGAAATGAAATGAAAATCAATTTTATACTGGCGCCATTGGCCCTTAAGAATAAATATATTGGCGGCCTGGCAGCTGTATATAAAATTGAGGACGTAATAAAGGCAAGAAAAATAATAAAATTAAATTACGGAGTAAAAAGTAATATTACATGTTATAAATATTATACGAAAAAACAAAGTAGATCCTTTTTTTTTTTTTCTTTTTTTTCATTTATTGATATGTACAACTGTACTAAATAATATACATCAAGTAAATTTGAGGAAATGAATATAATGACATGTAAATCACTTGTGAAGAACTACTCACTAGTAGTACTTTGAGCTTTGGGACTCTACTAAACCATCCAACTCATCCCGTATCCAATCCTTCGAAAAATCCTTAATGCTCCTTCCTTTGTCACCAATTAACTTATCCATAAAGATCTTAATATTCCATATGTTGCTGATTTAGCCCAAACCAGTTATCAATCCTTTCGTAATGAGCTCTATAACCACTCAAATCCACTAGTTTCTCAACTTTCTTCCCTCTCAATTCCCGATAATCCTCCGAGACGTCTGAAAAGAAGATGGCGTAGAGATCTTCTTGTGTAGATTTTTATTGAAGTGCTACTGATGAGTAGTTCCTTTCAAGTTTTACCATGTTATTGTAAGCATTTTTAACACATTTACTTAATGTATATTTGTACAGTTGTAAATTTCAATAAATTGTAAATAAAAAAAAAAATTGTATAGTAGTGCGATATATGGTCATGGTACCTCAGGAACGAATTTCAGGCAACAAATTTTCTTCAATCTTGCATCCCGAGATTTAAAAAAATCTCCGTACTCCATACTACCAAAATCAAAATGGAGGAATATAATGGAAGAAATCAACAGTAGTGATATTGATTGTGATGGACGAATTGATTGTAGAAGGAAATTACGGAAGCGGTTTAGGAGTCCAAGGTTGGAAATTGTTCGGCGGATAATAAGGGAAACATGATCTTTCCCGGAAAGGGTTTAGTCAAGGTTAATACCGAGGTTCGTAACGGAAGTGTGGAAATTTATGGGATTCCAGGTAGGGAATTGAGAAGGTCCTTAGAGCCCAATACAATAGCCTTGGATTTACCAGCATTCAGATTCAATTAAGTAGTAGTGGCCAAAGAGAATATAGTGTCGAGATTTGCTAGAATTTTCGCGGTAGTGTTTTACAGTTCACTGGGAAAAAAAGGAGAGGTAAATTTGTGAATCATCAGCGTAGAAATGAGAGCAACGATGTTTAATGAGGGAATAAACGTCAGTGATGTATAAGCTAAATAGAGAATGTAATACTGAGGAGCCCTGAACCACATTAGAGTCGATTGGAAGAGGAGAGGAAGGAGGAAGGTGAGACATAATTCATGATTAAAAGATGATTATATCACTTGTCCTGATAAATTATTGATTATGACAGATGTTAGAATTACGCATTTCCACTGCTAAAGGGTAATATTCACTGTTACTGTCAAATCACTTTCAAACATATTTCCTTCACATTTGATATTGTTCTCATCCTCTATTATTAAACGCAATGGAAGATTTATCCGGTCATTACCACAAAATTATTACTAGAGATGGGCTGATTAGTCGCCAATCCGAAAAAAAATGGAAATTAGATTTCATAATTAATTTTTTTCTAACTCTGGAAGCAAGTTGAGATTCTAAGGGATTTGAATGATTATCGAGTTTACAATGGAAGGTATCTGGTTTGGACTAAATCAGCAACAAATTAATAACAAATTAAGATCTTTATAGATAAGTTTATTTGTGACAAAGTAAGGAGCATTGAGGATTTTTCGAAGGATTTCAAATTGCAAGGATTGGAGTTTTTTGGACGAGATTGGTTGGCTTAGTAGAGCCTCACAGCCAAACTACGTATTTCCAGATTACTGCCGTGCTAATCGGAATCTTGTAATTAATCGGAAGGTTCCAACGTATGCCTAGTAAATTTTGATAATTAAATAAGCACTGTCACAGAATTTATTGATGATATATAAGCGTATATGTCTGTATATACACACAAACACAAACACATATATATATATATATATATATATATATATATATATATATATATATATATATATATATATATATATATATATATATATATAAAGTGCAGTGGTAGGTTTATTGAATAAAAGTAAGAAAGAAGGACGGGGGTAGGCTTGTAAGGCGATCACGTAGGAGATCTGTGCTGATTCGAGCAGCACGTAGAAGACCCTCAGTGACCTCAGCCACTCCTTCAATCGGTTTTATATCGTCCAGCCGAGAGCCGATATCTTATTAAATAAATAGCAACCAATAAAAAAAAAATAAAAAAAAATATAGCATGTTAATCACAATGTAACATAGCTTAGCGTTACTGGATTATAATCATAAGGAGGGAGGGTTATCGGGAGTTTAGTTATTATGTGTTTGCATAGATAATTTTAAACAATAAAATGTAAGCAGAGCTGACCGTATAAAATAGGTTAAATAGTTTTCGAAATGAATAAATATCATCGAATAAATTAAAAATAAGCCGTTTGATTTTCCTGAATCTAGATGTTGAGTTACAGATAATCTTGTATTATTAACCCTTAATCTTAAATGTAAAAAAAATAAATAGATAAAACATAAAACTTGTTCTTCAAGATAATATATTTTCTATCATTGGCTTACCCTCCTGGTATGCGCTCTATGAAATAACGCATGAACATCATAAATCCTAATCTTATATATATATATATATATTTTTTTTTAATTTGAATAATTCCAAGCTGCCTCACTCAAGGACAATTAGTATGGATGACAGAGACACATTCATACAATATGTACAATGCTATGAAATAAAGTAAAAGAAATGAAGTAAGAAAATTAAAATAGACAGTCTTTAAAGATTCAAAAAATAAAATAAAATATACAAGAGATAAGATAGAATAGAATAAATGATAATATAAAATAGCTAATGATTGTTGAAACTAATGAATAAACAAGAAAAAAAATAAAGACAGAAAAGAAACAATCAAACTACATTCATACTAAACTAATGATATGGAATAAAAAAAATTAAAAAACAGTTTTGAATTTTTATACATCAAAGTACGCAAAATATCGTTATACAGAGAAGTCCTGCCACGGATCTCACTGTTTTCAAGTACACTTCTCGAAATATTTAAAAACATTGTTGAACAGTGCACACACTAATGCTATTGTCACCTTATTGGTGCGATTGTACTTAATGGATTTCTAGAACCTGCTCCGAACGCGTTCAGACTCGTAAATCGAAATTATATGATAATCGAGAGTAGACTTTTGAGTAAAGACTGAATTATTTAGAATTAGTGAAGTGCTAAAGAGGTAAAAAAAAACACCTAAGGTACGTATGATGGTATATAAGAATCAATACAATTAGGATTTATTAATAAATTGCCACTTCCAATTAGATCAGAACCTTCAGTTCTAAAACATACATTTTCAAAACATCAGCACTTTATATACTAACGTTTTCAAAAATGTAAGGCAAGAAATCAAATAAATTGGTTCTCACCTGAGGAGATCTAATAAAGATCTGAAATATATCCATAGCGAATGGGGAAGGGCCAGGTAGGTTATATTTTTTTTTGTGGGTTTTACTTTGGGTTTTTCACTATGACTAATTGAATTTTTGCGTCCCTATTGTGATTTTGTTTACATGGCCAGATAAACATTTCTAATAGCTCCATTTTAAATATGTTTCCAATAGGCTCTTCCCTTCCACTATGGATATATTTCAAATATCCATTAGATCTCCTCAGGTGAGTACCAAACCAATTTTTACCTTGTCCTGATGTTCTGAAAATGTTATATGTTTGTTTAACTGAAGATGAACTAGTTGTCTAATAAAATTATTCCATTAGAAGTGGCCATTAATTTATCAATCCTAATTGAATTGATCCTTATATCACCATGCGTACCTCAAGTGTTTTTTTTTTACCTCTTTAGTACTTCACTAATTGAAAATAATGCGGCCTTTATTTAAAAGTCTACTCGCGTTCTTCATATAATTTTAACAGAAGTGGCAATTAATTCAAATTCAAAAGAAAAAAAAAAAAATTTTGCAGTAAAATATATATATATATATATATATATATATATATATATATATATAGTACTAAAAATAATTTATGAAATATAGTTTATTACATAAATTTATAGAAAACATTCCGTTTGCATTACTTTCCGGACAAGCCAATATAGTGTATTCCTCTATTATTATTATTTTGTAAACAGCTGTTCGATAGTGTTGTAAAAACACATCAATATTACAAGCCCGTGTTTACATTAAAGAAATTCCATTAGCCTTACAATCCCTTACAACACCCGGTTCCGTAAACAATTATATCAATAACAGGCTCCTACAAGAGAAAACCAAGAGGGAAGTGTATAAAAAACCTGGTTGATAGATCGCCTATCGTGACCACGTCAACTTAATCTTGGGGAAAAAGGTGCTGCCGAGCAGTGTCCCTCATCCCTGACACCCCACACCCCACACCCCACAGTCCATTATCCCGCATTAAACTGCATCTAACCGTATACTATACTGCCATACCTGCATCTAACTGGATGGTGATAAATATTATATAACTCAAATTATTTATAAATCATACATTCAACAGCAAAAAAAATCGGACACTCTGATTTGGTCTCATTGTTAAATACGTTGTGAAACGGAACAGAAAAAAATGCTTTGTGATAAATACATACCTTCATGTCTTGAAAGAATGAGGGAATAGATTTAAAAAAATAATTTCTACAACTGAAATTTTGCAAATTCTACTTCTCTGCTATTTATTGAATTGTTTTAATTTATTTTATGCCTGGCAGGATTAGCGCCTTTCGTTGTGGAAGAGGGGAAAAACCCGCTATTAGAAGAACATCCCTTGTCAGAAAACCTGATAAAAATATCGAATAAAGTTTTTTTAAACATGTGTTAATTTCTTATTTTTTCTTTATATTATAATTTTTTGTTATTGATTATTAAAAATTATTCATTTGTGGCAGATTTTGTGTAAATAACTTATAAATAATCCATTTCTTAACATAAATTAAAAAGATTAATGTATTTAACAAAATTATGAGACCAAATCTGAGTGTCCATTTTTTTTTTTTTGCTGTTGAGTGTATTATATTTGTCCTAAGGAGTATTATGAAAACCAACATTGACATGGTATTTAAAAAACAAATTTTTGAAATATGTATCTTTCCAGTTCTGTCCTATGGAAGTCAAACATGGTCTCTTAAGAGTTTCAAGAAAATAAAGTAAGAGTCTGGCAATATGCAATAGAGAGAAGTATGATAAATATCAAAAGAAAGGATAGGATCAAGTACATTGATATTCAGAAGAAAACAGGGCTCAGAGACTCTTCCATGCTTATAAAAAAATTAAAATGGAAATGGGCTGGACATGTGTTGAGATCTACTGACGACAGGTGGTCATATACTGTAACCGGGTGGACACCACATGACAATATTAAGAACAGAGGAAGACAATTGAAGAGATGGAGCGACTCCTTCAAAAAAAGAGGCTGTCCCAACATGGTGAAGAACAGCAAAGAATAAAAATTCATGTAGAGATAAGTGGAATCAGATTTCGAACCCCACCTCACCAGTAGGACTGGTCGTCTTAGGAAGTGTAAGACCATTACTCCTCTTAAAAAAAAGAGGAAGGCTAGTGCAAAGAAGATGTGTATGTATTTATTGTTTAATTGTATATATTATTTAGTTGCACAATGAAAGCTATTTCCATCCATTCATTCATATTATATTTGTAAAAGAGAACAAAAATTCAAATTAATGAGTCTAGATTACTTATAAAAGATTTTATATAGTGTATTATTACACATGGAATGTCCTTGATAATATGGAAGAATCCAATAAATAAATTAAGTCGGACATCAATAGTTGGGGCTATGGTTTCATCAAGGACCATACCTAATATTGATATAGTTTTTAATAAACCCCAGAGAGCTATGGTCAACATAGCAACATCTAGTTCAAGTTGGGTATTTTATTATTATTTATGTATAGAATGCACCTAAGTTTCAAACATACGAAGACCTTTATAGCTCTTACATAATACATAATATCGCACTTCTGGCATTATTTAAAATTATAACTGGAATGGTTATGAGTAATGAATTATTAGCGCTATTTAATGGGCTGAGTCAGAAAAAATGACCGTATTAAAGGTAAAAATCAAAATTTATTATTCTTCTACTTATAAGGTTTTGAATCGAAAAACTCACGAACCCCATTTTCAACTTTATTTAAGTTGTGTAATGTTTTTCCACGAAGGAAATGAGCCATTGATCTGAACAGGTGGTAGTCTGATGGTGCTAGGTCTGGACTATATGCCGGCTGAGGGAGAAGCTCGATTCCATCCAAATTAGCTAGTTTTTCTTTTGTAAGGCGAGAGGTGTGGTCTGGCATTATCTTGTTGGAACAATACGCTTCCTGCTGACTAAACCCGGATACCGCTAAACCAAAACATCGCAAGGTGAAGTGGGGTAAGTTCTTTTATGGGGTAAGTGCATTAGTCCGCCATAATTTTTTATTGTCATTTTGTTACATCAACTGCCATCTGTTGTATGTAGACAGAACTTCATACCCTCCAAACCTAACATACTAGAGTGCTCTACTGTAGAAAATAATAACCTCTCTAAGAATTTTTATAGTTCAACCTATTGATAATAATTTTTTTGGTAATGTAAAACTCAATAACTCAGTGACTTTCTCACTATTTTTTTAATTTCCAGAAGAAAAATGATTGCTGGGAGTTGCTTATTTTTGCACTTACCCTATCAAAGAATCAATTTACTGCTAAGGAATTTACAAGAGATTTATGCACTTACCCCGTTTAGGTGGGGCAAGTGCGTAAATGGGACTTAAAATTGATTTTCCTTCGCACTGATAATAAGTTTTAGGATATCAGGGAAATCAACTATATTGCTGAAATGAGTATAGTTCAACGTTTGCAATGTAAAAAAAAATATTATCCTAGCATTAATAGCTGATTTTTTAGGTTAAGTTAAATATGAACTTTGCACTTGCCCCACCTTCACCTTACATTCTCTGCAGTTCAGCTGAATAAGGCTCAAAATTTATAGAATGCGCAGAGCGTCCTGGTTGACTACTGATACACGCCCTGATCCTGATTTCCTTTCAAGGCTCAAATTACCTTCATTAAATTTTTTGGAACCACCTTCTTACCGTCCTTTTATTCGAAGAGTCTTCATCCTTAAATTCAACCCATAAACGAGTGGCTTCAGCAGCTGAAAACTACAGTTTCCAATAATGAAGCAAAATTACAAGAATTTTGTACTTCACTGTCATTGTGAACAAAGAAAAGTTTAAGAAGCTTAAACAAGAACTTCTTATCATAATTCTAAGCTCCCGAATGTATATAAGAGAGGAATTACGATGCAAAGTTCAAACACGAAGATAACGGTCATTTGTTTCTGACTCATACCATTGTATTAGAATAAGTTATATTTAGTTTTATTAAAACATTCCTATTTAATGTTAGAATTCTCGAATTCCGTACCACTCTTACTTATCCATAGGAACATCAACACTTTACTGTGTAATTGGAACACTCTTCTAAGCAATTTAATAGCCTTTTAGGTCTTCTCCAAAAAAAAAAGAAAAAAAGTATGATCAATTGGACGACCAATTTCCCCCACCCTCTTCCCCTCCACCAATCCTGTTTGCCAAAGTCTCACGTGATATACGCCCACACTGGGTTAGGAGTTTTTAATTAATCCATTAATTTAGTTGACAGAAAATTATTTATGGGTCCTAAGTCCTGATTGGGTTGCCGACCAAGGTGCTTATCACTCACTGAATTATGATTTTTTTTTTTCTTCTTTTAAATATAAGTTTTAATTCCAGTTAAGTAGGACCCTATTCAAAAACAAAAAAGTCCTGAACTGAAAAAAAAGTTTTAATTTACGACAAAACAGGTTTTGATGATGAACACCCAGAATGATTAATATTTTCCTTAAAGCTAATCATCTTTTGACAAAACTTTCTTACAAAAAGCGATATCGAATAATTTCAGATTTTTAGCTGTCAATCGATTTATAATTTAATTAATTTTAACCCTAAAAGCAAATAAATAGCTTACTGTTGATCAAGAAAAAAACATAAAACCTTTCAGTTAAACAAGTCAACGATGAAAATCATTTTTTTTACTGAAGAAACCTTATTTTTATGTATTTTAGAATTCTGAATCCAAATATGATACTTGAAAAGGAATTTCACCTACAATTTCTTCCCATTTAACAGTTCACCTTTATAAATTAATCAATTTTTAAACAAATATGATATTGTTTGCATATTTAAAAACAGTGGCTGTAATGGGTGTATGTGAAGTTGGTAACACTGCTGAAATGTTGATTATGCATTTCTGTTGTCAGCTGTTCTGTTTACAGTTAACCCTTTAACAGGCAATGTATCCTGGAAGATACTCATATTTAATGCCTTCAACTCAATAAATGACGTAATGTCCGATGCATTATCCTACTCATTCTCGTCTAATATCCTTTATTCAACCTTGAATTGCATGATACTTGTGTGGGGGTTAGCGTGGCTATAGCTATTCTAAGGGGAAAAAAAAAAAGAAGAAATGTATTCAAAAATCCCCGGCCTGCCCGTTAAAGGGTTAACCTAACCTCACTTTCATGTTTCATGTGCTCATGAGACCTAACCTTTACATGTGCTCAGAACAATGCCTAGTAGCGATTGTAAATGCTCTGCTGACAGGTTTTGTTACATCTGTGATTCATGAGTTAGTGATTTATAGTATAAATACCAAAGAAACATTATAGACTGTGTAAAAAAGGTTAATTTGCCATACTTTGAAACTATATTTGGTAATTACGATAAATCGTAGGCGCAGCATGAGGTATGAATGTATAGAAGACTCAGATAATGGACGAAAAAGAAGCTATTATATTCGGTGTCCCCATGATGTGGAGGAAAAAAATAAATCATTCTGATGATAGCTGTTTTTGCAGTTTTGATATTACTAGTCATAACCCAAAAAATAAGAAGGTCACCCACCATCTTCCCTAACCATCCGACCAGTAGGGAACGGTGTAGGGTTGCCAGTCACCGAACCACTAGATGATTTAAATTTAATTCTAATGAAAGTATTTTATAAAGTAGAATCAGAGATAGGTAAATTTCTCTGAATCTGCTGTACTCCAGACGGGTGATTGGCCCAGTGCTAGAGGCCCCGTATCCTCGAGACAACTGGTGGTTAGGCTATACCCTCCAACCTTGGGACTTCCAAGAAGCAGCTCTGAGGTCAGTACTGTACATGACCTTGTGTATGAGTAAGTGTAAAGTATACTGTTCTGTTGTGTAAAAGTGCCATGTACTAAACTCAGGAGCCCGGGGGAGCGTTATTCCCCACTAGTCGGGCACTTTGACTAGTCCCTGCAGGAAAGGCACCGGGAAGGGATGGTATCCCCCCAGAATGTTTGAAATGCGGTGGACAAGAACTCCTTAAAGCCCTTTAAAAGCTATTTCAGGAAGTATATGATAGGAAAAAAATTCCCAAGGACTGGGAATATAGCATAATCCTTCCAATGTATAAAAAAGGCAATACCACGGATTGTAGTAATTATAGACGCATTAGTCTGCATTCTTTGGTCTATAAATTATACATCTATATCTTAGAAAAGAGGCTCCGGCGGATGGTGGAGGGGCAGCTAGAAACTGAACAAGCTGGTTTCTATCCTGGCCGGCAGACCCAGGATCATATCTTTGTTCTCAGGATCATCGCTGAAAAGGCCCGGGACAGAGACAAAAACCTGTACCTTGCATTTCTCGATCTTAGGGCAGCATTTGACTCAGTTCCAAAAAAAGAAATTTGGAATGCTTTGGTTGCAAAGGGTGTGCCAGGAGATGTGATTGAGGCAGTGAAGTCAACCTACGAGGAAGCCACTGGAGTGATAAGGATAAATGGCACAGAATCAAAACCTTTCCCAATTGCAAGAGGAGTTAGACAGGGAGATAGTTTAAGCCCCCTCCTGTTTATAAACTTTATGGACGAGATCCATAAAATCTGCAAGCGTCGGACTGCCTGGACTAAAATTCAGTATCCAATTTGAGATGAGAGAATATGAGAACAGTCCTCGTACAAAGCTTTTTATATGCCGATGGCATTGTCCTCATCTCCGATTCAAAGGAGAAACTACAGCAAGCACTGGTAGAAAGGGAAGAAGAGCTGTTGAGTAAAGCTATGCGAATAAATGCCTCCAAGACTAAAGTGCTGGTTATGGCGAGAGAGGAACAGGAAGACGTCCAATTGGTTTGCAGCGGAGAGGTTCTTGAAGTGGTGAAGGATTACATCTACTTAGGTACCGTAATTACTGACTCTGGTAAGATAGATGCGAAGATTTCAAACAGAATATCGAAGGTAAATCAAGCATACTACCAGATCACTAGCAGTATCCTCAGCTGCCGTGAAGTGGATAAAAAGAAAAAGATGCACATCTATAAGTCAGTATACATGCGGCGGAGAAAGCTGGACCATGTTGGACAAACATTACAGTCGCATAACAGCAGCGGGAATGAGGTTCTTACAAAGATCGGTGGGGAAAACTAAGAGAGATCGCATAAGAAACGAAACAATTAGAGAGCAGCTGGAAGTGTCTGAACTCAAAACCACTATGGAAAACAGGCAACTTAAGTGGTTTGGACATGTCTGCCGCATGAACGAGGACATGGGCCCTATAAAGGTATTAGAGGCTCGACCCACCGAGAAGAGACCACGAAGGCGTCCCAGAGTTTCGTATCAGGAGTTTATACAGAGTATTGGAGTTAGAAGAGGAAAATTCTTCAACCAACTGAAGCGGTTAAGCGAAGACCGGGAAGAGTGGCTGCGCTGGATAGAGGCTCCTCGACGCTAGAAATGGCATTGTGAGGAAGACAAAGAAGAAGAAGAAGAATCAGAGATATATGAAGCAGATGATGATGAAAAATTGTAATGAATTACATCAATCGTAGAGCCTAAATTGTTTATTCAGACAGGGCTTAACGACTGGATTAAGGATCTTGCATTAACAAAGGAAAAAGTTGAATTGCTAGGATCAAAACTAAATTACATGCACTTGTTGGCAGTTGGAACCAAAATTCATGTATACAGGAAGAGAAAGCGGCAATTTTTGAAGTTTATTTTAATAAGAAGATGATTTGGTACACGTGTTTTATACTATAAAATAGAATGCACATTGCTCATTAGGGTGATAAAAAACTAAGGCTAGATTGGAATAGTGTGTGTATGTGCGGGGTGCTTTAATTTTCTATTATTTACTTTATCCAGGCAATTGTTTATATTTAATTTTCCCCTAATTAGTTTTTAATTATCAAAATGAGGACTAATTGAGTTTGTTCAGTTTAGTTGGATTTTAAATGCTTCGTTTTGTTCCTCTCCCTTAGAAATAACATTACACTAGTCTGCCAACAAGGTCATTTCGCGCCACTTCTAAAGTTATTGTTACCTAATAACTGCAAGATTTTTAATCCAAAAATATTATATCAGGAAGTAAAATATGACAGCTATTATTACAAATGGATCAGTTCGTTTAAATGCACTATAATGAAACATTCCACTCCTTTTCAGAGAATAATATCAACTAATAAGAAAAATATCTACTAAGTTTGCAAAAAATAAAATTTTTGGCCCGATTTATCGAGAAAAAAATCAAACAATATTATATGACTATATTAGATGACAGAGAAGGACTATTAAAACATATAAATAAATAGATTTCTGTTGGTTTTCTATAAAATAAATAAATAAATAAATAAGCAACAAAAAATATAAGAGAACTACAACAGAATTACATTATATCATTTAGAGTAACTAGCAATTAGAAAGATAATTAAGGAATTCCATTAAAGATCAATATTGGATTTTTTCAGAAACTACAGTGGAGTTGTGGTTATAAAATGAAACTACAACACTAAAACGACAGGAAAACTACCCGTCGTAATACAGACAACTTCAACATTTACTAGAGAAACGTTCAAAGCTCCAAATGAATTACAAAAGACTCGTTTACATGACTGTGATAAGACCTATTTGGACTTACGAAGTTGAGCTTTAAGGTTCCACTAAACCATCGAATTCATCTCGAATACAATCCTCACAATACAATATCTTTCGAAAAAAAATTAATTTTCACAGTATTCCATTATTCTCTATTGAACAGATTCGCTACCTAGGACTTCATCTGGACAGACTGACCGTCATTTATGACTTTTTCAACATTTACTAGACATACGTTAAAACCATCCAATTGCTTACAACAGACTCATAAACAATAACATTAATTTGAACATACGGAGATGAGCTTTGGGGTTCCACTAAACCATCCGATTCGTCTTTCCAAAACATTTCTAATATCTGCAATTCGAAATCTCCCGAAAAATCCTCAATGTTCCTTACTTTGCCACCAATAAACCTATCCATAAAGATCTTGATGTTCCATATGTTGCTGATTTAACCCAACCCAGATACCTATTTTTTCATAGTCAGCTCCATAACCACTGAAATCAATTAGTTTCTCAACCTGCTTTCCACTCCACTCCTGATAATCCTCCAAGGAGTCTGAAAAGAACATGGAATGGAAACCATGAAGTGTAAAATTTTTACTGAAGTGCTACTGATGAGTAGTTCTTTTTAAGTTTTTACATGTTATCGTAATTGTTATCAACATGTTTACTTGATGTATACATTCTGTACAGTTGCAAATTTCAATAAATGCAAATTAAAAAAAATTAAACTATAAAATAAATTATTATTTATTTATCAATCGTACTGTAAAGTATATATGATATACATGTATCATTCAAAGTCCTATAAAAAGTCTTGAACGGAAAGAGAATAAGAATAAAAAAAAAAAAAAAAGATTTGATAAATTTTCAAAAGGACGAAAATTAGTTTGGCGTGAAGGAGAGAACAAGGATAAACATCGGTAGATCCTAACAGATCTGAAAATAGTATCCTTTAGTGGCTATTCCTACATTACCTTAGCCTTTCCTTTTCAACAAACTTTTATTTGTCCTTTTCAAAATTGATTAAATCTATATAATTAACAAATGACTATCTTTTGCAGTACTACTTCACTAATTAGCATCACCTGGTAATTGAAATAGGACCGCTGATAAGTATTTCAGCTCTGGTAGACGGTCGCTATAGTAACAAACCTACTTTTACTTAAACGGATAAACTAAAAGTTTTTTTGGAGATGTAGATAATTAGGGTAGGCAGTCATAGATATTCAGCAGATCAAAATAAAATGTTTATTTTATTCTAATTCTTAAAGCCAACGTTTCGACTTGCAATGCAAGTCTTCATCAGGGCTAGAAAAAAAGAAAACAAGCAAAGAGGTATGACTACATTGTAAAAATATATGAATAAACACACACCAGAACACATAGGAATGAATGAGAAAAATGAATAAACATAAAATGAATAATAAATAACTGTATAAGAGTAAGGATAGTAACATAAAGGAAATATATTAAGGCCAGTAAAGACGATTGAATTGAGGCTAAAATGAGAATTAAAATGGGTGATAGTTGCTTAAATGCTAATGAGTAATCTCGAAAAAATAATTGGTGAACATAAACAGTGTAGATGCTAAGTTGTTGAGATAATGAGGACAAGTTGCTGAGTTAATACTTAAAGGAGTTAATACTTAATGAGTAGATACAGAGTTATTGATATATTGAGGAAAGATAGCTGAAATAATATCTGAAGGCAATGAAGCCAGTACAATAAATGTAAACTATTGAATTAGAATTGAAAAGAATATTTCAGGAGTGATAAAATAATGACCTTTATATATTGCCTTATGTTACTATCCTTACTCTTATACAGTTATTTATTTTTCATTTTATGTTTATTCATTTTTCTCATTCATTCCTATGTGTTCTGGTGTGTGTTTATTCATATATTTTTACAATGTAGGCATACGTCTTTGCTTGTTTTCTTTTTTTCTAGCCCTGATGAAGACTTGCATTGCAAGTCGAAACGTTGGCTTTAAGAATTAGAATAAAATAAACATTTTATTTTGATCTGCTGAATATCTTTGACTGCCTACCCTAATTATCTACATCTCCTATATATCACAGTCAACTATACCTCATGATTAAAAGTTTTTTTGTTTTGTTTTTTTGTATGTTTGCTTATTTGGGTTTAATACTCCATCCTTATGTACTCCAATTAGAGCAGGAAGGACGGGTTAACCTACAGGTTACCAACCTATTCTAACCATGGTGGGAATGCCAAGATTCATTTCGTGGGTCCATCACAAAATATATTTAAACCCGCCCAGGTGGGATTGGAACCCATTTTGCTTCATTGTTTAATCTTTTTTTATTAAACATATTGTATGAATGGATTCGTTATAATCTATATTACGTATTACTCTTGAGTGAGGAAGCATGTTATATTTATTCGATGAAATAGAATATTTTTTTAATTTTCGAATCGGTCAGCTAAGGACCACGTCATTTCAACTGTTTCTTGTTGCATCGAGCTTTAACATCTACTCACTACTTGCGCATTTGTTCTCGATGCTGTTGTTTCCTTTCTTTGGAGCAGGTTTGCCTGATGGAAGCTTATATTTTCTTGAAAACATCGGTGAGCTGTTAGTATATTCTTAATGGGGGCATGTTCCCAAATATCATTGCTAGTAATTCCAACCTCTTTCAAATCTTTGCCTACCTCAGTGAAACAAGCTCCCTTAGTTTTCTTTTTGAGAAAGTACGTGAAGATTTGTCAGCCGCATTGGGTTCATTCTTGTTATATGGCAGTTAAAGGTAATTCTCGGTATCCTTATGGGGTCAGTTATTTTTTTCACGTGGGTGTAAAGTTCGTGGTTATACCATCTCCTATATTTCCCGTTTTCTTTCACTGCGCTCATGATTTTTCTTAAATGATTTCTTTCTTTCACTTTCAGTCACTCCAATAGTCCCTTTCGATGCATTGCAAGGCACTCTGCATTTTATAATCTGGACGGGTGACAGCGTGGTTGTATCTTAACTTGGCATTTGTTGATATTAATTTTTTATAATAAACAGCTTTTGTTAGACTTCATGTCATTTCCATTACCTTCTCTCACAAGTAACTCTTTGGATGCTAGCCTAACATTAGTGATGAACTCAGTTTTCTCAAAAGAGATCATAAGGTCTGCTTTTATATGGAGTTGATTAATTTGTGCTGCATTTCTTTTTTCCGGATTTCATTTAAGTTAACCTCGGATATATATTATTTTACTTATATATTATTGTTTTAGCATGGCGTGTTCATAATTATCCATAGAGTTATCATATATATAAGAGCCCATTAGCAGGTAGGAGAGAGTTGGAACTAGCTAAGATGGATGAGATGATGCGAAGACGACAAGAGACCTGAAAGCTCCACCACTTACTCAGCCATCTAATCTATTTTCTGTTCCTGCTCATTTGGATGTAACTTATCGTAGCGCCGCACTATATCTGTCGTCCTTCGTGTCTGTTCTGCATTTGGAACTCTTCCAAGAGTCGTTATTTTTTTTTAACGACTAAGCTGTCTGCTATGTAATTATAGAATGATTTCGCGTATTGTAACTTAAAAATAGATTAACGATTGAGCTGACAGGAAATTGATGCAGGTTTATGGTTACAAACAATAAAAAGTAAAAATAATAATCTAAAATATGTCTGTTGTTTGGTTTTAAGGGCAAAAACTGAAGTTAGCTGTTTTGCCCTGTTAGATGTAAAAAAAAATTGGAGACGATTGACGAGAGGTCCAGAAAGTAACGCAGATGAGGAAGTGTCTCATAACCAAACATTTCTTTAGTGTCAGCATCATAAAGGTGAATTTTATTGGCTGCCAGTTAATACATGACGTACCCAAGTTTCTATATTTTCACTTTTCTGATGGACTTTTCGACAGCGTATAGGTCTTGAGGGATATACCGTATCTAATGTAAAACTGTAATAAATAATACTTTTTTCTTTATTGCCATATATGAGGAGGTAACATTCAAAACGTGTTTTGTCACAGTAATCCCACTTTTCAGCAATAACAAAAAACGTATATCATGAGTTTTGTTGTTTTTTTCTCGTCCTTATCTCTTTCACTCGGCTCACGCCCCCCCCTCACCATATGTACACTACTCAAACGTAGTATTGCATTGTAATTGTAACGGGAACTTTTGAAATCCAGTATAAAGAACTAAAATGGTTGTTAATAGACAAATATCAACCATGTCTGCCATATGTGATACAAGAAAGTAAACGTTTTTACCAAAAGTAAGGAATTATTAAATTAAAAATGATTACGGACAATTTACAGAAGAAGAGAAGAAAACGACTACATAACGGAAACTTTAGAAATAGAGCGTGCGTTTCTGCTGGGTGAGGCGTGGTTAGGTGGCAGTTCAGCAGTAGACATCACACAGGGTTGTAGTCTGATAGATATTAGCTTATTAACATTAATTACTCCCTTGGCAAGCTATTGTGTAGGGTGACAACTACTCTAACCGTATAATTTTCCCGTTATTAATCTATTAAATGTTATATAGTGTACGGCCCCCCGAAAATTTTGTTGACAAAAACTGATCTCATTTCAATCTTCTGAATAGCCGCCATCTCCTTATATCGTTACGAGCAGTACGAGCCTTACTGAGCGACCGTTTTACATGGCCATCCACCAACTTCCCTGGGGTTGCTTCGGAATTATCTACTACGAGGAGGGAAACTGTTATTAAGAACAAACTTATTGACCACTTCTAACTCTTATTCGTCTTAATACAGGACAGCCCAACATACTTGAGCCCACAATACAAAAGCTTCAGATTATCACTCTTTCTCATATCATCTGCAATCAGAATCTGACTTGGGGTTGTTGTTGTTTTGTTTGTACTTACAAAAGGGCAATTTATACTCACATTGCAACTGGCCAAGTGTAAGCCCGAAGATCAAATCATCTCTAAGTTCGACCCAGTTCATTCCCTTGATCATTGATTATTTTTACAAATATAATAATAACTCTGGTGTTGAAAGAAAGATATCCTAGAGGTGGAATTACGGGACAAAAAGTCGACTGGCCGAGAACAGAAGACGCTGACGAAACCCGGAAAAGAAATTCAAAAGCAGTTTTCCCCGGAGCTATCACAGCTAGCGGAGGAAACCCGATACCGATATATTCTGAGGGAAGTAGAAGTCAAAAAAAAGTTAGCAGTGTGAAGTGTGTTAAAATGATTCACAATTATCATCATCGAATCCTCGGGACAACGCCAGCAGAAAAAGAAAGGGAAAAGATCCAAGCCCACGCTCCTAAAACAGTGACAAAAAGATCCAATTAGAAACATCCCCTGGTCTTGGTAACGATGGCGTGCAAAAATGATACGAGATATTTAAAAAAATAGCTATTTTTTTAGTTTAAAAAGCCGAAGGGAAAGGAAGAGGGGGAAGAAAGAAGGAAAAGCCCTGGTATCGTGTACGTTGTGCATGAGTGCGAGTGTTGCCTACCTGTCAAATCAAGTGGGAAACTTTCAATAATAAACTAAAATTATTCCAAAACACTTAGGCCCTACTCAAGACCATATTAATAGAACTATAAAATAAAATACAAAAAACCGATTCAATGATCGCAGAACCACGGACAGCAGAACAGAACCCAGAACAGACAGAATCATAATTTAATAAAAATACAAAATAAAAAAAAAGATTCCTAGATTCTTGGAACCTTTTTTTAGAATTTAGAATCTACAATCATAAACAAAACTTACACCTTGCGGAGGCTATTCTGGTAATAGGAGATAAATACGAAGCAAATAAATGGGCAAACAAATCGAAATAATAGATTATTTCAAACAGGGTGTATAATTAATTAATGGAAAATTTTTTTAAACAAAGGGGGGGGGGACCTCGAAGACACTTTGGGCCCGCGAATATCCGAATATTTTTGCAGAAAGAAGGTAATATTCAAATAAGTACTTATTCTTCCCAAAGACCATGTCCAGGATTTAGAAAAAAGGGGAAAATGATATTATAAGCAAACATTGGGATTTATCAGCAACAATTACCATTTGACAATTAGTTCATACAAACACTCCTTTTTACAATGTGGAAGAAGAAGAGAGAACTAAGAAACTTTTAAAGAAAGAGACCAAAAAAAGGCGAGGCGAAATATTATAAATGAAAAATTTGAAACGACTACCGTTGCCTAACCAGGGTGGTATAGTATGACATTACATAAATGAACGAATGCTTTAAAAAAATCTTTCCAAAACAGACAATTCTGATTGATCACGCGTTCTAGTACACCATTGGTATAACCGTATTGGGTACACTGCGGAGAAGATTTGCCAGAGCTCTGAGAAAGAGCAGTAGAGCAGTAATAAATTCCAAATTTTAAAAAATAATAATCAACTATATTAAAAGGTAACACTTTCCCAATCAAATACTATCGAACCCCCATATTCGAGTCTACCAAGATTGGGTCGTATGTTGTGGGGAAACTGTTGGAAAAAGAAAAAATGGTTTTTTTTTAAAAGCGTCTCGCTTAATCTGGATGATATTGGACGACCGCAACGAAAAAAAAATGATTATCAAATGCCACATGAGTGGAGATTGTGGGACTTCGCGGGCGGTGTGAGGACGCCTCAACAAATTGCATGACCCATCTTGTACCTAGGAAATACAGATAATGAGTAGCTTGCCAGAGAAGAAAGAATGCATCGGAAATGTATTTCGAATTGAAAAAAGCGTACGCTCGAAACTGGAATCCGGCAAATCGGCATACACCAGCTGCGATGCGAGGAATGGGGAATTACGGGTCGTCTTCTCTGTCTCGATTAAAAAACGGCTTTCTTAAAAATCGAACTTTTCAAGTCAGAATAGGGTAACAGTTTTTCTTCAATCAAAATGATGAAACAAGGGGATTCCCACAGGGAAAGCGGTCCCCTAAGCTGTGCTCTTTTTGCAATAGCTATAAAACAAAGTTACGACCAGCTATACCCAAGATCGATTTTAAAACGTTTCTGTTTGTGAATTGAGATTGGCACTGCTATTTATCGGTTTAGAGACCAGGAGCACGCGATGCCAGAAGAGATTGAGGGATGCACAAAACTGCCCTAAGAAACTTATAGGAAATATGGTTCTCCCACAGAGCAGGTTTTTTTATAAAAATGCTCACTACTGCTCTGAAACTGAAAGGACGAAAGGTTAATGTAATAGGCGGTTTCAATTTTCGTACAACGCAAGCAGGCACACCAACTCGCTACTACACCATTACGACTACGAAAGAGGCAGAAACGGCAAACGTGGGACCATTTAATTACCCTTCAGAAATAAAAAAATTCCTAATTAATCTTATAGCATCTAAAAAAACACATTACAACAAGGATCAGAAATATTCTTTGCTCCTAAAATTAGCATTTTTTATTTTAAATATGAACAAAACACGTTTTGAAGGAACACAGTGGACATAACAAAGTTTGATGAAATAACAAAAGAGACAAAACACTGTTTGAAGTCGCTATGTTTTATTTTACAGAAGTCACTGTTTGCTCAAAAGTAAACAAAATAAAAATTAAAATATAATTTAAAAATTATAATATAATATAAAACATAATTATAACTATTAATAACAATAATAGTAAATATCATTAGTAAAATTATATTTACATAATTAAAGACAATCAATATTTTCAGGGAGTAATTTCATTTTCTTAACAGTCACTAGTTTTTAAATATGCAGTTTACATCTTTCATTTTCTAAACAGTCACAAGTTCCATCTTCATAAACAACATTTTCAACACTTGGAAAGTCCAAAAGTACAACCTTGTACCGGTGTAAGCGATTATTGCCAATATTGTCATTATTGTCAATGTCTTCAATATTGTCAATGTTGTCATTATTGTCAATAATGCAGCGTTCCCATTGGCTTAGTGGACAAAGCATGGTTTGAACTAAAAACAAGCTATGGACAAAACACTCTTTATTTAAAACCCTGATTTTGTTTACTAATTTTGGATGGGACAATACTTGGATGGGCTTGTTTTGATGGCTAATACTCGGCACATATTGTAGGATTCCGAAAAACAAATCTAGTGATACCGAAAACTCAAAAAAACATTTTTTGTGATAATATACGTTTTGAAAGTTACCTCCTCCTAATTGAATTTTACAAATGTACACAATAAAATAATAATATATCTTATAAATGAGAAGATAATGCTATTTATGACATGTCAATTATTTATAAATAATCAGAAATCGGTAGCATTTCAATAAACGTTCTACATTAAAAGGTCCCGAGGCCGCTAATGTTTCGGCATCCTTAAGAGTGCCTTTTATTTTCCCAAACCCCTCCTCCATTGCAAGATTAAGGCATTACTTATGTTGTAATAAAGCCTGTGATTTTTAATGAGATGGAGACCACATAACTACCCACCTTGGAAAAGATGCTACCATAAGAATGGATCTTAAAGAAAATCTAAGGGCCCAGGAAAACACATGAAGGTTGCAGGAGAAGATCTAAGGAAGTGATCTACAGATAAATCAAAGACCTGGAAACTGATGTAAGAATCAGAAGGCTGAAGTTCTATGGGCACATAAAAAGGATGAAGGAGGAAAGATTGAATAAAAAGATCTTAAACAAAATTTTTACCAACAAAAGCAAGGGAGGATACACGAAGCAAATAAGAGAAGAATTTAAAAAATCTTAAAATTTCAGATGCCGATTGTCTGGATAAAGACATATACAGGAAAACACTGAAAAATCTCACCAATATTAGAAGAGAAAAAAAGAGGGGTACAAAGTAGTCCGAAGAAAGAAAAGATTCTCAAAGAAGCCTAACCAACGAAATTCGCGTGGTCCTTACTGGCCATTACGCGAAAAAAAAAAATACCTTGGAGGTTTTCTGAAATAAAATGGGAATCAAGTTGAGATAATAGTGGATTTGACTGGTTATGGAGTTTACTAGGGGGATTTGGACAGAAACTTATGCAACAATATCATCATTATAGATAAGTGTGTTAGTGGCAGAGTAAGGAGCATTGAGGATTTTTCGAATTATTTTAGACGATTTGGAAGGTTTAGTAGAGCCCCAGATCTCAACTCATGATGTCCTAATACTGATAAATATAAATTACTGTCATGTAAATGAGCACCTTTCAATAAGTCGGAAGGAATGAACGTTTGTCTAGTAAATGATAAAACAGTCGAAAACGACGGGCAGTTTTTTGTTGTTTTAGTCTGGTATCATATTAATTTAAAATTGTATTAATGTCCCTGAAAGCCAGCTATATCTTTAACGTTATTTTATACAAAATTCGAAACAATAGGATGGTGCCACTGGTTACGAAGAAGTGCAATAAAAATTAAAGTTTTTAATAATGCTAATAAGTTGCATATGCCCTGGATAAGGGATATGGGGATCTGCCCCCCCACAGGTAAATACCTAAAGAAAAATAAATCTTTAGCTGAGAAAATAATTTTTTGCCTATCTGTAAATTTATGTATATAAACTTTTTTTAACTGCAAAATGTGAGAAATGAAGACAAAAAAAAAAATAAACGAACTACACCATGAAAGCACTCCAATAGACAAGGCCCTGATACAACGTTATTTTTAGGATAAATCATAAAATGGTTGTAAAAGCCGAACATAGAATCTCCTCCCAATACCGTTACAATAGATCGCTAGCATCCTTTGTTAAAATTAATAAATTTCTCGAGCCTATTCACTATAAAAGAGATGTTTTTCTGCCAAGTTGAATCCCGCCCTTTCTCCTAAACCAAGATTCTCGAATTGCTTTCCACAAGGTTAAATTCAATTCAATAGTTGAGAAAGGAGAGAGGAGGCATGGCATCAAGTCTACCGCTTATTTCCACTTCAAAAGAAACTTCCCCACTACAACCAACTTTCCTCCCTTCGGGTAGAAAGGATCAGTATTTTCCGAGCTAAGTTTCTATCCAGATAACGGGGCTTCTTTTGTTAGTGCGAAAATCTATACAAAATAAAACTACAAAAACAAATATCATTCCCATTTAGACGAACAAAGGCTTGAAAGGAATAAATTGAATTGAGAAATAACAGTAAACTTCTTTACCGCTTGGCTGGAAAATTTAGCCAAAGAGATAAGAAACCTTAAAAACAAAGGAATAAAGTGTATAACAAGTTGTCTAAAGAACTAGACTAGTTGAGGATAGAGTTGAATTTATTAAATTATTTGTATACATCAGTCTGGATTAAGATGTTTCCATAGTCTGTTATTTAATACAGTACGTCTACATAAAATGATTGTTTTATTTCTTAAGATATGTGACTTCTTAAAATATAATGACGGGCAAAGGTTCTATCTAAATTGTTATTCTTTTTTTAATTTCTTGGCATAAAAATTCATTATTTTATAGATGTTAAGGTCCCCCAACCAATAAAAATAATAATAAATGAAGCTTATTAGCTATATTAAAAATTATAAATAAATAAAAGCAAGCATTATAAAAAAATAAATTAAAGTTATAGGGCTTTAATAAACCATCCAATTCATCCCGTATCCGATCCTTAAAATCTAAAATCCTTTGAAAAATCCTCAATGCTCCTTACTCTGTCACCAATAAACTTATCCATAAAGATCTTAATGTTCCATATGTTGCTGATTTAGCCCAAACCAGATAGCAATCCTTTCATAGTAAGCTATATAACCACTCAAATCCCCTAGTTTCTCAACTTGCTTCCCACTCGATTCCCGATAATCCTCCGAGGCGTCTGAAAAGAAGATGGCCCAGAGATCTTCTTGTGTAGATTTTTTTATTTTTGACTGAAGCGCTACTGATGAGCAGTTCTTCTTAAGTTTTGGCATGTTATTCTAAACGTTTTTTTTTAACACATTTACTTGATGTATACTTGTACAGTTGTAAATTTCAATAAATTGATTTAAAAAAAAAGAAGTTATAGAATAGTGTCGAGACCATTAATCATAAATTAAAATGATTCATTACTGGTATGTATTAGATGTGGAAAAGTAAGAAAAGTAAATATAACATCATTTTAAACCGATTTTTTTTTCTATTTAATAAAATATAAAATAAGACTCCGGTTGTAAAAGAGTTTCTCAATTTTTAGAAGCTAACAGTACAAACTGTATTATAATTATTTTTATATTGAGTGGGTTGTGTATTAAACGGTTGGCGGTGTCGGCAACGAACTTTAGTGTTCGCTAAGCCTTTATTATCATGTTAGTACTAAAAAATAATATACGTTATTGTTTTATTTTATAATGAAGGTGAAACACTTGAAGAAGATACTGGCAAGTATTCAGGGAAGTGAAGTATATCCTACCTTACACAAAACAGAACTTGTTAAAGTGTTCCCAAGTGTGTGGGCTATACAATGGAAGGGAGGTAACGTGTACAAGAATAACAACCGCGCACTTCAGCCGACAAAGTTGGGATAAATAAACAGAGCAGAATGAAGGTAAAAATTTCAGAATAATGCCCATGTTTTTTTGTTTTTTTCATTTTTAACAATGTGCTCAGGAAAAATAAACCTTGGGAATACATGCATAAATGAGAAAAACCAAACAAACTTACAGACTTATAGTAAAGTTCTATTAAAAAAACAATGCCTAAAGAAAAAAAAGACCTGATAACAGGTACATTTATATAGGTTATATCATTATTAGGTTAATTATCATTTATATAGGTATCATTTATCTATAGTATGAAATAATAAACGTAAAGAAGAATAACTTCCAACAGCATCTTTATATATATATATATATATATATATATATATATATATATATATATATATATATATATATATATATATATATATATATAAACAACTCAGTTGTGTACTATAACTGTTAGGATTTAGTTAGTCGATTAGCCCAGTCAAATAAGGATTTCACCTCGGAAATGAACCAATAAAGCTGAATTTTTGCATATACCTTTGTGTTGGTCTTCTAAATAAGTGGTAGAAAGTCACCGATCTCAGCCCGTTAGCTTCATTAGATAATCAAGGTCAAAGGTCACAAAAATCAGTTTTTTTTTTAAATATCTCGATTTCTATGGATCGGGCGTCAATCAAGAAAGTTACAAAACTTGTAGATAATAACATTCTCTATAATTTGGGTTCGATTAATTAAATTTTATTACTAACCGGTTTCGAGATATAGCACGGAGAAGGAGGAGCGGGCACCAGTTCGGACGAACAATTGCTTCTAGTGCCTTCCACTATTGTTTCTCAGAAATATTGTCAGAAACAAAGTTGTAGAGCATTAAATTGACTTCGATTTCATATATACGTTTCTGGCTCTTGAATCAAATGTTTGACAAAAAGTGAAGTAAAATTATTTTTAATGACGTATATCTCGAACACCGTTGAGAGTTGGACAAATATGTATAGAAACAATTTTATAGGAAATTTAATTAGATTTAATTTTGATCCGTAGTTCATTTTTCTAGCGTCCACTGTTTTCGAGATAAATTCGAAAAACCTAAACATGGGACCTTCTCCCTTTCCCCACCATAAACTGGGGATTCCCGTACCCCCAGGGCCGAGAATTTCAGTATATTTACCTTCTAACTATTCCTTTTTTCATCTAAAAGCTGGTTAAATTTACTATAAGAACCTGCATACTAAATTTTAATTTTTTTTTTTCCTATAAAATTGTTTCTATACATATTTGTCCGACTTATTAAAATTACGTTATTAAAAATCTATAATTATAGACAAAAAATATTTTTACTTCAATTTTTGTCAAACATTTGATTCAAGAGCCAGAAACATATATTTGAAATTGAAGTCAATTTAATGCTCTACAACTTTGTTTCTGACAATATTTCTAAGAAACAATTATCGAAGACACTAGAAGCAATTGCTAGTCCGAACCGGTGCCCGCTTCTCCTTCTCCGTGCTATATCTCGAAAACTGTTAATCCTAAAAAATTAATTAATAAACCAAAATTACAAAGAATATTATTTATTATCTACATGTTTTGTAACTTTCTTGATTGACGCCCGATCCATAGAAATCGAGATATTCGAAAAAAACAATTGATTTTTGTGACCTTTGACCTCGAATATCTAATTATGCTAACACGCTGAGGTCGGTGACTTCTCACCACTTATTTAGGAGGCCAAAACAAAGGTATATGCAAAAATTCAGCTTCTTTGCTACCTTTCCGAGATTCCGTTATCTGGGATATATAAAACTCCTTATCTGGCTGGGCTAGATACCATATCCACCAGTAACATTGGCATGATTATGAGAACAATATAGTCTCGAAACGTCGCTAAAATAGCTGTTATTATTTATTGACTGAACCTCAAGAACCTTACAAAACATTTAATAGTAACAGTCAAGAAATTTATCGACATATGTGTGTGTGTGTGTGTGTGTGTGTGTGTGTGTGTGTGTGTGTGTGTGTGTGTGTGTGTGTGTGTGTGTGTGTGTGTGTGTGTGTGTGTGAAAATCAATTAATACATCAGATCATACATCAGAGACAGAAGCCCTCATTCATAGCAACGTTCCTCATTCACAACCCATTTTCAAGTCACTCTGCGCCACTTATGGCAGGCGTGCGAAAGTTCATTCAAAACAGCGCTATTAAAAGCTACAATATAATTTAGATTTCTGAGAAGAGCCTACTATCTTAGTTTAATTTGAAGTTTGTTTCGAGTGGTTTCTGAGGAAGGAGGGAGCGGAGTGAAAGTTTTATACAAAATATTTAAGTTCTATATTTGTATTATTTCATAACTTTATTTGTAATTGCTTCATAACTGTTCAGTGCTGGTTTTAGTTGAAAACAATGTATAAATATATTAGTTTTTCATTTATACTCATAAATATCCTCAAACTTAATAGGTGAAGTGAGTAAAACTAACGTCTTCTTAGAAGACACTACAGTGAAGTGATAGCGTTATCCCCAAACGGAGTGATTAAAACAATGCTAAATTCTCATAGCTATGGTATAACTAGCAAGGAGGCGTTTGGAGTTGTAACTCACAGATTTGAATGCCTATTTGCGTGTTATTAAATTTAAATAAAATTTAGTTTTAAATCACCAGCGTTTAATCGAGATTTGAGATCAGTTGTTCATGAAAAAAAAAATTCCACTGATTTACAGCGGATTTCCTTGGAATTTTGTCATTTTTTAAGAGTTTTTGAGCACCCTAAAGCCGGGTGGAGTCTTGAGCATAACGGAGATAATATCAAATAGCATACATAACTGCAATTAAACGAGAAAGAATAATTTTATTATTTTGACTGAGCGCTGAGAAAAAAAAAAACAACGTAATTTTCACATTTTATTTATTTCTCGGCTCCTAATGTTCATTGGCGGCTATAATTCTAGTTTTGCACTATTATAGGTCCCTACTACCCACACGCAAATAGACATTCAAATCTGTGAGTTACAACTCCAAACATCTCCTTGTAAGACGTTCCGGAAAAAAAACTGAAGATACATCTACGGGTAGATACAACTAGTTATAAATGTCTGGTCTCTACATGTTCTTCTTTGATTATTGTACTTCTTCTCATATCATATCTGTACTTGTTCTCCAGACACTGTGTTCTCTCCTCTTGTAAGTCGCCATTTCTCAAGTAGAGTCTGAGCAGTGCATAAGTTCGCCAGTTTTTAAGTTTACTAAGTTTTTGCCTCGTCCTGTCAAAACTTTGTTTGAAGAGGAAGCTGACATGGAGAATAACTTTACAGTAAGGACTTTTTATTTTTTTTATTATTTTTTTTCAAAAACTGCTTTTAAAAAACAGTATTATTGCAAAGATTCATAGTATCCAAAATCATTTTTGAGAGGAAGGAGTGGGAACGTTTTTGTGAAGATTATTCCAAAACCTCAGGAACGTTAGCTGCGCCCTCTCAAATCTCAAAAATGTTACAAAACACGAAATCCATTCGAAAAATAAGATAGATATAAAAGCGACAGGAGAAAATAAATATAAACTAATACAAGCCATCACCTATTGAATGTCAATAGGTGCTTGCACCATTAGATGCACCATTAGTCAATGAGTGCTGATATGAGGGGTACATGAAATATGCGATAATTTTTTACTCCACAGCTTCGTTAGTAGTCTGAAGGTAAACATGCTATAGAAGTCCCAACCCTTAGGGGATGAGCTTACGTTGGGATAGGGGAGAAGTACCCATTTTGGGGGTTTTCGATTATATCTCGAAAACGGTTATATCTATAAAAATATGTTTTAATTCAAAATTAAAGCTAACAGAATTTCCTATAAAATTTATCTTATACATACTTGTCAAACTTCCATCGGTTTCCGAGATATAAGATATTAAAAATTGTTACCTCACTTTTTGTCAAACATTTGCTTCAAGTGATTCCGATATATTTTATGAGAAACGATCGTGGAAGGCTTAAACGATAGCATCTAGAGTTTAATCACACCAGAATTTAAGTTATAACTATAAATCTGGAAAACTCAAAATAAAATTACGACTTCTTTAATCACCCAAAACAAAGTTAAAATTTACAAATACTGAAGTAGTAGCTTTATCTAATTTTTATTCACTTCACTGAATTAGCAAAAATCAAAAAGTGATTGTTTAAGTATGCTATTCAAATATTTACCGTTTTGTTAATACAAACTCACCTTTATGATTTTTTTTTTTTCAATCTCATATTGATGTCATCTTCTTACATCAATCCATATTCATACTATTCATCTTCTATCTATATTTAATCTTTATTTTGTGCTAGGTCTCCCAGTCTTAATTTTACCACCAGCCTCCCATAGTATAATTAATTGCTGCATTTGATAAATTATCAAGAAATCCATCTTCCCTAATATAAAAACCTTGAACTGTGTTAAGAGCTCTCAGACTTATACAGCATTATACTTTGGAGTAGGGAGGCGCGGTACCTCAGGGGGTAACGGGCTTGACTACCAAGCTCCCGGGCCGAGTTCTCGAATTCGAGGTCGGGAGAACCTTCTGGGGCACACCCAGCCTCTTAAAATGTGGGTACCCTTAATTGGGGGAAAACTGGCGGTTGAGCGTCAATTCTAACCAAATCACCTCTTTTCACAACCGTTGGCCAGGTGACAGTACAGTCTTACCTAAGTACTGCACCCCGGACCCCATATTTCCAAACAATTAACAGTTTATTCACGCCCAGACCTGGAATTTTTTTTAACTCTACTAAAAACTCAGGAAATCCCTTAATGCAAAGAATAAGCAATTATGACAAAGAATTTTTAAAACGATACACAGACCCCTTAGTGATATGTCGGTAATGCTAACCTGTTATTAGGAAAATTAAAATTAATAATAATAAATTGTATTTTTTAACAAATGAACGAAATCATTACTTTGAAACATTATACTAAATTTAAAGGTAAATTCATAATAAAAATAAATAGAAACGAAGAAACGAATCTCCTCAGTTTGTATTTAACAAATGTACTTTCACTTACTTGAAACACGGGAGTTCCTTTACGTAGGGAAGAATGCAGTGTTGTTTGAACTAAATTAGTCCCTCTCCTCAGGATTCACAAGAACTTAACAAGCGTTTTAGCAAACAGTTTTGGGGGAACATAACTACCGTCAAAATTATTTCTGCTTAATAAATGATAATAAGCTGCAGCATATATATATATTTTTTTTTTTACACTTTATATATTATTTGCATGAACCGCCACGGCTTCGCCCGCTCTATTAAAAAATAATTCAAACTAATAATTGGAGTTTTATTTGTTTATCGATAAAAATCTTGTAATGAAGTAAACAATTAAGCATTATTTCTTTAATAATATTTTACCTGGTAACATTATACATATTAAGTGATTAAAATTTTATAAAGATAACTTGACATGTAATTTTTAATTTTAATGTATGAATTGGTAATCTAGATGGAAGGAGACTATTAAGAAACTTGCAAATAACGGATTTCAATATAACCATAAAATTATATAACCTCGTTTCTGCCACTTATTGTACATTTAAATTTGATTATTGTAAATATTGATTATTGTAAATTTTATTATTTCGTACAGATAGGTTCAGTAATTTTACAATTGCAATGCGTGTTGCTGATTGGCTCTATTCACTCAGTTGCAATAAGCAAGCCGTGGCGCATTTCCTGCTCGGCGGGTGCGGCTCGTCTCTCCTTGGGGGTGCGCCTCTGTTCGTGGCACCCTTCCTGACCCTAATCTTCTGTGAAAATATACCTATATATATAACTACACAGGCATTGATGACCCTAGGGTTTTATGCCTATAAACCCCAACAAACAACAACTCAGTTGATTCTCAAACTTCACTGGGATCCATATGTCGCTCCATATATTTTAATGTTTTTTAATAATTTAATTGAATATAAGTAAATTTTTTATCAATTCAAGCTCTATATATAGAGCTTATATATAACACCGTACCTCGAGTAGTAGTTGAAACACCTTCTCATGTAGAATGGCGCTCGCCACCTATCGGTCAATTTTCAAACTTCACTATCATCCACATATTATCGATTTTCATATCAGAAAATAATCGAAAATCGGTAAAGTTTATTGTTGATAAACCTTCCTTTAATTATAAATGAATTATAAAGATGGTGTGGTTAAAATTTAGTGCAGATTAGTTCAGTAGGTTTCGTGGTTAGTTCACAAACAAAAAATGGCTTGTCATTTTATACAATAGTATGGATCCCTCTCTCCCCCCCCCCTTCTCTTTCTCTCTCTCTCTCTCACTCTCTCTCTCTCTCTCTCTATCTATATATATATATATATATATATATATATATATATATATATATATATATTTTTTTTTTTTTTTTTTTTTTTTTGATTTTATTTTTATAATGTAATTTATTTTATTGTATTGTATTGTTTTTTTTTTTTGTACCTTATATATTATAAAGGAGGCGCGGTAGCTCATTGGGTAAGGTACTTGACTACCAAGCTCCCGGGCCCGAGTTCGAGTCCGGCTGAAGGCAGAAAATTTATTTTCTGTTATTTCGGCCGTGGATCGAATTCGAAGTCGAGAGACCCTCCTGAGGCACAACCAGCCTCTTAAAAAAGTGGGTATCTTTAATTAGGGAAAGAACCTGGCGGTTGAGCGTGAATTCTAGCCCCTTTCACAGCCGTTGGCTCAGAAACAGTATAGCCTACCCAAGAACTGAACTCGAGACCCTTCATGGGTTGCAAGTGGTACAGGTTTTTTTTATATATTATATAGTTGAAGGTTCTCCATTTATCTAGTTTAATTTTCTGCACCTTAATTATCGTATTATACATTATCAAGTTCTTTATTTATTTATTTTTTCATTTTTTTTTAATTGTATCTATCTGCGAATGGATATATAAAGCCATCCATATTACTTCTTGCCCTCTAAGAGGCAGATAGTAATACTATCTTAATAAACGATTTACGATTTTTTTTTGTTTTTTTTAATGTTTGATGTACTTATTACATACAGTTGGAAATATTTATAAATTAATAATATAAAAAAAGTTTGTATTTATATTTATTTGAGTGCACAATCCTATTTTACCCTGAGCAATTTTTTTGTAAATTCATCTGAAGTGTAAGCAGTTGAAAATGACAAATAAATACTGGCCCGTTGTTTGTAATCGATTTACATAAATAAAATCGACTTAACATATTTCGTTTAGTGTCTCAGAAATAGCCCATTACCTTGGGGAACCAAAAGACCAACAGAACTCCTCTATCCGACCCTTCCCTTCAGCTGTGTATCGACAACTACGGTGGAGTTGAAGTTGCCCCAAGGACTGTTTTCCTTTAGTTCATTGATCAAGACCCAACTTCTCGGGACATATCATCAACCATCCGTCTTCTGAGATGCCTTGTCCGCTGGAGTTTGTTCTCTGACATGTAACATATTGCCACTCCTCAGTTCTTCGATGTACCCTTCGCACCATTCTGCAAAACAACTGCTGGAGTAAACACGACAAAACTCTGCCTGCATTTATTAAGTAATCTCTTGTTACGTAAAGCGTTGTTATGATAAAATGCGTTCATTGAAATAATGAAATAAAAAATAGCTAAATATTACAGGATCCATATATAACACAATTTTACTTATTTATTTATTTTTGATTATGATTGGACGTGAAATAATCAAGGTTGAAGGAAAACCGGAAAGTCATATTATTTAAAACCTTGGAGTTTTTTATTCTCGCTCTGTGATCGTACCTCTAAATTGCTTCAGAACTATATTATATTTAAAATCAAATAGTATGATATGCTTATTTTTTTTTGTTATAAGCTCCCCGTTCCACCTATACCAGAGTTGACTACAGCATTTACTAGAAAAGCGATCAAAGCTCTCAATAAATTACAAAAGATTTGTATAAATGACAATAATTACAGGACATACTGAGTTGAGCTTTGGGCTCCACTAAACCTTCAATCCTTCTCACATCCAATGTTTACGATCTAAAATCCTTCGTAAATTCCTCAATGCCCCTTATAATGTCACAAATACATTTTTCCATAAAGATCTTAATGTTTCATTTGTGGCTGATTTAGACCAACCAAATACTTATCCTTTCACTCTAAACTACATACCCACTCGAATAGTCACACTCACACTCACACTCAAGGCCCAATAATCCTCTGAGACGTCTGAAAAGAAGATGGCCAAGAGACCATCTAATGTAGAACTTTTATTGAATGTCGTCGGTTCGAATCTCACATGTGGACCAACAAACCTCGATGGACCTAGATACGTGAACCTATAGGATAACGCGTCCTCCCGGCCCTAGTTAGAGTACATAAGGGCGTTAAGCTCATATAAACAATAAACAAAAATCATTAATAGGATAAAAAAAACCCCTGAAAATCCTGCTGCTATTGACAAAAAATTACAAATTAGAAAATCGAAAATATACGACATGTATAAAATTAGGAAATCTATATTAACTTCACTTCAGTTATAGATAGTAAAGTTGGACCAAGTCTTCGAAATGTGATGTAGAAACCAAAAACTATTGAACTTTATGAATTCGTTTTTGAATGGTTTCTACAAAAACGAAGTTTAGGAGAGCCCTTTTAATTAGTGTATAATTGTGTTTATTATCTGGACTAGGCCTGCTGGCATTGATTACTGTACTGCAATCATTGGTATGTGCGCATCATATGTCATCTTTCATGAATTGAATACTGCTCATTTTTATCCCAAATAATTCAATTTAAATGTTCAAAGCGTATCTAAAAAATTTCGAAATATACAGATAAATTATGGGTTACTTAAAAATCATTTAAGTCATATAGTGTGTTGAGGAAAGGTAACATTGCTCTGTAAATTCTATTCTAATTATATTAACACTGTCAACGAACTAATATTCAATCTGGTACTTTGATACCATTTTTTTTTTTTCCCAGTAAAATGTTTATTTTAAGGAATCAATTTATACATGATGGAGAGATATAAACAAATTCACTCGATGGGTTCCATTTACTTCACTACTAATTTATTTGAAATATTACAAATATTTTAGCTGGGATACATATCTTTATTTGCTAACCAAATCGAAACCGTCGGCGTATAAATAAAATGCTGCTGACAGATCAAACGTTGCCAACAACCGCCTAGGCCACTGATATTCTTGGAAAAATAAATATTCAACATATTTTGATTTGAAAACAAACCAGTTGACAATATTATTACAATATGATTAAAAATCCTACTAGATAATAAGTCTACATTAATCAGTTGATGTACTTGGGATTGATGAATTAATTGCAACTTCTATTGGAATTCTTTTATTTGAAAACTAGTTTCCAATGTTAAACATTTATCATCAGTTCTAAAACGTACAAAATTTTCAAAACATTAGCTCTTTGTTATATAGATTATGTATATGTAAACGTTTTGAAAAATGTAAGATAAGAAATTAAATATATCTGTTGAGACAAAATCATACAAGCTACATCACACATCATCAAGAAGTTACTCTTACTCTATGGGGCACCGATTTTCCAACCGATCTAGCAAAGATGATGACTAAATGGTTGGAGTCATTAGAAAAAATAGTTAAGAAGATGTCATATGAAAAGAAAAAGAAAAAGTTAATTGAATGGGTCCTCCGAAAAACGTTCTAAGCGACAAACATAAAATTTTGAATAATCATTAAAAGGAAATCATAATCTAAAGTTTTTGTTAGTATTTTAGGTTAGATTTTATATTTACATATTAATTTGTTATATTTACATGTAAAATGACATAAAGGAGTACTATACCATACTATGACGTATTATTATACATTTTAAAACTTTTAAAATCGCCACTACGGAAAATTCGTCGCTTATAACGTTTTTCGGCGGACCCATCCAATTAATGAAGAGCTTCAATTACAGACCATAAAGGAAATTATTAACCTAAAACGTTTAATTTTCCATTTATATCACTTTAGGTACGCATTATGGTATGATAAGATCGATGAATTAATTGCCACTTCTGTTAGAATTATTTTTAACTAGCATCCCAGTCACGGCTTCACCCGCTCTCATAAGTAACAAACTTGTATAGTTATAACTAAAGAACTAATAATTAAAGTTTAATTTTTCTATCGATAAAAATTTTGTATTAAAATATGTAACAGCATTATTTCCTCAATGATATTTCCACTCATAGTAGTTGTTTACGCTTAGTTTAAAAAATATATCATTTTAATTGTTTCAAAGAGTCAACTTTAATTTTTATTTCTTCACCTTTCCAATTATGAAAATCAAACAATTAGTTGTAGTTTAGAATATTATTTTTTTTGTTAATGTTAGCACCTTAGCCTCATTGTACTCATAATTTAAATAAACAAAAAAAAAAAAGGAAGAGGAAGGAGATCGCACGTCGGGTCACCTGTTTATAGTGTTGGAACTCTTATCGCTAGAGGTTGGACTTCGTGCGGCAGTGGCTAGCACAGTCTGTCGGAAAATAGATAGCAACCAGAACGCATGGAAATAACCGCTTACATATTTATATAATAGATATATTTTTTCTCAGGATCCTGAAATTAGCAGGGTGCGCACCGCCGTCGCTACAGTCTGAGCGAACACATTGAAGTTCGACTGTTGGAAATAATCGCCATCGGACGTTAGTTGCATTCTATAAATGAGGTCGTTTGGAAGAAAATGCCGAAATTCAAAGTCTTCACTTCGTAAAAAAAAGTATTCGTGAGTTAGTTGGACTTATATTTAATATTATTTTCCTAATATTAATTTAAATATCTCTTTGTTTAAGTTAATGGTTTTTTTTTTTTGTTTAAAATATTTTCTTTATTAGTGGTAAACTGTTCATAATTTTTAATCTTGATACCCATCATAACATCATTGATACCAATAGATTTAACTTCAACAGTACCTTTTGTCATGAGAAATTATAATTTTTTTTGTTTTTTTTTTAATTGAATGTTCTCAATCAATTGTATGTTCTTTTGTTTTGTTTTATTTATTTAATGTGTAAATATATGTTACATAATTGGAGAGACTTATTTCTTTTTTTTTTTTATAGGTTTCCTATTTTTTTATTTTAATAATTGATATCTGTAGAACCAGCTGGAAAGGGTATAGTGGTAGGCAGCCAATAACGGTAAGCCCCTCTTCCCAACAGTAGTAATTTTTAACATGATCCTATTGCATTGATAGAGTGTTTGAATATTACGTAAAAGCATAATTTGACATCCAATTTTTGATTTTAATGTATTAGTTGGTAATTCAGATGGACAGAGACTTTTAAGAAACTCTTGCGGAAAATGGACTGCATTATCAGTGTCCACAACAAAAGGCCCATGGATCATATTTTTACTTTAAAGGATCAACAGCTTGATTTGGTAATAATTTCTATTCGGCAGAATAAAATAATTTTATTTATTTCATCTGGTTGGATTTTAATTTCTAACCATTCAAGAGTGGCAAACCTCGTTTCTAGTACTCAACATTATAGACTTAATTTTTTATTTTTGTAAATTTTATTATTGCTAAACCTTCTTAGAACTTTGAAGATAGACATGTTGCGCCACATATGTAAAGCTTTTTTAAATTAATTTAATCAAATATTTAAGTTCTATGCAACAGCGTACCTTTGTAACCTCTCATGTAGAAAGACGCTCGCCACCTATCGGTCAATTTTCAAACTTCATTGTTATCCATATATTATTGTTTTTTTCATCATTTAAATTTTATGGCGCTTATGGTCCTTGTAGAACCCTGGCCTCCTCAACAATTCTCTGCCATTCAAAACTTTCTTCGGCAACCCTTCTCCATACTCTCACACCCAGAGTCCTCCGAAGATCGTCCTCTACATATTCAAGCCAACGAAGTCGAGGCCTTCCTCTCCTTCTCATTCCACCCGGGTGCCCCTCCAACATCATCTTAGGGAGCCTACTTGCCTCCATTCTTTGCAAATGCCCTAGCCATCTAATTCTGCCGCTTTTTATATTGACTACAATATCTGGAGCAGCATATAGAGTTCTCAATTCCTCATGTGTTATCATTCGCAAAAGATTCAGTCCATACTTGGTTGAACCATATATTTTTCGAAGGATTTTTTTTTCCCACATGTTTAATAATTTTTCATCGTGTGATGTCAGGGTCTATGTCTCACTCCCGTTCATAACAACCGGCTGAAGGATCGTTCGATATACCCTTATTTTGAGATTGCAGGATATGGTTTTACTTTGAAGAATTTTCATAAAAGACCAACCTGTTTATTGCTTTTTTAATTACAAAAAATCAATAAATTCTATTATTGCTAAACTTTCCTTAGACTATAAAGATGATATGGTTGAAATTTGGTGCAGATTGGTTAAGTATCCACTAAACCAACTAATAATAACTAACCACGAAAACAGTGATCACAAACGAAAAATGGCTTGTCCTTTTATATATTAGTATAGATTGAAAACGAGTTTAGAACGTTATACAAGAGGGCGAAACGAAAAGAACTTCTGAATGAATGATGTTTAGGTTCTGATATTTTGCAAAGATGCTTTTCGTTTTGCCTTCTTAGAACTGATGAAGAATGTTTAAAATTTGAAACTAGTTTTCAAATAAATAAAAAAATCCAGTAGAAGTTGGAATTAATTCATAAATCCTAAAATTAAAATCAATCCAGTCCAACAACGGTGGCTGAAATGTGTGAACAAATATTATGTTTTAATTTTACTTTTTAGTTCTTTGGTTAGGCCTACTATAAAAAATGATGAACTCCATCATATAATAATAAATTAACGAAATCGGAAATTTCATAAATCTAATTTTTTTTAAGATAAACTCTTCAAAATGTTACTGAATTACAGTACAAAGAGAAAAAATTAAAATAAAATATTAAATTATTAGATCTAACAAATAAAGATAATAAAAGAATTTTGAAAAGCATAAACAAATAAATAAAAATAATATCAAATAATAAAATTTTCTTAGGCATTTTTCGATATTCATAGGAAACAGTAACTATGCTCAGTCAAGCTGAGACTATTCAAAGCCTATATAAGTCCCATTTATGCAGACATTTTCACCCGTGTCGGCGAAATTGCCGCATTTTCGAACTCAATGGGAAGGAATGGGTGCATTTAGCCAGTATCAGGTGTTCTGTATAGTATAACCTTGTCAGGGGACTCGGAGAAGAAAATGGAGCACACATAACAAGCTTCAGAACGTAGAGAATAATACAGAAGCAACTTATTTTTTATTAACTTAGAATCTTTATTTAGACCAGTCAAGTAATTAAAGTTATTACAATCAGTGAAATTGGACAAATCGGCAACAATCAACGACTAGTCTGCTACCTTATTTACTCGCATTCCTAAGCTTTAAAATAGGTTTATTAAAATGAAAACGTTCACTAACGAGTTTCACATTTATCGATAGCTCATTCCTATAAATTCACCTATAAACTTCCATTTATATCGTTTAGAGTGTTTCATTCATTGATTTTCATTTTCATTCATTGAGATTTACTTATTTCGTCTTCTCAAATGTTAGAATGAAAGAAGATGAAACAGAAGTTACTGTCAGTTAACAAATGAATAGTGATTAACATATTAATATTTTCTGATTTCCTCTTCCATAAGGTAAGAAAGTGTAACACAAGGTAACAACATAACTTTCAAAATTGATTTATTTTTTTTTTTTTTTTTTTTTTTTTTTTGTATATAAACAGAGTGTGGGCAGAAGCAGGGTTGGATCAGTGTTTCGATGTCGTCACCATAATTTATTTTATAACATAAACAGAAACACAATTTTAAATTTTTAGAATTTAAAAGTAGTTTATCATGAATTAAAAAGTAGGCAGCAGATACATATATTTAGTCAGATATATCAATACAATGATATCAACAATTTAACTCCAACAGATAGTCATCAGTGGATTGTAACGATCCCACATTTTTTCTAATTGATTTATTCCTCGCAGGTGATAATGTGCCTTGCTGTATAAAATAATCACACATTATATATATATATATATATATATATATATATATATATATATATATATATATATATATATATACACACACACACATGTGCTACTGTATTTTATATTTTTATAAGAATATATCGTAATAATGAAAACGATATATTGTAAGGTACGTAAAAATATATTGCGTACCGATAACCATCCCTGGTTAATAGTTAACAGGAATTCGAAGTTCAGAATGTATGGTAAAGCAATATTGCTTGTGTATCAGTGAGCATTCCTGATACTCCTGACTGTTTTTTTTTTCTAGAAAAATTTGGAGTTATTTATAAATAATCCCGTATAATTTATATAAACTCATTTATTTTCATCACCTTCCTTCATTTCACTCAATCCAAAATTTCCCTCCTGGAGCCAGGTTAACGTCAATCTTCTTTCCACGTCATATTAATCTTTGACTTTCCTTTTCCTTTAATGTTCTCTCCATTCTTTCTTTTCTATAACCGAATTAGTTAGACTTAAAGGTATAATTTTTTTTTTTAACTTCCCTAAACCAATTAAGTGTTTCTTCTTCAATAATTCTCAGATTTTCCTGTTTATGTTAATCCGTTCTAAGATCATCTGGTTCCCGATTCTTTCACTTCTAACCGTTATGTCAATATTTCTTAAACTTGATACATATTTTTTAAAAAATCGTTTTTATTAACAAATAAAAATTGTTATAATGAAGGGCAATATGTTACAGTGACACATTCCTTCATTTCTTAAGAAAAATATATATAAATAGGATTAATAGCGGTTATCTAAAAGAGGAGATGGTGATGAACTAAATGATGTGAGCTCCATATAAAAAAAATAGTGGATATTTCAATTAGGTTCTTGTTGTATGGGTCCGGCGCCAGGTTTCCATATTAGTAATTTCTTAAAGTAATTATTTGAACAATTATTTATAGATCTTTAAAACTGTAGGTATACCATTTAATGATCAAGAAATTGTGCGAAAATATGATTAGAGTGAAACGTCAATAACTTGCAATAAAAATACTCCTTAATATTACTTCAATAAAATTTACTAAGCCATCTTCTTTTCCTCCGAGATCTCTGAAGGTTATCAGAAATCGAGTGGGAAGTAAGCTAGTAGACTAGTGGATTGGAGAGTGAATGAAGATTATCATGGAAGTATAGATATCTTCCGGCTTGAGGCAATTCACGGATATGTGGAACATTTTGATCACTATAGACAAGTATATTTACGGCATAATAAGGAACATTGAGGATTTTAGGAAGGAATTCATATTGTAAGGATTGTATGGAAGAAGAATATGAATGTTTAATGGAGCCCCAAAGCTCAACACCGTACGTCAATTTTATTATTATTATATAGAGCGCTAAAGTCCTAGTCGGGTCATGGATTCACAAAGAATCGAAGCCGTCTATCTTCCGCCTTTCTCTTCCAACATCTCACTCCTCCAACACCTCAGCCTTTGTATACCTCTCAATCTCTTTCCTTCCGGCCTGCCAAATATCATCTTTTTTGGGAGTTTCTTTCCCGACATCCTTTGCACGTGTCCGTATGTATAAATAGGTCTGAAAATTGCCGTGTGAATGAGACTTAAAATTAAAAATGAAGACATTTCGCTGTATCAGAAATGAATACAGGTATGTAAATAAAATAAAAAGGTAGACAAATCGATAGAGAAGTTAAATGTTGGGATTTAGATTTACTGACAATGATCTGTCAGTTTATTGAGCTCCAATCTTGAAAATATTGTAGGTGGTAACTCAGGGTTTTGAAAGATCCTAAAAAGTAAGGGAACTTAACACATGTATTCCTAGGGATATAATCAAAATTATTTAAATATTTCGGTGAGAAATGAAATATTTCACAAATTATTTCAATATGTAAATATATTTTAATGTTATACATTTTTTGTTTTGTTTTTTTTTGGGGCGCGAAAAGGCCTTATAGACCACGCGAATATCATGATTTGGGATTCTTCTTCATTTCCCAAAACTTCCTCGTTCGTTCTGCATGTTTGGCTTTTCTTTCCTCCGTCCTAGCCCCACTCCTCCTTATTCTTTCCCTTCCCACGAAGACCTTTATGTCATTTAATGATTTTCTATATGTTTCCCTATCTTGGCAGTCTGTATCCTTTATTCCCACTGAATTCATGTCATCTTTAATTTGTCTAAAAAACCCAGATGTGTTCTTTTGCTGTTGGAAATGTCGGAAGATTTTCCCGTTCAATCTTTCAGGACTCATCCTCATCATATGCCCGTAGAATCTCAGTCTTCTTATTTTGATATTGGTTTCTAGACTCTTGTTGTTATCATAGATTTCTCTGTTGGACCTTAGTCTGTAACCTTCTGGTGTCTTTCTTGGTCCGTAGATTTTTCTGAGTATCTTTCTTTCTACCTTCAACAGCTTTTCCATGCTAGGGAGGTAAGATGTCTCGGTCCCATAGAGTATCACGGGCTTAATTACTGTATTATAATGTCTGACCTGGGCTTTGAAGGATAAATTCTTCTTAATGTAGAAGCTCCTGATATTGAAAAATAGCTTCCCCAGTTTGGTGGCTTTCTCCTTAAAACTCTCTCGATCCGAGCCATTACTGCAGATGATTCCTCCTAAATATCTGAATTTTTGTGTAACCTTAATTTTCCAACAAATGGTGTCCACTTCTTTTTTCTTGTACTTTATGTCTGTGGTCATGAGTTCTGTTTTTTCTCTAGAAATTTTTAGGCCCGTTTTCCTGGCGATTTTTGATAATGCGTTTATCTGGGCAATTGCTTCTTCTTCTTTCTTTTTCTGCAAGAAGGGCGAGATCATTCGCATAGGCGAGGCATCTAACTTTTACGAAATTCCTTTTGGTTCCCAGTACTGCTCCTGAGTCGTTTTCTCGCCATAATTCCCTCATGATCCTATCCAGTACCATGTTAAAAAGAACCGTCGACAAACCATCTCCCTGCCTGAGACCTTTGTTTTTTTTGTTTTAATTACGTTCAGTTTTTTTGTTTTTTTTAGTTTTTTTCTTTATTAAAAGACGTTTATTATTAAACTAGAACCTAGCAACGCTTTGGACAAGGGATTAAAATCAAGCTATATAAAAGCTGAAATGTTTTAATTACGAATAGAACAGTAAAGGAAAAAAAAAAAAAAGGAATACGAAAAAAAATAGAACAACGAAAACAGAGCTATCGTTACTGGTGGAATACTCGCATTTGCATCGAAAAGCCGGAACATCACAGGACATGGCTTAACACATTTCTATTTCTTGCTGAATAGTTCTTGCTCGTTTGCAGAGCATGGCCTCATACGGAACGATCAAAACAGCTGCTGCACTCTGAATTCCATTATGTTAATTAGACTTCAAACAATACGAGCCCGCTTGCAATATGGCGGAGCACTAGGATATTTGCAGCTTTATTAAACATGGACTAATAAAGATATAGAACATATTTGTGATGGATGGAAAGGAAAAATTTAATTAATTATCCACCAGTATTAAAAAAAAAAAAAAAATGAACTTTAGATTGAGATATATTTGTTCTAAATCGCAAAATATAAGGTCATCCCATATTGACATTTTTGAGCTCTGAATATCAATGAAGAAAAATAACGGTATATCCAGATTTCGTTTCGTTTCAAAATATATTATTAATTCAGTAAAACACATCAATCTAAAAAAAAAAAAATGTTTATCAGATTTGTTCGCCATCAGTGGATAGTAGGAAAAGTAACGATTCCAAAATTACAGTCTGTATAATGTCCAAAATTACCTTCTACTGAATTTATGGAAAAAATGTCGGATTATCAACATAAAAATATCGATAGTTAAATATCGTGTATCAATAACTATCCCTAATGGTGGCTATATCTGCTGATAGGTTACGGATTCGCTTGAAAGTTTTTATGGTAAAACTAATGGGTTGGTCAGAAATAACTGTTTTAAAAATGAAGTTTTTTTTTTAGTTTTTTTTGTATTTATGTATTGAAATCTACAACTGTACACAAAAACATACATTCAGTAAAAGTGATAATGACAAAAAATAATAAAATGACAATTGCTTGTGAAGCAACTACCCACTGGTAGCAATTCAATAAAAGTTCTATTTGAGAAGGTCCCGAGGCCATCTTCTTTTTATACGCCTCGGAGGGTTGTCAGGAATAGAATAGGAAGCAAGTTGAGAGACTAGTGGATTTGAATGGTTATGGAGTTTACAATGAAAGGATAGGTATCTAGTTTGGGCTAAGTCAGCAACATCTGGAACATTGAGGTCTTTATGGATAAGTTTATTTGTGAAAAAGTAGGGAGCATTAAGGATTTTTCGGAGGATTTTGGATTGGAAGGATAGGACACGAGATGAGTTCGACGATTTGGTGGAGCCCCAAAGCACAATTCATTTTAGTCTAGACGTTTTAGTCTTGTATGTGGGTTCCAAGTTAAACGTTTGCCTAGTTGGAGCCCTAGGTAGCGGATCTGTTCAACAAGGATCAGTGAAATATTAAAAAAAAATTTTAAAAAATAAATTATTAGAAAATATTTCTATCATTAAAAATATACTTCATTCCTCTCTGTATAGAATTTCGAATTCTTATTATTAACCATTTCTTATTTGTATTAATATAGTTCCATTCATGTAAACAATCATTTCTACAGTTTCAACTTGGATTGTGTTGTTTAGTGTGTTATATTGATATTTAGACCTCTTAAATCTAAATAAGTGAAACAGAAGTTCACAAAATGAGTTTCATAAAGGATTAAGTGTTTTATAAATTCATGTTTTCTTATTTCATCTAATCTTATGTGTAAAAGTGTTATAAAACTTAAGAAGATTAATTTGTACATGGATTTTGGTGTTTTACATATTTATATTTGTTCTATAAATTTAAGTGATAAAATTTACAACTTGTAAAAGTGTTATGAAACTTAACAAGATTTATTTGTACATGGATTTGGTGTTTTATATATTTGTATTTGTTGTTTCAATTTCAGTGATAAAATTTCAGTATACATATTTTGTGAATGGATTCTTTGTCATCCACATTACTTTTTGTGCTAAAGTGAGACAGATTGTATAATTAATTCAATAAAACATATCAGTTTATAAATAAATGTGAGAAAGTATATCACAGGTTTTTTTTTTTTTTTTATTTCCACTTCCCATGAGAAAATATAGCAGAAATTAACATCTTCACTTTCAACTAGGATTCTGTCTTATATAATGGCTTATAACATGGAGAATTGACAATGTGAAAATAATCACAGATTAAGAGGTAAATGACACATTACTATATAATTGTATAACTATTGGTATAATGTTATAGATAAATGTGTTTTTTAAAAAAAAATTAGAAGCCTGATGACACATTATCACCGAAACATGTAGCTACAAATGTTAAATAAATAGGAGTTATGCCAAATAAATACTTAAAGATTCTGTCTTTTTTATATTTATAATTTGTTATTTTCACTTCTCTGACAGAAATTTCATCAGGAATTAACATTGCTGGTGGTTCAGTAGTATATTAATTGTTAATTAAATTAATATTAATTCAAAATTGATTTAGTGTCTTATATTTCGATATTTCCTTATTTCCACTTTAATATTTTCTTATTTCTCATTTTAATATTAGAAGGTAAACAGAAGTTAATATTACTTTGAACAGGGATTTAGAGTTTCTCAGTAAATGTAGGAGAATAACCTTTCTCCTCTAAAAGCAGCGACTAGAACATCGAAATATATCGGAACAAGGTTAGAATCGATAAAAGGTATTCTGAGCGGGTTTAGGGGTAGGTGTCGCCGATCCGAACCGTTACCGAGATAAGAATGGTGTAAATATCAACATTCCCCATGTTGTCCCTCGGATTTACAAAGTATAAGTTAGATTGAATTTCAAACAATTAATTCTGAAAAAAAAAAAAAAAAAAAAAAAAAATCGAAAAATAAATAAACATTTATTCACAGAACCTTCTGAATGCTATAACTGAAAGAAAGTCGATAAATCATGAGGTATTTTGAATTTGTGATTCATCGGGAAAATTTCGGCAAATAGAGGTTGGAGGGGGGGGGGGGGGGGGGGGGGTGACTGCCGAGAAGGGCGGAGAATAAGAAAGGTCGCGCTGGGGCGGCACCTGTTACATAGGACCGGCCATTATTCAAATGAGTCACCACCCGGGACCAAGGCCCAAGAGAAATTGAAATTCCTAACCCTTCCGGAGAGATTTCACCTCGCTCCCAAATTTAAATTATATCATTAGGGCCAGTGGGATAGGGGGCTTGTCTCTCCTCAGTCCGTAGCTAGAGTATCTTTTGATAACCACCTTTCTATATATTCACTTAATAATTTGTATAAGATATATTCTCAGAAATACATAAAACAGATTTAAAGAAAAAATAAAAGCAGTCTTCTTATACTTTTATCTTCCACATCAAATCCTGTCCACCTATCCACTTCAAGAATAATCCTATACCCATATCCGACACCGTACATTACCTAGGAATTCATCTTAACAAAACCCTGACATGGAACACTCACACTAGACTCAAAAGACAAGAACCCAATAGGAAGTTCAACCAACTTTACAGACTACTGGTCAAGAATTCTCATCTTTCAGTCGATAACAAATTCATCATATAAAAAACAATCTTAAAACATATTTGAAATGAAATGAAATGAAAAAAAAAACTTTATTCTGGGACAGACTGTCCCCTAAGAATAATTAAAGTGTACAATAATAGGTACAATTGTCTGGCTGAGATTAGTTAAAACTCAGCACATCGGTGTTAAAAATTAAATTATGAGAACACAAACAAAAAGAAAAGAAGAGAGAAGAAAAATAAAATAAAAATTAAAGTTGAGTAAAAAAAAATAATAATAAGTAAAAAAAATAAAAAAATAAAATTAAAAAACAATCAACAGTAAAAATTTTAACACACTTATCTAAATTTACATTTTTGTGGAAGATTGAAGATCGAGGAGATGGATAAATAAAAGATGTTTAAAAGAAGTTAAGGAAGAGGCTTTGCGAATATGGGTAGGTAAGGAATTCCAAAAAGAGGTAGCACGGATGACGAAGGATTTTTCAAAGGAGGCAGTTCTATGTGAGGGGGTATATAGGTTGGAGGTTGGGATCTTGTATTCAGGTGGTGAATGGAGGAACGCAGAGTAAGTAGGTCTAGGATACAGGAAGGTTTATTGGTTTTTAATGACTGGAATAAGAAAGTACCGAGGAAGTATTGCCGTCGAAAATCGGGGAAAAGCCACCCTAGCTCATTGTACCGGCAAGATACGTGAGACCGTCTGCTGACACCAAAGATAAATCTTATGAAGCAATTCATAAGTCTCCTTAGTCTCATCTCTAGCTCAACAGACAGCCCCCCATAGACCAAGCACCCGAAATCAAAGTAGGGAAAAATGAGAGAGGATACCAGAAGTTGGCGGGTACTTCGGGGAAAGGAGTCACGACGTCTTTGGAGCTGTTTGAGGATCATGATGGATTTTCTGGTAATTTGGGAAATATGGTTATTCCAGGATAGGTGCTGATCAAAGGAGATTCCGAGGTTTTTGATGGAAATTTGGAATTGACAATATTTGGTCCTGGGGACAATCTCAAACATATCAATTGACAATATCAAACGCATTCAATCTTTTCAATCCAAAGTCCTCTGAATAATTGAAGCAATTGGTGGAAAAAGGTCACTATTATTATGGGAATAAACTCACTTTTATTAAAATATTCAGAAGCATTCTAGAGTTACAGGTTGGGAATGTTTAAGGACTTTAGTATTTTATTTATAATTATTTCATTTATTTATTATCCATTGTTTATGACATCCGGCTAGCCTTACCTTTATGTTTTTTAATAAATCTGTTGCTAACTCGTAGCTATAGAGAAATATCCATTCTCTTGAATTGACCCATCTTTCAATGAGGAATTTAAGCTAATTCTCACTATCAATTGATATTTTTGAGAGCTTAAACGTCTATTCAATCATTCCAATTCTCTGGCTCCATCTCTGTCTTTTCGATCATCCCTATAACCACCCTAAATGTTAGAAAAGACACTGACTCCAAGATCTTTTGTAATATAAAATTATGTTGGAGTCCTGGTAATGACCAGCTTCTCTACTCAGGTCCTGAACGTCTATGGCTATAGCCTCCACCAGATATTAATACTACCAAGTGGTCTCTTTTTTTCAAATAGTTTCACCCAATTTTCTGTCATTGACTGGATTTGGCTCCGGTGCCATTACTTCGTTTTTAGGCAAAGAACTGTTTAAATTTCATTTCCTAGTAATTATCATAGAACCAATATTAAATGAGCCATTGATCTAAACAAACCTTAATCTGATTTGAATTCAAGTTAAAATGAAATGATGGCAAGGTAAATCGTTTAATTCTTGCGATTCTAATAATTATTCCTTAATCAAGCACGGCTGTGTTGAAAAATTGTTAGTTACTGTTGATCAAAGCGATGTAGTTCGGTCTCAAAACTGCATTAAGACTGTCTAGCTGTTCAGAGTAAAAATTTGAGTTCACTGACCCAAAAAAGGAATAAAAAACTTCACCTTACTCCCAATCCGATCCAAACGAACTAAATTGTAGTATTTCGATGGATAAGTTTTGTTTAAAAAAAAAAATAATAATAACAAATCAGTCGGCTGCTTTCGTGCTTTGGCTTTTTCTTTTCTGACAATGTACGTGCGTATTAAAAATATAAATAACTCCACTAAGTCGACTCAAGTCACAAGAAATTAAAGTGTTAGCCAAAGGAAAATAAATAGTATGAACAAAAACAATCTTAAAGGATTAATTATAAGAATTAGAATTCAGGGATATATTCATTCATTAGGACTTTTGTAACAACCAACTTGTTAAAAAGATACGCTACCAAAGACTTTATTCTGAAAAAAGTCCTAAATGAAATATTCATACGACTGAAACATAATCTTTTGTTTTAAAAGTAAATTGAAAATAAACATCAATTAGAACCTTGAATTCATATTTTTTTCACATGATAAATTAAGCTTCCTCTCTATTTTTTAGTTTAGCAAGTAAAGAAATTATTTAAAATATTTTTAATAATATTATTATGTACATTTAAGCCCATCTACGAGCGCTTATAACTAGTTTCATTGGATGCTTTCTTTTGTTCCCAATACTTCCTGAAACCAGCCAATAGTTTTTCCTTTTTCTCTTCCGTCATAGGTTTTCGACTGGTTTTAATTTTGGATAGTGAAGACCAAGATTTCACCATAACTCTAAATTTCGACCGATCCAACACAGAGCGGTCAGAAATTCCAGCAGAATCCAGGTCTTTTTGCACTTCATTAAGCCACAGATTTCGAGTCATAGCTTTTAATTAGAGAGAATTCTTGTTGTCGTCCATTCTCCGGAGGTGTCTGTAGTACTCCAGCCACCTACCTCGCATAATTTTAATAATATGTAATTTAATATAATTTTTTTATTAATTTTAAAATTATTTAAATTAATCCATAAATTCAATATTGCTTTGCAAGACTGTGGGTAAATGTAGTTAAACTTTTCTCAAGATTGGATAGATCCAGTTCCGAGAAATCACGGCCCAGTGATTTTAGTAACTAACTGAAGAGGAACAGCGACACCGCTTATTTAAACAAGTAGTTCGTTAGTGATACACACGTGGCAGGGCCGATCTCGTTTCAAATCTCAACTCGAACATTTGGGATTGAACTCGTATCTAGAATATCTCTGTTTGTCTTTTGCTCCTGGAGCATGAAGAGTTGTATTTGAAGGTACATTATGCAATATATAAGCTATACATTACAGAGGTGTGTTCCTCTAGTCATTAAATCATTTAGATATCATCAGTCGCGCCTTAAGTGTGTTACGAATATTGTTAAAAACATTATAAACATCCACTGGGTTTTTACAAACTTTTTTGTGCATGATCAGAATCCTTAATTCCAACAACCATAATCAATGCTATTAAAATGATTTTGTTCCAACTATTTATGCCGATGTGTACTTTGAGTCAAGTCTTTAGTTAATTTTGACTTGAGTTGGTAATTTGCACTTTGAAAAAGCACGAGCAAAGTCAGAAGAAGAAATCGTGATTAACAGATTTTTGAGGCAACAATGGAAAAATTTTTTCATAGAAGCTGTCAGTTTTCTCACTGAATACTGCCGCATTATGGTTCGTTTAGATCGGTATCGAAAAAATGTGATAATTAGTGTTTTTTGGAACTTCGAAAGCGTTTTGCATTTTAGGATAGTTCCTAATGATCGGATAGTGGACTCCAACCTTTGCTTTAGACAGGAAGACAGAGTTTACGAAGTTTGAGTCTAAGTACCTGGGTTTCGTCAACAGAAACTAAGCTGTTCCGCAAGAACAACAATGCATACATCGTTCTCGTTTGACCAAGGGAATATTTATCAGAACTACAAGCAATAAACCTTTTTACCTCAACTAATAATATATAAAAACCTTCATGATGTATAAAATTTATACAATTACTTCCTTTATATATAATATTTAGACACTTTTATTACATATAACACCGTGACATAAAAATTTATTTTTTATTTAATTTCTAGAGTGTTCTCGAATTTTTTTTCTTTCCTCACTTTGAATTTAGCTAGTATTTATGTATGTGTATATTGTCTTTATTATTTTCTTTTTTCAGTTTAATCTTCTTCTGACTGGCCTGATGTAATTGTATTTATTTTTGTACCTATATGTCATTCTTGAGCAATTTTTTTACAGAATTAAATTATTTTTCTATTCTATTCCATAAAAAAAATTTAAATTAGGGAATCCACTAATCCCTGTTGAACAGATCCGCTATCTAGGACTCCACTTGGACAAACGTCTAACTTGGAATCCACATACAAGACTAAAACGACAAGAAACTGCTCGTCGTTACAGACTACTTCAACATTTATTAGACAAACGTTCATAGCTCCCAATTAATTACAAAAGACTCATTTACATGACTCTGATTAGACCTATTTGGACGTACAGAGTTGAGATTTGGGGCTCTACTAAACCATCCAATTCAATCCTTACAATCCAAAATCCTTCGAAAAATCCTCAATGCTCCTTACTTTGTGACCAATAAACTTATCCATAAAGATCTTAACGTTCCATATGTTTCTGATTTAGCCCAAACCAGATACCTTTCCTTCCATAGTAAGCTCCATAACCACTCCAATCCTCTAGTCTCCCAACTTGCTTCCTTCTCCATCCCTGATAATCCTCCGAGGCGTCTGAAAAGAAGATAACCTAAATAGTATTAAATATTAATAAATGAAAAAAAAAATAGGGTAATATTAAAGACCAATATTATTATTATTATTATAGAAAGTTCCGATTCTCATCTTCCTTCTTTATATCCAGAACTCGACTCCTCTTCGGAGCGTCCGACGGAAGCTAGTGAAAACAATTAACTGGATATCTCATAAAACCGGCTCTGGATCTTTTCCAAGTATAATTGGTTATTTAATTCATTGGAAAGTAGGGATATAATTAATTCTCCGGTGTTAAATAGCGGCGGGTTGAAGGGAATTGGCCCATTCGAGGCTACAAAAAAGCCTTCGTTAGCTCCTGCGAGTTTCATTAAAACATTGATTCTGTGTAAATTAGACAAGGCAGGGCAGTTTGTAAACTGAATTTCATTTGAATACAGCTTTCGTTTCTGGCGCTAAGCCCGCTTTTACTTCTTACCTTATTCTATGTGTAATTCGTATATTCGTAATATATATATATATATATATATATATATATATATATATATATATATATATATATATATATATATATATATAGGGTAAAGTGCCTAGTAGAAATATATCACTTTTAGAACGATATCACAAGTTTTTAGCAATATTTCCTCGGTAGATCATGTGACAAATTTCTTTGTCCTTTCCTCAGATACGTGGAAATCCCGTCCATTATTCTATTTTTAAAAATTAAAAATAGTATTAATAGAACGTTGAAAAATTGTTAATTTTCCAAATCACCTTTTTGCATTAGTAGTTGACACGTTAATTTTCCAAATCACCTTTTTGCATTAGTAGTTGACACGCCCTGGATGCCAATTTTTAGTAATTGACATGGTAATAGTTTTCGAGGTACTCTGTTGCTTCTTGCTGCTGCTGCAACAGAAATTCCCTTTTGACTACATCAAGGGCCTTCTCCATTTGCTGAGGCTCATAATCGAGTTTTTTTTTGTTATTTTTGGTGCTATTTTAAAACTGAAATAAAAAGAAAAAAGAGGACCTATTTCCGTGCTGTAGTAGTGATTGAAACCCCACCCCATGGCAGTTACTGAATTTTGAGCTCTAAATTAGTTAAATGTGATTCTTTCCTCTACTCCTGATTATTCCTTTTGTCTGGTAGTTGTCACAGGTGTCAAGAACAAAACAATAAATATGTTTTAGTAGTTGACACCCAATGAAATGCTCTTAATTCTCATCTATAACCACAAGAATCTAGTAAAATGTAGTTCAGATACCTACTATTCTAAAGTGTTTTCATAAGTATGACAGATATTAGCATTTGATAGAGAAAAAACAGAATACATGCCAGAGCATCCTTAGCCGATTGCAAAAGGATGCAGGCGTTTAGTCAACGAGTTCTGACAACAAATTTGGTGTTGAAAACAGTTTTCCTGTCCAGGAAGTCAGGGCTGCAACTCTTTGCGTACAGAAATAACTGAACTACCCGCCATAATATAAAACGAAACGTAAGTGCAAACAGAAACCTTATTATAACAGATTTATTATCAAACTGTCAACTAACAGTGAGTGCTCTGTCAACTATTAGTGCACTTACTGGTTTATATACTATATAAAATATCGCCAGAATCGTAAACCAGAGGAAAATAAATAATTAAGCCTGCAATCTGAATTTAATTTAAATTATATATATATATATACACACGGCAACACCAAATCCTATCTAAAACGCTTTAATATCATACTAACTGGCACATGTGACGATGACGGTCAAATCCAAAATTTTAGGCATATTCTTTATGATTGTGAATTATTTGACAGACAGAGGTACAAATTAATGCAAAGTATAATTTTAAAAAATGGTTCGTGGCCTGAGACAGAACATATACTTTTCACCAAATTCAGAACTGATTTAATTAAATTCATCAAAGATATCGATTTTGATTTGATTTGCTGACGAACCTATGTGCTTATTAAGTTTTATTTATTTTTCAATATTATTTTTGTTTAAATATTAATCGTTTATTTGCTCTTTAAATTATTATTTTTATGATTTTTTTCCTCTAACCAACAATTATATGTTTACATACACTTTTTTTTTTTTTTACAACCACACAAAGCTCATAAAATTTCAAAATTCATGACATTATTGTAACAACACACAAATAAACTGTTGGTTAAATACAATCACTCATATGTAAAATAATATAATGTAACACATATCATACATGTAGTATGCTTGTAAAGGCATGGAACATGTAAAAAACATTAATAAGCGGTCCTTTTAAGGGATTACCATAAGAGGAAATAAATGTATATATATATATATATATATATATATACGTTACCATAAGAGGAAATATATATATATATATATATATATATATATATATATATATATATATATATATATATATACATAAAGGGTGAGTATCCCTTAGTGTAAAAAAAAAAAAAAAAAAAAAAAAAAAAAAAAAAAAAAAAAAAAAAAAAAAAAAAAAAAAAAAAAAAAAAAAAAAAAAAAAAAAAAAAAATAGGTGAAACTAGATCGAAAATGTAGCAAAATGCCGCAGACCTCACCGTTCTATTCCAATCCGTTGCAGATATACGATAAATCAAAGACTTTTTTGAGAAAACCACTTTTTTTCCATAAAATCTGTAATATCTCCATTTTTTAAAAATATTTTTCAAATTTTGACCACATTTTCAGATTTAGCATTAAATTTTCTATAATAGCTCTATACCTGTAACCTTGAATTGTACAAACTTGGTATCAAAAGACCAGCTTGATCTTCACCTTATTTGGGGAAGTTACAATGTCTTATATTACTTCAACGCTCACCGTTTTTCGAAAAAAAACTATCCACAAACTTAAAATCACACAAAAACTTGCAAGTTTAATAAGCTTTCGAATGATATGTTAAACATAATGATTTTATTTCAATTTCATGAAGACATTCACTTTTAAAATCGAAAAAACATGGTGTTCTCATTTGGCATACAAATCAGTTACTTGTGTAAATAAAACATTATGACAATCCCTTAATGGAAATGTGCATTTTAAACATAATAAACCCATCATTAAAATAAAAAGCAAAGAAAAAAATTATTGTTTAATAGAAAATAAAGGAAAACTGTCAATAAAGCGACACAAGATCAGAAGATCTTATGTTATTATATTTATTTATTTACTATTATTATTTAGGATTTATTTTATTAGATTTGGAATGTAATGTTTAAAATCCAATGGTAATGAACATAGACCTCAATTTTGCCGTTATCTTCTTAATGCAGATTGTGTTGAAGAATACTACTTTTTTATATGAATTTTATGGGCAGATGAGTCTGTTTTTACAGGGAAAGGCATTTCTACCTATCCATGTATATCGTTCGTTTATATTTGTATTGTCCTTAAATGGGTCAGTATAGCAGCTATGGTTAGCCTGACGCTGTTTCCATTAAAAACATGATTAACAGCAACCATGCTTGAGAAGTGTTACCACCTGCGGACTGCCTATACTCGCACAAGCATTGAATATAGATATGGTCCTATTAAACAGGCTAAGTGGGATGGAGGGGTTTTTATTTTTCACTCCACCCTATTAATATTAATATAGCTGAATATATGCAAGCCAATTGCCCAATCCCACGCTGATACCACTCTTTGAGGTGGCTGTAGAAGAAATTTTGGACCGCTATTTCAGCTTCCACAAGATTATCGAATGTTCTTCCCTTCGAAAAAAATGGGCCATGGTTCGGAACAAGTAGCAATCCCAATGTGTAAAGACTGGACTATACGGTGGGTGAGGCAGGAGAAGGTGGGTGGCTCGACGGGAAGGTTGTGGACAAGTATATGTAAATATACATAAGTGTGTTAAAATTTTTACTGTGGATTGTTTTTTATTTTTTATTTCTTTTTTTTTTTACTTAATTTTAATTTATTTATCATTTTCCTTTGTTTCTTCTCTCTTCTTTTTTTATTCTCATAATTTAATTTGTAATACTGATGTGCTGATTTGTAACTAATCTCAGCCAGACAATTGTAACTTTTATTGTGCACTTTAATTATTTTTAGGGGCAGTCCCAGAATAAAGTTTATTTTTCATTTTAAAAAAAGTATAATCTTGCTGGAACAGCACTTATTTTCGGTTAATCTAAGCCGGATAACGCTCTGGCAACTTCGCGTACATTTTTTTCCAGTTGTTAGCATTTGCGTTTAGAGTTCATAGAGCATCTATTAAAAACAAATTCAAGATAACGTCATCAAAATTCCCCCCTGCAAAAAACAAAAGAGAAATCGTGAATATCAAATTGCCCCTTTTAGATAACTTGTAGCTTGTAAAACAACGTACCACCCATTGCTCAAGGAATTAAGATTTAAAACAAAAACAGTAAAATCAATTTTTATCCGACGTGAGAAACGCCCGGTAAAATAATTTTGAAGCAGTAGAATAGTAACAAGCAAATTTAGAGAAAGCTTTAAATGTAGTATTAATAATCGGTTAATATTAAAGAGGATTAAAATATTTAGTCTTTTGAAATCTTGAATTTAATATAATGGTTATTAAATAGAGTATATATGAGACTAATTTTAGCTTCAAAGTTAAGGTTGAGTTTCAGAAGCGGGTAAATCCTTGTTCCTCAAAACAGCCGCTTGGAGCAACACTTACGGTTGTAACGAAAGTAGTAATGAGCATTTGAAAAGGTTTTAGTTGTCGATATATTTTTACACGTGTGATAATAAATTTATTGTGTTGTGTTAAATATGCAGAGATATCCTGAAATAAATATAACAGCATCCAGAAAAAAATCTAGTAATGAAGGTAATTGGAAGCGGACTATGTCAAAACATCAGATGTTTGTGCAATCTTCATTTCCTATTTTCTATCTGTTCTTGCATCTGTCGATTCCAATCTAATTTAGTAAAATTGAACTTCGATAGATACACTGCTCCTGGAATTTGTGCTCGGATACTTGAATGTAAACAGCTCAAGCACAAACAATTAAAATGCTCCATTATTGGCCGCCGTGATATAAGATTTTTTTTTAAAACATGTTCTACTCCACCACGGATAAGGTTTAAACCACTTTAGTATCTATTAATTTTGCTTTAATGACTGGCTCAAACTCAAGACTAGTGCTCAATTAAAAAAAAAAAAAAAAAAAAAAAAAAAAAAAAAAAAATGAAAAATTTAAAGAAATCTCGAGAAAATCGTTTGAATCAAGTTTTTTTTTATTAATTATTTTTTTCATCAAAGATTTTTCAATTTTAAATTAATAAAACAATACAATGTGTTAATTTTCATGAGTTTTTTTCTTATTTATTGTTTGTTTTTTTTTTAAATTTTCCCTTGCAGATTGGGAAAAATTCAATTTATTTAAATTGTTTAAAAATTTGAAGTTTAGAAAAGCTAAACAATATTTTACAAATATGTTTCTGATGTTGTTTAAAAACTTCTGATCCAATAATAATTGTTTCAAAAAAAGAATCACTTGAATTATGCATATTTTTGGGTTTACTAAAACATTTTTATTTTCAGATTTACCCCCTTTTGCACCTCCGAAAAATAAAATCTTTTCTCTTCAAAAATAAAAAATATATTTAAAAAATATTTATTAAACAAGAACCACTTCATAATTTAATATATATATATGACAGCTCGTCAATAGATCTAATTAAAGTAATGTTTAATTTGAAAATTCATCCCCGAATTGTACGTCGCAATTGCGAGTGCCCGGGGGTATGGATCAGTGAAGAGAAAAGATTTCCCTGGTTCGGATACGAGCCCGGTGGCCTAGTGGATAAGGCGCCACGCTAGAGAGGTGGAGACTTGGGTTCGAATCCCAACTGGGGTCAAATCTTTTCTCTTCAAAAATAAAAAATATATTTAAAAAATATTTATTAAACAAGAACCACTTCATAATTTAATATATATATATATATATATATATATATATATATATATATATATATATGACAGCTCGTCAATAGATCTAATTAAAGTAATGTTCAATTTGAACATTCATCCCCGAATTGTACGTCGCAATTGCGAGTGCCTGGGGGTATGGATCAGTGAAGAGAAAAGATTTCCCTGGTTCGGATACGAGCCCGGTGGCCTAGTGGATAAGGCGCCACGCTAGAGAGGTGGAGACTTGGGTTCGAATCCCAACTGGGGTCAAATCTTTTCTCTTCAAAAATAAAAAAATATATTTAAAAAATATTTATTAAACAAGAACCACTTCATAATTTAATATATATATATATATATATATATATATATATATATATATATATATATATATATATATATGACAGCTCGTCAATAGATCTAATTAAAGTAATGTTCAATTTGAACATTCATCCCCGAATTGTACGTCGCAATTGCGAGTGCCGGGGGTATGGATCAGTGAAGAGAAAAGATTTCCCTGGTTCGGATACGAGCCCGGTGACCTAGTGGATAAGGCGCCACGCTAGAGAGGTGGAGACTTGGGTTCGAATCCCAACTGGGGTCAAATCTTTTCTCTTCAAAAATAAAAAATATTTTTAAAAAATATTTATTAAACAAGAACCACTTCATAATTTAATATATATATATATATATATATATATATATATATATATATATATATATATATATATATATATATGACAGCTCGTCAATAGATCTAATTAAAGTAATGTTCAATTTGAACATTCATCCCCGAATTGTACGTCGCAATTGCGAGTGCCCGGGGGTATGGATCAGTGAAGAGAAAAGATTTCCCTGGTTCGGATACGAGCCCGGTGGCCTAGTGGATAAGGCGCCACGCTAGAGAGGTGGAGACTTGGGTTCGAATCCCAACTGGGGTCAAATCTTTTCTCTTCAAAAATAAAAAATATATTTAAAAAATATTTATTAAACAAGAACCACTTCATAATTTAATATATATATATAACAACAACAACAATGGCGCTACGGTCCATGCAGAACCTTGGCCTCTTCTGCATATATATATATATATATGCATGATATTTAAAATATTGAATCATTCTCAAAAATTCATATATATACTAAATGAACTATTAAAAACTATACAATCTTTAAATTCCAGGTAAATGTGTTAATAGTGAATAAAACTCTTTAGGTTGATAGAGAATAAAGCCAACACATCGGAGAAGTGGAGCGCCCTGTAATTGCATTCCTTATTGAAATTAGAACATTTTTGACATATTTCACCAAAACCAATAAATTCTATACACAGGATACAGCCACAGCCTCTGTGAGTTTCGGTATTAGTATCTTGTTGACCCTGATATTGCCTTTCTAGTTCGATACATCCGGTGATTAGTACAGACTTTCAAAAATATTTCATCAAAAATAAAATTGGCGATCATTCACCCAATAAATAAAAAGGCTAGATACCTACAAAGAACGCAATCCTTAACAACGCAATCCTCTCACAGTTAAATTAAATGGTTCATAAATGCCAACTACTGAGTCAAAATTTTTTTGGGAAAAAGCAATCAAATACCTTTTTAGGTGTTCAAAGAGCTCACCACATGCTACGGAGTCTAAGCTTCCTTCGCATAAAAATCATTAAAAAAATATAAAGCCTTGACCAAAAACAAAATAAACAAAATTTTGCAAATATATTCTTGAATAAGTACTCTTTGAATCTATGAAGGTATTTTTATTTTATACTGAGGCGCGGTAGAATGATTACCCACTTGAGGGTCACAATCAAAATCACCTTCGAGGTCGGGACACCTAATTGGGGCATACTCAGCCTCGTTAAAGTAGGTACCCTTGATCCTAATTTTTATCCCTAGGTAAAAATCTGGCAGTTGACCGAGTATTCTGGCCAAATCTCCTCCTTTCCCAACTGTTGACCAATAAACAGTACAACCCTACCAAAGTATTGAACCCAAGACCCTTCATGAGTTGTAGTGGAAGTTTTTTTTTTCCCCCACTTTATACTATTAAAAAAATTGTTAGTTACTAGAGGGTAACAATATTCTGCTTTGGAAATACATTCCCAATATTTATAGAATAAAATCGGGGTCACCTGTGGTGTAGTGGTTAGCATAGTAACCTACTATACCCAAGATCGCGGGTTCGCAGCCCGGCAGATGACCTTAGTATTTTTTAAAGGGAGTAAAAAATCCTTAGCTATGATCCTTCGGAAGGAACGTAAAATGGGGGTCCCGAGCCTGTGCGATGTCAGGTACTCGTGTTTTTTTTTTGTTTTTTTTCCAAGCCCCTATGGCCTTTACAAAAGTTTTGATTCATTCTTCATTATGATGATTCTGCTTCTTTTACTGCACCAAGGTGCATTTTAAGAGGGTTCTGTAAAGAGCAATGGTTTGGAGAAAATAGTATTATGAGTCACTACCTAGTGATGGGGCTCACAAGGGTTTTTGAGCAAAGGGGAATTAAAACTTTTAACTTAGGTCAAACTAAGTTGGTTGACATGTTTTTGCCATCTTTGTGGTTTTCCTGTCGGAGTCAGTGTGGTAAATAAGGGGTTTGTGGAGTGTTGAAGGCTGTCAAAGAATTTAACGTGTCTCCGTGAAATAAAGTCTGTCACCTTTGGTAAGTCTAGGGCTGTATGCAGTACATCAGTTTTTGTCCTCTGTAATGTTGTACCCTGCACTATCCTTCTCAGTACTCCGTTCTGAAACTGTTGGAGTCTCTGTGTCAGCATTGGAGCTCCATAAAGGAGAGCTGGTCTCAATATAGATTTATATATCATTAATTTTAGGCAGAGTGAAAGGTTCGGCGACCTCAATAGGTGATTTAGTCTGTAAGACTTTGTCCTCACTGTCTTGAGCTTACGATGACAGTGGCCTGATAGCGTAAAGTGTCGATCTAGTGTGATGACTAAGTACACTATACTACCCGCTGGCCTTTTCGTATTTCTTGCTACCGTATAGGTTTTAGGGAGTGAGCGTTTATTTTTCTGGAAAGAAAAAATGATACAGTCGGTCTTCTTGGGATTAACTGTAATATTCAATCCTTCTAATTTCTCTGTAATTTGATCACACACTGCCTCCGCCTGGCGTGGCAGAGTAGTAGAGCCCTCGTGGCGTTTAATGAGCTACTATAGATAGCTATATCATCGGCGTAAGCTGCCACAGTCGCTTTTTTGTATCTCGCTCCAACAGTTTCAGCCGTTTACACTGAAAATTGTACAGGGGAAAGCACAGACCCTTGAGGAACCCCACATGTAAGTGAAAAATCTTCGGATAATACCTCGCCTACTCGCACTCAGGTACTCGTTAAAGATCCCTATCCTAATTATACCTGGATAGGCAAAATTTAGGACTCCCACCGTAGCTTCGTCCGATTAGCCATAGCAGCATAAAGTGACGTTAAACGAAATAAACAATATACAAAAAATCTAATAAAAGCAACAGATGATTTCTTTAGTCAACAAGTAATGCGATTAAAGTAAGAAATTTAAGAAAAACTATTAGAATTAATCAATACGGAGTTGTTTCTTTATTAGACCAAACTCACTTTTTAAGTGACTCGGCAAAAATGGACCTTCTCCAGCCCAACTACTAATAGTTTTGGTTTATTAAGAGCTCTCTTTGTAGTGTTAAAAGGGGTTTGAGCACTTTTTCAATCAATTACTTTGTTCAGCTTTTCGGCTAGAAATTTTTGAAGTTCTACAGTGACGGAATCATTTTTTTTACCAGAAAACTGGAAAAAAAAAAAAAAAGTGATTGATTAAAACGGTGCATATATTTTTGATTTATAATTTGAAATATATAAACAGATGTGCTTTGAAAAACATTCGTACCTCTGCACTTACGAGGCACTGTTATTTAAATAAAGAAAAAAACGTTTATTAGAATCTTAGTAGAAAGGGTCTTTTAAAAATTCTAAAAAAAAAAAAAAAAAAAAAAAAAAAAAAAAAAAAAAAAAAAAAAAAAAAAAAAAAAAAAAAAAAAAAAAAAAAAGCCTTAACAACCAGATTAAGTGTAAATCGAAATAATTATTTATACATCTATAACATATTGAAGGAATTTTAAAACGAAATAAAATACAAAAAAACGTTGATTTACCAACAAGAGCGGCGGATTGTGGTGCTCCAGTTTTGAAAGTTGCTAGTGCTGACCTCTCTGCTACATTAGCGGCTTATTTAAGCCCCTAAACGAGTTTTCCCAAAGTCGATAACTTGCTAAATCGCTTTTCCGCTGCCCAAAACAGTAGTTCCCACCCGTTTCCAACCAAATTTCTTTTCCATTTACATTTGTGTTACTCCTATACGTTATATATAAATGCTTCCCCAAATTACATATACTAATGTTCTATATTATTAGTAAAAAACATTACTATGGTAATTTTTCAATAGTTAATAGGTTTGGAATATCGACTAAAATTAACCAGTCAAAGCTTTTTGGAATTCAATTGAACTTCTGAATGTATCGAAAATACCGAATACCGATTTTTTAAAATTTTATTTATAGATTTCTCGTTACAATTTAAGGATACCATTATTTTACTTTTATCATTTTCATAGTAACCCTATTAAAAGAGCCGGTTATTAAAGAAGCGAGCACATCCTATGCCTGCAAGTACATATTGTCCTTTTCATAATTATAATTACACCAATTTGGACTTACGGAGTTGAGCTTTGGGGTCCACTAAACCATCCAATTCATCTCGTATCCAATCCTTACAATACAAAATCCTTCGAAAAATCCTTGATACTCCTTACTTTGTGACGAATAAACTTATCCATAAAGACCTTAATGTTCCTTATGTTGCTGATTTAGCCCAGACCAAATACGTATCCTTCCATAGTAAGCTCTATAACCACTCCAAACCACTAGTCTCCCAACTTTCTTCCCACTCCATTCCCGATAATCCTCCGAGGCGTCTGAAAAGATGGCCTCGGGACCTTCTAATTTAGTGCTTCATCATATAGAACCTTTATAAGTGCTACCAATGGGTAGTTGCTTTAAAAACAAGTGACATGTCATTTTTATCTATTTCATCACATTTACTTGATGTATTATATTTTATATTGTATATACAGTTGTAAATTTCAATAAATAATTAAAAAAAAAAAAAAAAAAAAAAATCATAGTCACTACAAAAACACAATAAAAAAATAAATAAATAATATACACAAAAATTCTATCACAACAGATGAAATTATCGCTTTGAACAAACTTCTTTAGTTCATTAATATAGTTTTTGAGGAGATTCATACCAAAGAATGGGCAACTTCTCAGCGTAACTTCAGTTGTTTGATTAAATAAAATCTATCTGTCAAAAAGTGGCAGTTATATAATATACTTTCTCAATGTTCATAGCAGTGGGTGATAACAATCCTTTGGTATTCAGCTTAGCGTAGCTTTCAGAGACATATAAAAGTACCGGCTTGATTAAGGTCTTAAAGGTTAAGTGATCCTTGTGATGATTCGGCTGCGGAAGTATCTAAACAATCTAAAATAGCTTCTGTTGGCGGCTGAAATTCTCCTCTGGATTTCTGGTTTTCTGTCATTGCCGGAGTTTATTTGGGTTCCGAGGTACATTAACTCATCGACCCACTAAAGAATACTATTCCCTATTTTGATCTCCGGGTGTAAGAGTGTTTCTTATAACTCGAAGTGTTTCTCATGTTTCTTAAATATCTCGAATATTAGATCTTAATTTTAAATTTCTATCTTATATATTTATAAGAATCTTATTCATAATTTATTTCATAGATATCTAATTTATAATCTAAAGAGGTTGCAGCCTGATATGTCCGCAGCCAGACAGTAACACTTTATATTGCACTGTTATGTTATTCTAAGGGGACAAGGTGTCCCAGAATAAAGATTATTCTTTTTCTTTTTTTCTTGTTTTTTACCTTTCGTATAATCTAAAGGCATTGCTTGCAAATTCATCTCTTCGTTGCTATGATTCGGCACCATAAAAACCACAAGCCTGATAAGTGATTCATTAATATAAAAATAATTTTAGCTGTGGGTGCTGAGAAAGAAGCGTTAAATTAATCAAGTTCACAAGGCCGTAATGCGCTGAATTTCCATGCATTAACCCTCTTTGATCTCGCCCCTAATTAAATTTTTAGGGTTGATATATAAGCAATATGTTTTTCTTTTTAGAGACAAATTTCTAAATAAGAAAAATAAATTTATTTAGGCCTACAACCACGTATAAATAAAACCGCTCATATCATAACATCAACAAATAAACTGTAAAGAACGGTTAGTAGAAATATGGATTGAGCTTTGCGGGACCGCCGAACGGTCTGGGGGGGGGGGGCTTTAGACATTTACGAATGGTCACGTTCGATATTACACACAAACCTCTCACACGGGATCAGCTTAGATGTTGAACCAATATATCCGTTCCGCCGCTATGGTAGAGTGATTCCTGCTTACTTGAACACTTGGAAAATATCTTTCCATAATATTTATATCCTTTTTTGAAACAAATAAAAAAAATGTTTTATGTCACAGAAATAGAAAAATAATAACGAGAGTAGAGGTCGTAGCAGTAACAATAGAAATAAAGTTAATTGAGTGTTTGGCCACCGGCCAATTGGTGCCGTCATTGACAGAATAGCAAGCCATTTTACTATCTAGTTCAGCTCTCTATAACTCAATCAATCAACCAGCGGCCAAGAAATTAATTTTAATAATCAATCCCTCATTTAATGCACAGTTCCATAAATTAATCAGGTAATTATTGATATTTTGTTTTAAATGGTGTAGTACTTAAACAATGTTGTTGACTAGTTTTGGAAAACGTAAACGATTTAAATCTTCCTAATATTTCTAAAGTTGTCGATTTTTAATAACGTATATCTCGAAAACCGTTGGAATTATGTTTACCTTCTAACTATTCCTAACAAAGCTATATCTCGAAAACGGTGGACTCTAGAAAAATATGCAGCGGATCAAAATTAAAGCTCATTAAATTTCCTATAAAATTAATTATATAAGTATTTGTAGAAATCCCAACGGTTTTCGAGATATACGTTATTAAAAATCGACAACTTCAGAAATAAAAAAATGTTTACCTCTTTTTTTGTTAAACATTTGCAGCAAATATCAGAAACGTATATATAAAATTGAAGTAAATTTAATGCTCAACAATTTTGATTCTGACGTTTTTTCTAAGAAACGATTGTGGAACGTAATAGAAGCAAAAGTTCGACAAAAAGTGAGGTGACATTTGTTTTTCCCAAAAATCACCGATTTTCAATAACATATATCTCGTAAACGGTTAGAATTACGACAAATTTATATATAATAAATTTTATAGTAAATTTAATTAGCTTTTACGTTTATTTGAAACATATTTTTCTAGTGTCAACAGTTTTCGAGATATTATGTAAAAAACAAAAAAATGGAACTCTCTCCCCCCCCCCCCCCCACCGTTAGCTCACCACCAAGCGTGGGGACTTTTAGTATGTTTACCTTCCAATTATTCCTAACGAAGCTATGAAGTCAAAAATGATCGCATATTCCTTGCACTCTATACCCCTCATTTCAGCACTCATTGACTGGAATATTAAAATTATGACTTATGTTTATTTAACACATCACAAATTATACATGAAATTATGGATTATATATATTTACTAGCATCCCCGTCGCGGCTTCGCCCACCCTCATAACTATAGATAAGATTCTTGTATTTTAGCATGTGGTTGAGCATTATTTCTTCAATGATTTTTTCACGCATAGCAGTAATTATAAATCTAGTTATAATTGCACTGATTAAGTGGTTGAAGATTACGTAAAAGCACCATTAGACATAAAATTTTTAATTTTAATGTATTAATTGGTAATCAAGATGGATAAAGACTATTAAGAAACTCTTGCGGAAAATAAACTGCATTATCAGTGCTTACGACAAAAGGCCCGTGGATCATATTTTTACACACGATATAAAAAAGCAAAGGATCGACATTTTGATTTAGTAATAATTTGTATTCGGCAGAAATAACTTTATTGATTTCATCTGGTTGGGTGTTGATTTCAAACTATAAAAGTATATGACAGTGTGGCAAATCTCGGTCCGGTCCTGCCTCTCAACATTATACATTTGAATGTTAGTAATTGTAAATTTTACCAGTGCAAAACCATCCTAGAATTATAAAAATTATTTATTTAGATGTCGGTACAGATAGGTTCAGTTTACCATGTAAACTCTATTGTGGAATGGCGCTGTACACAATCGGTCGATTTTCAAGCTTCACTGAGATCCACATATCGCACAACATATTTAAATCTTTTTTAATAATTTTCTTGATAGTTTAATATGTAAATTTTATCATCAATTTCAAGCTATTTTGTAACCTCTCGTGTAGAATGGCACTCGCCACCTATCGGTCAATTTTCAAACTTCACTGTTATCCACATATTTTTTTTTTTTAATAAAAAATAAATTAAAAATTAGTAGATTTTAATATTGATAAACCTTCTTGGAACTATGAAGACGATGTAGTTAATATTTAGTACAGATTGGTTCAGTAGTATTCGTGGTTAGTGATCATAAACGTAAAATGGCTTGTCCTTTTATATAATGGTATAAATTATTATTATAGTAAACTTTCTAATTGAAAATCTTGTAAGAACTATGAAGATGATGTGGTTAGAATTTGGCTCAGATAGGTTCATTAGTTTTACTAAAACGCTATTGTCGCTGGCCACATATTTATAGCTTTTTGGATAACAATTTAATTGAATTAAATAACATTATTATCAATTTCTAGCTATATTTAACACCGGATCATTGTAACCTCTCTTGAATGGCGTTCGCTTTACTGCACACCACATATTTATCGCTTTTTAAACAGTAATTTAATAGAAAATATGTAAATTTTATTATTGCTGAATAATACCACACAGTATTAAACAGCTGAGGATCGGCACTTTGATTTGACAGAAACAATTTTATTGATTTGATCTGGTTGGTTTTTAATTTCTAACCATAAAAGTATGTGGTAGTGTGGCAAAACCCGTTTCTAACACTCAACATTGTACATTTAAATTTTTATTGTTGGTAAATCTGGAACTATGAACATGATGTAGTTAAAATTTGGTATATTTCACTCCATATAGCTGTTTTTATAACAATTTAATTGAAAATAAGTAAATTTTATTATCAATGTTCACCTCTATGTAACACTGTGCCTTTTAACCTTTCATGTAGATGGCAATTGCCGCCATTTTTGAACTTCACTGTTATCCACTTATTATTTATTTTTCAATAAGGAATTAGTTGAAAATCATTAGATTTTACTATTTCTAAACCATCCTATAAAGATGATGTAGTCAAAATTTGGTAGAGATTGGTTCAGTAGTTTTTGGCGGTTAGTGAACACAAACGAAAAATTGCTTGTCCTTTTATATAATAGTATAACCTTATACCGCCGTATGTTAGAATCGTATAGAGCTAACAGATAATTGTGACTTAAAGATAATATACAAATAATATTGCGACTATAAATTAAAATATAAGGTATCCTATCTTTTTTGTTTGGATCAAATACGGTGTGCAAATTTGATTAAAATCGGTTCAGTAGTTTAGGTGTCAGCCTCCCCCAAGACAGCGACACGTAATTTATATATATTAAGATATATAATATTCTATAATTATATATATTTTTATTATTCTAACACATATTGGTATATACTTGTTCTGTAGCTAACTTTATGATTTGAAATAACTTGTATAACTTTTATAATTTTATTGTAACCTGTTTTTTCACTATAGAGCATGATTATGAGAACAATATAGGTAGTCTCGAAACGTCGCCAAAATAGTTGTTTTTATTTATTGACTGAACCTCAAGAACCTTACTAAACATTTAATAGTAACAGTCAAGAAGTTTATCCATATATATATATATGTATATATATATATATATATATATATATATATATATATATATATATATATATATATATATATCACTAACCGATCACTACTGATCACTAACCGCGAAAACTACTAAACCAATCTGTACCCAATTGTGACCAAATCATTTTTAAAGCTCCAGGATGGTTTAGCAATAAAAAAAATTTACTGAATTTCCAATAATTCGTAAAAGCGGTAGTAAGTGGATAACAGTGAAGTTTGAAAATTGACCTCCAATTCTTCCCGTATCCGATCCTGAACGATCCTTATTATGTCAAATAAACTTATCCATCATGATCCAAATATATCTTACAGAATCGGCTCAAACCAGACAACTAAAGTTAGTTAACTTTATCAGATTATTAATCGATTCAATTATCCAATCAAGCAATTTTTATTAGTTTATTTGCTAACTTTAGTGAGTACATATAGATCCATTATCATTTCTATTTTTTAATGCTATTGAGAGAGGAATAAAAATTGTCTTTAGAATAGGATACAAAAGTCAAAGGGTTTTGTTAAGTCTATGATCATTCTATCGGACATCTGGGACAAAAAATCGGACAAAGTGTAGGCCTAAATAATGAGCAGAGTTAGCCTGTTTAATCGAAAACAAAAAACGCAATCTTAATGAAATTAGTCTAGTCAGTTTTAATCTGCAGTTAATTGTGTTGAAGAGCCATTTATAACATTTTAATAATAGCAGGTCAGGAAAGATATCTGCGTTGTCTGTTTAAATAACTATAATTTGTTCCAGATATAAATAGGAACGTGACGTATAATAGGAAGTAGGATATCCAAGATATAATGCGGAAATCCTTGAAAATTCACAGCTCACTTGAGAGAAAATAATTAGTGATTCCACAATCTCTAGCATATTTTTTTTCTGATGCTACATATTTTAAAACAGGTCACGACAGCTGCCATGCTATTCCCTTTGTCCAGGCGTCACCTTTGTTAAATGGCTTCACTTCATTTTAAGTGGGTTTTTCGTTTGTTGTGCACTGCTCTTGTTTTTTTTCTTCTTCCCCTACTTTTTGCCTCACTATTTTCTACTAGCACCCCCCTCCTCCCACCTCCAGACGGGAAGAAGACCCGACCCGACTTTAATAAAGAGCCGAGAACAATGGACAGATTACAGCTGTTCCTTTCTTTCATTGTTATTTATTGTCTTGGCGGATCTCCGCCTCCTTAATTTAATAATCTATAGAAGAGAATGGATCTTGCCAAGTATGGCCACACGCAGGGAGGCACTGGAATTAGTTATGAGTATATTCGGGGAGGCTAGATATAGCTTAGGTAGGAGTAGATATTTATAGCATTAGGTAATAATAATGTTTTAAAGCAGGGTTTGAAATCGATAATTAAAAAAAATAATAATAAAAATCAAATCCGATCAAGATTTTTATCGGGAATTTTAAAAATCAAATTCTGATCATTATTTTTGAACAAAATTTTTACAATTAACAATAATAATAATTTTTGAGTAATTCCTTTCTAAATTAGAAAGTAAAATTTTTTGAATTATTTCCAATACATTTTGATTATTTTGTATACAAGCATATTAATCAATTTGTGTGTAAAAGGTGATTTTTATTTTCTGATCAACATTTTTTTGAACGCAATTTAATCATTATTATTTATGCAATACCGAATCACTCAGTGAGTGATCATAATTTTTAATCAAATCAATAAACATCAAAGATCAATTGAAATTTTTATTTATAAATCAGGAATGATTTGTAAATTAAAAATCAGATATAATAATTATTATATGATTTTTTGAAAAAAATAATTATTGATTTCAAACCCTGTTTAAAGAAAGCTGTTTTGATACTATTTATAAGGGAAATTTTACAAAAAGTATTATTTTCCTTTTTTTTTTATTTTTCCAACTCTAATATACAAATTATACCAGAAGCAGGTACTTTTCAGTAGTGATCTACCTCATGCTAATCAAGACAAATACCACAGATACTGACCACAAATTCACTTGTGTCAAAATTTAGAAAAAGTTGTGAACAAAAAAATTTGGAATATTACAGACCATTATTATTAAAAATAATATTGAAGAATTTGTCTGGAAAACGGCATTCCATCCGGGAATAAGGGTAATATTTTGGAAATGTAGACAGAAAATTAAATTTTCAAATGTTTCAGATGGTCAGTAGAAAATTGTATCAAGTTGTAAATATACAATGCAAATATTGAGTTGTATAATATTGTAAATTACGAATGTAACACAATTATAGACACCTACCGTTAAAAAAAATAAATAAATAAAATAAATAAATAAATAAAAAAAAATAAATTTTGAAAATAATACAAAATTAAAATTAACAAGTGCAAGATCACATTTCAAACCAAATTCCTAAAACAGATAACAGACTCCCCTCCTTATGTGTCCAACGATACGCTACATACAGACATTCTTATTCCGACAGTTAAGACCCATACTCATATACTTTATCGACAATGTCATGAAAAACTACGTGGACACACTAACAAACAAATACATAATATGGCGACAGTACAGATACCTGATATAACTCAACGGAGGCTGAAAAGGAAGTGGATGAGGGATCTCCTAGTCTAATCCCTAATAATTTTGTTTCACGCCTGGAGATTGTACCACTGGGTGCTGACTCCCTCATGCCTGATCATGTCTGTTGTTTTAATGTAACTTCACATTCCATTGTGTACAGATGTGAATAAAATTATTATGTAAAAAAAAAAAACAAGTGCAAGATTAAATTAAACTATTAGATTTGTTTGATTAAGAATATAATAAAATTAAAACAAAAACATTCAAAAACTACCCATTGACATTACTCTATAAAATATTTTGAAACTGTCATTAGTAAATTAACAATTTTACTATTATTTATTACTTATTACGCTATTTAAGGTTTTACATCACTATTAGTATTATTTTTATTTTCTAATGCACAATACATTCTGACCAATGTTGAAATAAATACCAGTTAGCACTTGGTTGTTATAAACGTGCACGATCGCGACTCTTAATTCCAACTCTCATAACTAATCTAATAAGGTAGATACTGTTCCTAATATTTGAGTCAATCTTTAATATGACAAAAACTTTGATTCCTTGTTACTTAACTGTCATTAATGGGTCTTTTGAATTTTTAAAAACGGACATGCAATGTCAAAAAAAAAAATTCATTACTGGGAAAAAAAGCTTAAAGTCAGCCGCCGAAGGAATTTGTACCAAAGAAGGATGGTGATTTATCGATCGAAATGAAACTGTCCCTTTTGGATCGGTTTGGGAAAAAACTGATGGTTTAACTTTGGTGGTAGTTAAAAGGAGTTTTGCATTTCGAGGTAGTCCCTGGTGATAGGCAGTGGAAAAAAAATTGAAAAACCTTTATTCTAAACAGTTCTTATTACTAACTAAATTTACCAGTAAATATTACAGCTGTACTGAGGGTTGGGTAACTTAATTGACGCGGAACAGTTAGAATTAATGTAAATTAGAGTAAACCAGGCATTTATTGACACCCTTAGACATTGTTTAAAGAGCAAAGTACTCAACTTTGGTCACCAGAAACAAAAACTTTTTCTCCAGCATAAAAAGTTAAAATTTATAATCAAAACCATTAAAAGTTATTTTTTCAAACATTATTAAATTTAAAATAATAGAATCTTGTAATATTTTAGTGATATAATTATTTAGTAATGAAACATAAGACATCATTAGCTATTATAACGTTCATAACCCTACATCATCAATAAAACCAATTTCTGCAGGAGTGCCTCAAGGCTCATACCGAACCTCTGTACTTGATATACACCTAAAACATAACGCATTACTGCTATTATCACGAGAAATGCAAACCATAAATAGGGCTCACTAAAGTTACAACACAATTTGAACTATATTACAATTATAGTGTAAACAATAGAAATTGATAATTTACTATTACTATTAGGTTGATGCAAAAATAAGGCAGGATTTTATTTCCGTTTCATTATTAATTCCAATTGTGTAAACAAAACTAATCCACAATGCTAAGTTATAAACATCATTTTAAAGCCTATTTATCTCGATTACTTTCCTATATAAGCCTTTTTCTTTTTTTTTTTAACATTTAATTCAGTCCATTCAGTGCCTCCAGACAAAATGACGTCTAGGAGCGATTTTTGCCAAATTTACTTCAATCAGTTCAAACTCGGTCGAAGAGCTGCTAATGAAGTTTGGGGGCCAGGTACCATTAATGAATCTACAGTGCAGCGATGGTTTCAAAAATTCCGTAGTGGAAATTTTGACCTTTCAAACAAAGAAGGTGGTGGCCGTCCCTCTGCTATTGACAACGACCAGTTAAAGGCAATAGTTGAAGCTAAACCCCACCAAAACTACTCGAGAAATAGCGGAAGAACTCGATGTGGATCAGTCAACAATCGTACACCATCTCAAGGCAATTGGAAAAACAAGCTTTTACTGAATACCAAAAACCTGCATTATTTTTGCATCAACCTAATACTATCGATAATTACTAAACATTTCACATTCAATTTAAGACGTGAAACTTTCCCCCCTAGTTATATAGACAACCACCCAACACTAATGTTTTATGTTTGAGAAATTTCGGACATGTTGGCTGTTACATTACAAGACAAAATGTAAAACCATAGATTTACGACTATGACTGTTATGGTCTATACTAAATGGATGCTATATATTATCCTTCAAACAGAAATTTAAAGTATAAATAAAGGTTTTAATTTATTAAAACCTATCCTGTCAGTTGAAAGTACACGTACCCAGAAAACAAAAATATGTCCATCAAAACCTTACAATATTAACTTTCAAAACCGATAACGAATTCACCATCCTACGTTTACAATGAGACCGTGCATTGAATTTAAAACGTTTATTTGGCAATAAGACCTAGAAAAAATAAGATATTAAAAGCTAAATAGTAAAAAAAAGGTAAGACCAAAAGAGAAACATAAAGCAGTTATATCAGTAGAGCTGATAGAGCAGGTGCAGCGCTACCTTCACCAAGTTCTTACTACTCGATAGGGTAAACTTACTCAACTTGAACAAGCACATTAATATTATTCGACAATAAACATAAACCGCCGAGGACCCATAACATACTAATATAAAATAACCATAAACTGGCAAGCCTACAAAAAGGATATACTAAAATATAAAATCGGATAATTAAAAATATAAAATTCTCGGAACTGCATAATTTAAAAACATAAGAAATTATATACTTGTTATAAAATGTTATTACACATTAATTAAAATCTACTATTGCTCAATTAATGATCAAATAAAATTCAAACATTTTTTTCTATTTATCAATGGATATATAAAACCGTACACAGTACCTAAATAAAGTAAATGAGAGGAAATAACCTTATGTTCACAATAACGTTTAAATAAATTACCTAGTAGTAGCACTTAAATGAAACTTCTATTAGAACGTCCCTCGGCCAAGTTATTTTTAGACGCCTCGGGATGTTATCGGAAATCGAGTGGGAAGTAAGACAGACAAGTGTATTTGACTGGTTATGGAGGTCACTACGACAGGCCAAACCAGAAACAAATGGAACATTAAGATTATTATGAATAAGTTTATTTGTGACATTGAGAATGTCACAAAGGATTTTTGATTGTAGGGATTGTATACCAGAACAATTGGAAAGCTAAGAGGAACCCCAAAGCTCTGCTCCTTTAGTTAAAATAAGTGTAATCACTGTAAATTATTCTCTTGTAATCAATAGGAAGGTTTGAACGTTTGTCAGTGTAGAAGTAAGTGTAGAAGGAGTCGAAAACGACGAGCAGCTTCTTGTTGTAGTCTTGCATGTGGGTTCCAAGTCGTTTGTTCAGAAAGGTCTAATTATTGTCTTGAAAAAAAAAAATCATATTAAAAAAATAAAAACATTAAATATAAAAACAGATACTCGAAAACAAATTATTAATTCTCCATTTTCTTTAAAAGTATCTACGAATATCAACTAGAACTTATTATATTGCGTACCTACTATCCCGCTTACAAATCTGTTTTTTTCACCAATATTATTCCTAAAAGTGAACTCACCACCTTACGTTTCTAATGAGACCTACCTAGTTTAAGGCATGAAATGAAGAATGCCAGTTTTGTAGTTCCCAAAGCGAAGAAAACAAATAAGAACACTTCGGTCAACCAGGGAAAGAAAAAATACAAAATTCTTTACTTTCAAGAATTGAAAATAAATCATTTTACATACCGAATTTCCTGTGGTATAAGAATATGGAAAATTTATTAAACAATGACTAAAAGGACCAAAACCTAATAGAGTAAACGAGTAAAATGTGGATCCTTTTAAAATACTTAATCAATGTCCGAAAGAACAACCATTATTTCAACTATTTTTAACCATCGCAGAATATCCTGCGACCGTTAAAAATAGTTATATTTTGGGAAATGTAAATCTCAAAATAGTACCCTTTAATGTTCTGAGAGGGTATCGCTTGTATAAAACGAAAAACTTTAATCTCGTTATAAAAGGACGACAATTTTTCGGGAAGTAATGTCCAAGGATATTACACAAAGCTTGGTCGCGCACTCCGAAAACATCTCACATCTCAACCGATACAATTATCAACCGATCAGATTATTTGGCAATCAGCGAAACTTGGATGGAAAATCCCATGTCAGTGAATGTGCCAAGCTTTGACCTGAGATCAAATTGTAATACCGCTAAGAACAGACAAATTGCAACTACATCATCGGTAGCGGTATCATCATCATCAAGTCGCAAAGCCGGTGGAGTCGCCATATATCGCAACATTAATAGCATCACTGATTGTAATAGAGTTAACACTGACATTTCGGAAATTTATTTCGTAATGAAAGATGCAAAACCTGATGATGTCTCTCTATTAAACGTAAAGGCCAATGGCATCTTTAAATTCGTACTCGGGTGAGTGTATATCCACCAGGGCAAAGCGTTAGCAGAAATTAAACTTTTTATGGTACGATCGTTGTTAAAATATTCCAAAAACATCACTAAAATTATACCCGATTACGAGCCTGATCTTACTAAACCAGTTCTTCTCCAACAACGTTAGATAATACCTGAACAGATTTAATGTCTTGTATGCCATTACATCTGTTTCAGAGATGCAGAGATGTAAATAAAAATGCATTTGCTTGCCTAATAGACTACCAGAAGGCTTTTGATAGAGTAAAACACGACGAATTGATGGAGATTTTGAAAAATATTGGAATGGAGGAAAGAGATCTGCGAATCATCAAGAACCTATATTGGAATCAAACAGCGGTGTTGCGCATTGATGCTGAACACAACGAAGCAGTCAAAATTCTCAGGGGAGTAAGACAGGGATGTATATTGTCACCCATACTATTTAATATATATTCAGAATTCATATTTAGAGAAGCCCTAGAAGAAGTTGAAGAAGGAATTTTGATAAATGGAATAAAATTAAACAACATTCGATATGCAGATGGTACTATTGTATTTGCTGACACTATTCAAGCGTTACAATTATTAGTGAATAGCATTGTAAGAGTCAGCAGTAAGTAAGGGCTTGAAATAAACACCACAAAGACAAAATTCATGGTCGTAAGTAAGGAAAATATTACAGGTGTAAACTTAGTCATAAACCTAAGATCTATAGAAAGAGTAAAACAATATACATACCTTGGAACCATAATAAATGAAAATTGGGATAACTCTCAGGAAATCAGGATTCGTATCGGGAAAGCAAGAAGTGTTTTTCAGAAAATGAGTGCCGTCTTCAAAATCCATAATATAACTATAAGAACAAAAATCAGACTCTGGCATTGCTATGTGTATTCTGTCCTCCTATATGGTGTAGAGACATGGACCTTAAATAAAAACATAGATAAGAAGCTGGAGGCCTCTGAATTGTGGCTTTATAGGCGGATACTGAGAATACCTTGGATCCAGAGGGTAACGAATGTAGAAGTATTGAGAAGAATGAACACAACACCTAACTTAATCAAGATAGTGAAATCCTGCAAAACCTAGGACATATCATGCGTAATACAAGTAGATATGATTAGCTGCAAAAAATACTCCAAGGGAAAATCGACAGCAAAAGAGGTCCTGGAAGAAGACGAATATCTTGGTTTGACAACCTCAGATGCTGGTTCAGTATGTCTTCAACGGAACTTTTCCGCATTGCTACCGATAAGAGAAGAATAGCCATCATGATCGCCAACATCCGAACCGGATAGGCACCGAAAGAAGAAGAATGCCATTTGAATCCTACTTTTCGTATCACAGACCTATAATTAATAAAGTTATATTGTAACACAATAATTATTTGTTTTCTTGCTTTTATCCTAAATACATAAATAAATATATTTTATTTCAAAAATATAACCCGTTACATAAATGTAGGTATATACTTCCGCCATCTTGAAAAGAGTTAAATCATCGAATATCTCAAAACAGTGTACTAAGAAGGACAACAATGGTGGATGTTATCCTTCCACCATATTAAAATCGTTAAATATTAATAAATCAGTGTCCTCATAAGGACAACAATGGCGGAATTTATCCTTCGGATAACTTAAAAACCGTTAAAAACATATTATCCTTAAGGACGAAAAACTAATAAAATTCCGCTATCTTAAAACAGCATCCAGGACGAAAACTAATTCTAATTGTGGAAGGAGGGGAAGCCAAGGATGTCCTGGCAGATCTGTAAAACAGTGTCCTTATAGCATCCTTAAGGACGAAAACTAATTCGTCCACACACACACATTTTTTTCTAAAGTTTTTTAACATAACATGCAAGGAGGTAGTTCCTAAGTTCAACCAGGGTTGAACCTTCATAGTAAAAAACAGATGCTTACTTAATATTTTTAATGAGAATATTACAAAATACTATCATTACCCCATCTGTATTAATTCAAGACAGAGAAAGAGAGAGATAGAGAGAAAGAGTAGCTGAAGGTTTATTACAGTAGAGTAATGGCCTTTGTTAGCGGGTGGGGGAAGGGGCTAAGCTAGTGTCCCTATTCAAATGTAGACCGAGGGCGCTCATTAGATCGCAGCTCCGAGCTTCGTCCATTGTAACCAGCTTCTTTTCAATTCAAAGATCCATCCCCTCCACTAATTGAACTTACAATTTAAATTAACTCAGGTTTTAGCTTTGTAAGAGTCTCATTAAATTTATACTAAACCCCTCCCTCTCTCCTGGAGACGGAAGGAGCCAGGATAATTATAAACTAAGCTCAAATTTATTTATCCATACAATAGTAATAATTCTTAATGAAATTTAATTAATGTTATTGTATACTCATATAAATAGCGTGTTTCGGTAAACGCTTGAGGAGGAAAACGAAATGAACCATCTCCACCTTCAAAGAGACCGCTGAGATATTATGATTGAGTATTCTGTTACAAAACAGTTTAGTTCAATTAGGGCCGGTAGGAGCTGAATGGAATAAGATCACAAAGGGTAGGGGAGGGTTCGATGGCCTACCGCGTTGGGGTGAGGTTCTTAGCTTACCTGATACGGTGCCTGATATGGTCGTAGGTTTAAATCCCATCTGGACGGGTTGAAAATTATTTGAAATGAAAAATAAACTTTATTCTGGGACAGACTGTTCCCTAAAAATAATTAAAGTGCACAATAAAAGGTAAAATTGTCTGGCTGAGATTAGTTAAAACTCAGCACATAGGTGTTACAAATTAAATTATGAGAAAAAAAACAACAAAAAGAAACGAAGAGAGAAGAAAAATAAAATAAAATAAAAAATTACAGTTGAGTAAAAAAAAATAATAATAATAAAAATAAATAAAATAAAAAATATTCAACAGTAAACATTTTAGCACACTTTACATTTACATTTTTGTGGAAGACTGAAGATCGAGGAGATGGATAAATAAAAGATGTTTAAAAGAAGTTAAGGAAGAGGCTTTGCGAATATGCATAGGTAAGGAATTCCAAAAAGAGGTAGCACGGATGACGAAGGATTTTTCAAAGGAGGTAGTTCTATGTGAGGGGGTATAAAGGTTGGAAGGTTGGAATCTTGCATTCAAGTGGTGAATGGAGGAACGCAGAGTAAGTAGGTCTAGGATATAGTAAGGTTTTTGATTATTTATTGGTTTTTAATGACGAATAAGAAAGTGCCGAGGAAGTATTGCCGTCGATAATCGGGGAAAAGCCACCCTAGCTCATTGTACCGGCAAGATACGTGAGACCGTCTGTCGACACCAAAAATAAATCTTATATATAATTAATTTCGTGGCGGTCCCACGGAAAAAAACTTCCCTCTCTGGTTAGAATATGTTAGTAACCTGTAGAATAACCGTTTTTCCGGCCTTAGGTGAAGGATTAACCCCAAATAGCAAACATAAAGAATCAGAAGAGTGAAGTAATATTTCAAGTATTTGAAAGGAAACAGAACGAGAAATTAATCAAATAAAACAATTCCAAGAGAAGCAAATACGATCGAAAGTTCGCCGAAAGTAAAGAATCAACACCTCGACAACAAACGATGCATTACACCACCACTGAGTAGTGGAATCCGAATGCCTTAAAGCAAGTAAATGTTTTGAACTCAATTAATTTTCAAAGACAGGTGTGAATAAATAAACAAAGGTATAAACAAAAAAAAATGTGACTTACAATTGGAGATCTTTGATGCTGAGGTATTCTTTCTAGGAGTTCACTATCCGCCAAGGTACCTGAAATAAATATCAAAATTGGATATTTATTATTATATAGAATAGACTGGACCATTATACAAATATAATACAATCCATAGCAAGAGAAGCCCACTATTTTTCCTATTTGATTCTCTCTCCATCCCCGAAAATCCCGTAACGACTGAAAAGAAGAAACCTCTGGACCTTCTAATAATTTCTTCTGAATGCTACCAATTGAATTTGTAGAAAAACTACTCACAGGTAGCACTTATTAGAAATGATACAGAAAGCAGAAACAAGTGAAAAGTACGCAGCTTACAATGAAAGGAAAATCTGGTTCGTGCCAAATCAGCAACGTATGAGACATTAAGGCCATTGTGGGTTAGTAGTAGAAGAATTGAGTACTTTACGATTTCAGGAAGTTCAATTATATTTTACGCAATGACACATTATATATGCGCAGTATATTGGGTTGTTCCACACGAAATGTCCGTTTTTTGAAACAGGAAGTAAATAAAAAAAAGTAAAACAAATTGTATTCGAAATATTTATATAGACAAAACTCGTTAAGTCGAAGTGAAATCCAATTACGTTTATAGGATGAATCGTATTCGTTTACTCGAACCAACGATCGTTAACTCGAAGTAAAATTTCTGACTACGCAACTCCCGAGACTCAATAAGTCTAAGTTTCCTAGAACGATGGACATTTATAAACCAGTCTATCCCAACCCTATCCTCGCTTATCCTCAGTAATGTTCAATTTACAGCTTTGCACACAATTAACGAGTGATAGATCGTCGCAATTCTAAATTTGTGCAGAAGAAAGTTACAGACTATTTTAAATTATGTAATTTATTAAGTTATATTTGGATTAGTATCTCCATTTCTATTAATTTTTCTAAGAATAAATTATTACACATTAAAACTTTAAGTTGTTTAAAATTAATTACCGTTATATACACAGAATCATGTACATGTATAGGAAAAACTCGATAACTCGAATAAATATTTTTTTTAACTCGATATCTCGAATAATCGATAGCTCGATGTAAATTTGTACACCTTTCAACTTCTAATTATCGAGGTTTGACTATATTTTCAGCAAACTTTTCTAAACAACTATACAAGGTTTCCATGTAATGTTTGAGAAACGTGATAAAACGAAATAATAAAAACTTTTTTTAATATTTCAATCAATATTTTCAATATTAAAAAAAAAAAAAAAAAAAAAAAAAAAAAAACAAGGAAGGGACAGTTCAGGAGAATATAGAAGGGGGGGGGGGGGGGGTAATATAGGATTTCATTACTCAATTCCTTCAATTTATTTGTTGTCTGAATCGAAATATGAGATAGTGCATTATCATGTAACAGGATAGGTCATTTTCTGTTCACGAGTGCTGACTGCTGTTGGACCGAATCTCGATGCATTCGTTCAATTCGTTGGCGGTACGGTGTTGAATTGTTAGTTTACTCCTTCAGTAAAAAAGCAAAGTGGATGACCCAAGACAACCAAACAGTAAAACTACTCATTTTTTTTCAGGTAAAGACTTTGTTTAGGCATTGTGACTAGTTGGCTAATTGACATCTAACCATTAACCTGATCGGCGTCCATTTCAATACATGGTCTATAGCAGCGGAATTACCAAGTTTAAACTAATAAAATAATATTAAATTACTCGGTAGTCGCGAGTTTAGATTTCCACGTTTGTAATGAAACCAAATATGTAGGCCTTCTTAGAAAATAAAACAAAAACTTTGGTATTACTTGTGAAGAGGTGGCTTGTTAATTTTAACAGTTACTTTTCGGTAACCAGTTACTGTTTAACCAGCGCGCATTCTAGCGGTAGACATTCGAAATGAAAACTTCCAAATCACCCTCCTTTCAGCAGGAGATCCTCAGATTCTATTCTAGATGCAAACAGAAATCACACTACATGCTTTTGTAAATTGTACTTCAATGTTTAAAATTTTATTATATTCAATACTGTAATTATAAAATTAAATAGACATGGTATTCTAAAAGTAGTGGAAAAATATCAAGAAAAGAAATGAATAAAAGTGTTTAAATTTATTATTGTTATAAACAGTCTCTAAATGAAACGAGGCAACAATTTATGCTAAAATGACAATAGTAATAAGCCCGAGAAGCCATAAATAAATAGAAAAGTGTGAGAATGTATTATTTCATTATAAAAGAAAAAAAAAAAAACCTGTACCACTTACACAACGCATGAAGGGTTCAGTACTTAGGTAACGCTGTACTATTTCTGAGCCAACGGTTGAGAAAGGAGGTAATTTTGCCAGAATTAACGCTCAATCCACTTTTTAAGAGGCTGGGTGTGTCCCAGGAGGGTCTCTCGATCTCGAATTCTGAAATGACAGAATATAAATTATCTGCCGTCAGTCGGACTCAAACTCGGACCCGGGATCATAGTAATCAAGCGATTTTGTTAATAGTCGAATAATATTATATAAATAATAGGTGAAGTTTATTATTTATATGCATAAATATAGTATATTGCATGGATACATAATATATAAGTATAAGGTATTCATTTTATGTTTAAAAGTGATACAGTATAATCAATGAACATGTTGCTAAAAAGACGGCCTGTAGTGAAGAGCGATGAAGGAATTTTAAAGGCCAGAAAACATTTGGGCTGTTAGCATGTGGTAATAAAGGGAAGATTGAGTTCTAATTTCGAATGTCTACCGCTAGAATGCGCGCCGGTTAAACCGTAACTGGTTACCGAAAAGAAGCTGTTAAAAGGGGCAAGTCCCCTCTTTGCAAGTAATACCAAAACTTTTAGTAAATAAAGGATTGTAGGTCTTATTCATAGAATGCAAAGAGTTTTTACTGATCAGACAACGCTTCGACCCTCCATAAACATTAACATATAAAAATAGGAAATTTCATTTGGGACCCAATATAACCAGAGATAAATATACTCTTATTTCACAATTGTTCTTCAAAATCATAATTTATTCATTATCTATAAACTATAAAAAACAAAACAAAAAACAAATGCTATAAAAACAACAGTAAGAAGCTGAAGTATTGTTAAGAGAAGGGCCCTAAGTTCACTAATTATATTAAAGAGATATCAAAAGGGATCGTTGCCGTTTAAACTCCAAGTCCGAATGGGCTTATTTGAATATCCAACCCATTAGGGAAACAATTGGAGGAGCTTATTGAAAATTAAAATTACAAAATCAAACAGAGCAAGGCCAAATTGGAGAATATTATTAAATAGATGAGTTTTGAAATTCGCTATCAAGATTAAAAATTATTAAATGGAAAATTGTCAATAAAGTACTATTTTTTAACTAGCATCCCCCGTCGCGGCTTCACTCTCTCACAAAAGTGAAGAATTTAAATAATTTTAACTAATAGGGTTATATTTTTTTTATACGTAATTTTTACTATAATATTTGTAGATAGAATTATAGCTCTTTCGCACAATCAATGGTATAGTTTACTTAATTAATCTGAAACATCAGAATATAATATGATAATAGAGACCGTATCCTCACTAAATAAGGATATACTTCAGATAGTGTTACATCTTCATTTACAGTTATATCTTCGATTCATTTCCAATTTTTATCAAAAGAATTAGAAATTCAGTGAAGGCTTTAAACATGCTTTTATGGTCTTGAATTTCGAACCATTTCAAATCACTGCTAAAGTCTACCCAAATCTTCGACAATAATAAAGGTTATTCCGCCCACTATCTTATTGTTTAGAAACGGCTTGTCGTTACAGACTACTTCAACATTTACTAGACAAACGATCAAAGCTCCCAATTAATTATAAAAGACTCATTTACATGACTGTGATTAGACCTATTTGGACGTACGGAGTTGAGCTTTGGGGCTCCACTAAACCATCCAATTCATCTCGTATCCAATCCTTGCAATCCAAAATCCTTCGAAAAATCCTTAATGCTCCTTACTATGTGACCAATAAACTTATCCATAAAGACCTTAATGTTCCATATTTTACTGATTTAGCCCAGACCAGATACCTATCCTTCCATAGTAAGCTCCATAACCACTCCAATCCACTAGTCTCCCAACTCGCTTCCCACTCCATTCCTGATAATCCTCCGAGGCGTCTGAAAAGAAGATGGCCTAGAGACCTTTTAGTGTAGATTTTATTGATGTGCTACTAGTGAGTAGTTCTTCACAAGTAATTTACATGCTATTGTATTCACTATTAACACATTTACTTAATGTATATGTTTTTGTACAGTTGTAAATATCAATAAATGGATAAAAAAGAAAAAAAAAAGAAGAAAACTTATTGTTTATGGATCATTTTTTTGAACACATACCGTTATTTATACAAGGAGGAAAAATTAAATTATCCGCGAGGCCCATGAATTATTTTTTTCAAACATTATCAAAATATAAGGAAATGACATTTTGATTTTGCTAAATTAAAGTAAATTTTATTTTCCTTAAACTATCCTTGAACTATGAAGATGATGTGATTAAAATATGATAGAGATTGGTATAGTAGTTTTTCGGTTATTAATCACAAATGAAAAATGGCTTGTTCTTTTATATAATAGTATAAATATACTGAAAACAATAGAACGCTTTTCATATATCCCTCTCTGGACGTCCTTGAAAATTCAGTAAGTCAAAGTTGTGTACTCTTCAGGCTTATTTGACCGTTTTCCAAAGCTCTATAGTTAAATTTGTTAACATAAGTTGCATCAATAATTCTTAATAAGAATTATAGTTCGATAGAAGACAGGAAGCTAGGCAATACATCAGGGAGGGCAGAGTACAAGGGTAATGATTCGTACGATCAATCACAGGTAACAAATGTTCCGATTTGGTGAAACAATGATCTACAAACCAATTCGATTCAAGGCATGATAGAAAAGTTTTCAAAAAATGTGAATATGAAAAGAAGAAGGAACGTAACAGAGTGTAAAAAAGTCTGCAAGTTTATTTTCATATTTTATGTCGTTGTTTTTCCTTTTTTTAAAACTTTTGATTAAGAAAGTATTAAAATCTGTCTCAAAGTAGGCAACATATAATTTGGATGACTTAACAGATCCATTCACACTATATGTACAATAAAAAATATATAAAAAGTAAGGAACCTCATAATAACAAATAAGTAAGGAACCAATATATTAAGTTAAACATATATATATATATATATATATATATATATATATATATATATATATATATATATATATATATATATATATATCTTTAAAGGGTGAAAATCAAAAAATTTATGAATAATATAAACTATACCTTCAACATTTTTCAATGTAGTCTCCTGCATTAACAATATTTGGAAGCTTGAAATTCCCTGTTCATAAAAAGACTGAGGGCGAGTTTTTAACCATTCGCGCACGTGCTTTAAATCGATTATGTAAGAAGAAGGTGAAGATTTTTTGAGGCGCATCGTCACATGTGATGAGACGTGGGTCCACCATTACACCCCCGAATCGAAAATGGCAAGTAAGGAGTGGCGAAGGAAGGATGAAGGCTGCCCAGTGAAACCCCAAAAACTCGTCTCTCAGCCGGAAAAGTTCTTGCAACATTTTTTTTGACTCAAGGGGAGTTCTACTCATTGATTTTCTTGACGATCAACGAACAGTGAATACTACTGCCAGGTGCTACAGTCAGCAAAAACCAGTTACCGGAACAAAAGACGAGGTGTGCCCGTTAGAGATGTCATCCTTCTCCATGACAACGCAAGGCCTCACACCGCATTGTTATATTGGAAGAAATGGGCTGGGAAACTCTCCTTACAGTCCAGACCTGTCCCCTTGTGACTATTTTTTGTTTGCGCCCCTGAAAGAATCACTTGGAGGAAAACGATTTGAAAACAATGAAGACGTCGAAAAGCACGTGCGCGAATGGTAAAGCTAAACTAACTGAAAAATGTTGAAGGTATAGTTTCTGTATAATATTATTCAATAAATATAATTTTGAAAATTACCGTTTATATTTGATTCACCCTCGTAACATATAAATCAATAAAGTAAAGCTAAAAAGACAGTGGTCTCGTGACATATGATAAAAATCGACGTGGAGTCCTGGCAATGGCCAGCTTCTTACTAATGGCCTTAGTGACTGTACTATATCGCTCTCACTCAGCCTTCACTAATATTATTTCATCTTTAAGTATGAAACAATGTGTTAAGTTTTTTATTTGTTTAAGTAAATATTTATTTACCTGAATGTTATAAAAGAGTATTTTTCTTTTATGACTAATGTTACAAACAGAAAATATTCTCCATTACACTTCTAATTAGGAACCAGTCGTCAAATATGCGATTCCAGCAAAACCAACAGAGCTAGAGCGTATCAAAATGTTACATTTTCGAGTGTGAAAAAAAGGCCCTGTATGGCAAATGATTAGTCATCAACGGATCACTTCTTTTCTGGGGTTACCATGGTAGAAACGGTCATACGTCCATCCTGATACACTTACGGTTGCTTGCTGGGTTATGCCACACACTGTCTGACACTCTTATACTATCGTCCCTTTAGTGACGAGCCAATGAAAACTCGTAAATGTGAAGTGCTGAACTTTGTAATATTATAATATAATAATATTTCAGTTTAATTTGCCATTCTTTGAAGTATCTTTGTAATTCAATAAGTAATTTTTAAGATTCGGTGAAGCTTGAGTAATGTCGGAATGTGTTGTGTGAATTGCAGTGACGTCTGCGTAGGCTAGAATTATTGTTTTAGGGTATGTTGTAATTTTCATAATGTGCAGCAAAGGTGCAAAAATTATTCACTGTAAAACTCAGGCCTTGATATGTCGTATAAAAATAATACTAGAGAGAAACACATATTTAAAAAAAAAAATAATAATGATAAGTCGAAAGTAGAAAAGATTTAACTTTGGTAAGTTGAACATAGTGCTAGACAGTGTCAAATATATCCTAGTCTTATAGTGCGGATGAAATGTAGCCCGGGACTATAAACAGTTATTTATGAGTGTAGAAAATGATAACAAAATTAGCGTTCTGGGAGAAATTAGGGGTAGAAGTTCTGTTAGTTGGTCAGTCGAATATTTACGTTTCGTAGTTCTTTTTTTTCTTTTCAAAACACTGGAGTAAACTAAGTTTAAAAAACTAGGAAAATGGGCTATTGTTATCTAGGTTAGGTTTTGAAATTAAAATACAGTGAAAATGAGAGGTTACAAAGATACGGTGTTATATAGAGCTTGAAATTGATAAAATAATTTATTGGTATTCAATTTATTTATTAAAAAAGAAAGAAATATATGATGCGAAAGGTGGATCTCAGTGAACTTTGAAAATCGACTGATATGTGGCCAGAGCCATTACGCAACAGAGTTTACAATGCTAAAACTACTCATCAATCTATAACAAATTTTAACGAAATCATTTTAAAAGTTCTTGAAACGTTTAGCAATAGTAAAATTTACAATAATAAAAATTTAAATGTAAAATGTTGAGTGGCAAAAACGGAAGTTTGTCATTTAAAATTAAAATTCAACCAGATGAAATCTTTAAAATTGTAATAAATGGTTTCTTGTTCTGAGTAAGTATTCAATCCTTACAATCCAAAATCCTTCGTAAAATCCTTACTTGGCCACCAATAAACTTATCCATAAAGATCTTAATGTTCCATATGTTGCTGATTTAGCCCACACCAGAAACCTATTCTTTAGTAGTAAGCTCCATAATTACTCAAATCCGCTAGTTTCTCAACTTGCTTCCCACTCCATTCCTGATAATCCCCCGAGACGTCTGAAACGAAGATGGCCTAGAGACCTTCTAGTGTAGAAGTTTTAATAAACTGCTACTGATGAGTAGTTCTTTCCAAGTTTTAACATGTTATTATAATCGTTGTCAATACATTTACTTGATGTATATATTCTGTACAGTTGTAAATTTCAATAAATTTATATAATGTAAATGTTGTTCTGAGTATATGCATTAAGGTTATGTGCTGTTGAGATAATTATTTTTATTTTCTAAACCAATCTAATAAAGCTTAACGTAGTTGGAGAGTTAAAAAATGGCGGTGCCTTCATTATAAATGGTGAGTATTTCTGTACCGTTTAAATTGCAGCTACTTTTAGCTAAATGTCGGGTAACATTTGTTTTTGATATATAACAGTGAAGTGAGTATTGGACCCTGTAGTACTCCGGTTTTCAGTGATGTGATTGAACATAAGAAATAGCTGATCTTTGACGGACAGAGAAAACCCTATCAAAGAGAAAGGATTGAAAAAAAAGAGAGTACACTCTGAAGGTAGAAAATGTTTCAATTTCGAAAGAAGTCCGTCGTACCAAAGTCTGGCAAATGCTTGCACTAAATCCATAGATACCGGATCATTTAGTACTTTTTAGATTGATTTATTTATTGAATTTTTAATTGATTTATTTAGATTTTTTTAAATAAATCTAAAGTGGTTTACCCTAAAAAAGAAATTGGAAAACCTTAAATTTATATACGAAGTGTTTTCTTCAAAATCTACACTATTATATAAAAGACAAGCAATTTTTCGTTTGTGATCACTAGCCATGAAAACTGTTGAACTTCGTATCTGTACCAAATCGTCATTATTGTTCCAGTATGGTTTAGCAATATAATGAAATATACTGATTTTCAATTAATCTGTTATTAAAACAGCGACAAGATAATATGTGAACAACTGTAAAGTTTTAAAACTGACCGATAGGTGGTGCGCACTATTCTACATGAGAGGTTACAATCTTACGGTGTTACATAGAGCTTGAAATTGATTATACAATTTAATTATTAAAAAAAGAAATAAATAAATAGTGCGAAAGGTGGATCTCTGTGAAGGTTGAAAAACCGACCGATTACGCAATAGAGTTTACAATGGTAAAAATACTAATCAATCTATAACATATTTTAACGAAATCATTTTGAAAGTTCTTGGAACGTTTAGCAATAGTAAAATTTACATTAATAAAAATTTAAATAGAAAATGTTGAGTGGCAAAAACGGAGGTCTTTTAAAAAGTTATAACCGAATGAAAATGTCGATCCTTTGCATTTTGATATTTTGTGTAAAAATATGATCCATGGGTCTTTAGTTGTAAGCACCGATAATGGAGTCCATTATCCGCAGGAGTTTCTTAATAGTCTCTGTCTGTTAAGCCATTGCTTGATTAAGCCATAACATGAATCGTCTGCACATTATTATGGTTGAGTACCAACTCAACCAAGAGTTAATAATCCACTCTTACACAAAAATTAAATATTGAACGTCTAATTATGCATTTACGTAATCCTCAAAGACTCAATCAGTGCAACTTTTAACCAAGTTAAAAATTACAGCTATGCGTGAAAATATTTTTGAAGAAATCATAAAAACGGCTCTACTGTATACTTCACAAGATTTTTATAGAAAAACAAATAAAACATCAATTATTGCTTTAAATTATCTTAAGCTCTTTACTTATGAGAGTGAGCGAACCCACGATAGGGGTTGCTAGTATTATATACGTGTTTATAAAAATCACATGTTATATTTATTTCGGCGTGATTGAATTTCAAATTTCAAATTATCATTATTTCTCTTAAAAAAAACACTCCTACCGGCAATAAAAAGCAATAAACCGGCCTTTTCTTAAAAAAACAGAAGTAAAGATATAAGATAAACAAAAACCTGCAGCTACATGTTCAGATGGATATAAAGCTATGAACGAAGCACCAAAAAAATTTAAATGAATTAAAACGGAACAATGATCGGCCTTTCTGACTAGTTGGCCAACTAATCGGCCTTATTGCCAACCGACCTGTCGGCCTATCTCCAGAAAATATCAGCTTAAAGTAGAAGTGGGATCAATACAAACAATATATCAATACTAATTGTATTGATCCTTCTATATCATCATGCGTATCTCAAGTGAATATATCAATACTATACCAAACTTTACCAAAATTTTGCGGGTATAGTTCTGTACCATTTTGGAAAAACTACATAAGTGCGTTTTTGTCCACAATAAGAGGGATAGGTAAGTACCCAGAAAGTATTGCCGTCGGAATTTAGGAAATAGCCACCCAAGCTCAGAATATCGGCAAGTAACGTGTGACCGCCTAGGGATCCCGAAGATGAATCTAATGAAACAGTTCATCAGTCTCCTCAGCTTCATCTCGAGATCCCCCGACAGTCCCCCATAAACTAAGCAACCGTAATCAAAGCAAGGGAAAACAAGAGAGGACACTAGAAGATGACAGGTACTCTGGAAAAAGGAATCTCGAGATCTATACAGTTGTATAAGGATTATGATGGATTTTTTTGGAAATTTGGGCGATATGGTTATTCCAGGATAGGTGATGATCAAGGGTAACTCCTAAATTTTTAATAGAGTTTTGGAACTGAATAGGATGGTTATGGAGGTATAGCAATGGATAGTAAGGAAGGGTGTTGAGGATGGGTTTTGAACCGATGAGGATAGCCTTAGTTTTCTTTGGATTCAGATATAACTTATTCTTAACTGCCCTACGGTTGATGTTATCAATGTCTTCCTGAAGTTTATGAGATGCCTCGAGTATATCTGAAGGATGGAAAGATCGGTAGATTTGAAGGTCGTCTGCATATAGGTGATAATTAGAATTGTGGATAAGGCTGGGTAAATCATTGACATAGATAGAAAATAGGGTTGGTGACAGGGAGGATCCTTGTGGAACACCTTGGGTTAAAGGTAGGGAAGATGAAGGAGGACTGTTGGGTATGATGACTGACTGGGAACGATGAGATAAGAAGGAGTGGAACCAATTTAGGGCACTATTAGATAGGGAGAAGTTTTGAAGTTTAGATAGGAGAATTGAATGGTCAACACAATCGAAAGCTTTTGAAAAATCAAACAAGACAAGAATCATAATTTGTTGTTGGTCCATGGAGGAATAAAGGTCCTTTGTGATTTTCAACAAAGCTGACTGAGTGGAATAACCGGAACGGAAACCTGATTGGAACGGATTAAGAAGGTTATTATGCTCTAGAAAGGAGGTAATTTGGGCGTTGACCAATCTTTTGAGTGGCTTTGATAAGTTTGAGAGAATGGAAATAGGGCTAAAGTCTGATGCGTTGGATGGAGAAGGGATTTTATTTAACGGGCGTACTAAGGCCTTTCTCCAGGCTATAGGAAAAATGGAGTTTTGTAAGGAAAAATTATATATGCGTAGAAGGGCCGGAAGAATAGCTGGAAGACAGAGTTTGATTATTTTTATCGGGATTTGATCAGGACCACAGTCATTAGTTCCGGATTTGAGAATAGAAGTGATAAGGTCATTGGGATGAATGTGAGGGAAATAGAAGTTATCGGGATTGAAAGCAGCTTGAGGAGTAAAGTATGACATAGGTAAAGAAAATGGTTAGAGGTTTATCAGGAAAAGGATTTGCAAAGAAATAATTTAGGTTGTCAGGAGTGACGGGGAAATTGGAACAAGAAGAGGAGCTGGTAATAGAGAATTTTCAAAGGATTCTCCACTTGTACTTTGGATCTGGAGCCAGGGATAGGATATTACGGAAATATTGTGCCTTGACAAGGCGGAGAGTAGATTGAGCGAGATTTCGAAGGTGTTTGAACATGGAATAATCCTCAGGTGTCCGAGTGCGCCTGAAACGTCTTCTGGCAGCATCTCTTCTCTTCATAATTTCTTTAATTGCTGGGGAAATCCAAGGAGCTGGGGGAAGCCGGAATATGGATGTTTTAAGAGGAGCTAAGTGATTGAGAAGTGAAAGGAGATTTGATGAGAGGCATTCCACCATCTCATCAACGGAATAGGAAGAAAAGATAGGTTCAATAGAATGTGAGAGGTTATCAAGTAGAGGACTGATACTTTCCGGAGATAATGAGTCGAGATTTCGCCATGAGATCTGCTTAGGGATGGGGATGGGAGTGAGGATGTTGTACGATATTTGAATGAGGTCGTGGGAGGAGAGAAACGGAACAGGATGTTGGGAGTATGTAAGTAGATTTTTAGGAGAATCAATAATAAATAGATCTAGGAGAGTGTCAGAGAACTGGGGTGATGGGTTTGTTGGAATGGTACAATAAATAAATCAAGGGAATAAATTAGGTCAATTAGGTATGTCTTATCAGAGGAAGTGGTAAGGAGATTAGTATTGAGGTCTCTTGTTATTATAATGTTATTATATTGGGGAATATGGGTGAGAAGGGACGTTTCAAAAGTAGGATCATATTTGACTTGAGGAGGGCGGTAGGCTACAACGTAAAGAAAAGAGGAAGATTCAAAGGTGATTTCGGTGAATAGGTATATATGTGAGGAGTTTCGGAACAGGGTGATTACATGTGGAGTAGGATTCCAATACGGGTTGCTCAAAATATTTATCTTATTGTGGACAAAAATGCACTTAGTTTCTCCCTAATGGTACATAGGCGAAACTGGGTTATTATATTGGGGAATATGGGTGACAGGGAATTGATCATTAGATAGATTCCAAACAGGACTTGTTGTAAATTCCCGCTTAAAAATCTCTGAGCTGTCCAAATAATGCAATATCTCCAGGAGCTAACTCACCCAAAATCCAGTACACTGGTTTGGACAAATTGATTAAGCTATAACATGAACCGCCTGCATATTATTATGGTTGATTAGAGATTAGAGAGAGAGGGGGTGGTAGAGAAGGGAAGGGGTAGTGTTGGGACATGCAGGTGGTGAGGTGCTTATGTCCAATTTGTATTACATCTAATTATAAATGAGGTTTCTGCTCAACAGCTGCTCTTGCATACTCAACATGGCCTCTCTCCCTGTGGCCGCTATACACAAAGGATAATGTTACACCTAATTACTATTTCATAATATTATGTTTCATGTATATATTATAATTATGAGAAAACATATACACAACATTTCATCTGTATTGTAATACCGAAATATATATTTTTAATACGCCTATATATACATATTGTTTTTAAAAAAAAAAAAAAAATGATTTTGCCTAATATTATAATCTTTCGTAGTTCAGGGTAAATAATAGCATCGTACGTATAAGTAAACATTCAAGGCTACTTAACAACGGAATAGTAAAATGATAATAATCTATACTATTATATAAAAGGACAAGCCATTATTTCCAGGAAGTTTAATTTTTTTAATTATTTTTGTTTTTTTGTATATATATCCATTTATTTGAAATTTACAACTTCAAAAAAAATATATATATAACTATATATAACTTGTACTGTATGAAAGATTACAATAAAATGTCAAAAGTTGAAAAGAACTACTCATCTGTAGCACTTCAATAAAAATTCTACACTAGAAGGTCTGTAGGCCATCTCCTTTTAGACACCTCTAAATCAGCAACAAATGGAACATTAAGATCATTATGGATAAGTTTATTAGTGACAAAGTAAGGAGCATAGAGAATTTTTCGAGATGAATTGGATGGTTTAGTGGAGCCCCAAATCCCAACTCTGTACGTCCAGATAGGTCTAATCACAGCCATGTATATTAGTCTTTTGTAATTAATTTGGAGCTTTGAACGTTTGTCTAATAAATGTTGAAGTAGTTTCGAAAACGACGGCCAGTTTCTTGTCGGTTTAGTCTAGTATGTGGAATTTAAGTTAAACGTTTGTCCAAGTGGAGTCCTAGGTAGCGGTTCTGTTCAACAGAGATAATTGGAATATCATTAAAGGATACTGTAGGACAGGAAGTTGTAGGTTTACGTCGTTTTTACCCTACGTCGTAAACCTACGACTTATTTGGTGGGATTTGTTAGGATTTATTTTGATTCTCCATTTTTGACTGCATTCTTGAAGGTTTAGAATATGGGATTGGAGTGTTTGAGAGGCAATGAAGGGATCATTGTTTACTGATAAACATGTCATCAGCGTAAGTGATGAGGACAGTGGTAGAATGAGTTGGGATGTCAGCTGTATACACTGTGTAGAGGATAAGGCCTAGGATGCTACCTTGAGGAACATCGGCAGATGGGTAAAGAGAGAACCAGAAAGGTTAAAATAAATAAAAGACTTAGTGAACCCAAAGGTTCGATGTCGAAACCACCAACTGTTGACTACACACCTCCTTCCAATCTATCCCATCAAAACCAAAATCTTTAGCATTAGCCCTGACGCAATAATCCTGCCAATTACGTCTCGGAATTTCAAAATTTAAGAGTCATTTTTATTTAAGAGGCATTTTTAGGCCACCCTGCCAAAAAAAAAAAAAAAAAAAAAAAAAAAAAAAAAAAAAAAAAAAAAAAAAAAAAAAAAAAAAAAAATTGCTTGGTAAATTATAAACCACGTTATAATTGTTTTGCTTTTCAGAGTATGGTGGGTATTGAATGAATACAACCTTTCCATTTTTCGCATTTAATTCCTACAGATTCTTAACTACAAAGAATTTTTTTTGGTATTACGGTAACCACACAGTAAATAAATATTTAACGGTTGGAAGTTCAACAAATGTGTATAGAATTAATTTTATAGGAAATTTAATTAGCTTTAATTTTTATTGGAAACATATTTTTCTAAAGTCCACCGTTTTCGAAATATAATCGAAAAATCAAAAAATGGGACCTTTTTTCCTCTCAACTTAGCTCAACCCCCAGGGGCAGGGAGTTTTCGTATGTTTATCTTTTAACTACTCCTAACCAAGCCCTAGGTAAAAAATAATCGCATATTTCATGCACTCTATACTATATTTATTGATTGGACTAAAGTTACTTTAGAAATATAAATTCACTTTTAAAAAACATTTATCTCTCCCCTTAGTTCGAATATTGAGGATGCTGCGGACAAGACACTTTCGAAATACATCCAATAAACTTTCCCCAATATAACCAATTTGCCACCAGATTTTTTATAGTAATGTAGTTGGATTGCATTAATTTGTGAAAATAGCTGGACTCATTCGTTTAATGTTATTATTCATTAGAAGCTTATTTCATATTTATATTTGCACGTACAAAACCAAATCAATGATGCAGTCAGAAGGAAAACTACGTCTTTTTTTTTTTGCATGTGGTGCGGGCCCCTAAGCGTGAGCCTATGTAGCCTATGTATGCTTAAATCTGGCCCTGTAGTGGAAGGTTATATAACAATGATCTCATATTAATTGTTTTGTCTTTAACTTTCTTCTATTTAAATACAATTTTTATGTGACCACCTTTGAAAAATGCCCTACCGATCAAAAAAAGGATCATCAAATTCGATTTATAATTGAAGGAGTAATCACGTAACAAAAAAAAACTTCGAATTATACTCTAAAACTAATAGAATCCAATTACGGGAGTTTTTTTTCTTCTTTTTTTTTAACGGCTAAGGTGAGGTGCTAAAAAGAAATCACATCAGAATAAAGATAAACTAACCCCTCGAAGATAGCATTTATTCCCTTTGCCCCTCCCCCTATTAAAGGAGCACCAACAGGTCCTAGGGAAAAACAAACAATAAAATGCTTCATTCCAGGAGGGTATTACCAGACTTAAGGGAAGCCAGTGAAGAAAGACAGGCGGTAAGGGAGAACTAAATCTTAAGTAAAACTAATGGCAACTGATTGTAAGAAGTTTCTAAGGGTTATTAAATTCCTGGTGGTTTTGATGAAAAGTGATGTAATAGTGGCAGCCGTTGAGGGCTATTGGGATTCCTCCTCTCCACCCCTCCCCACCTCTCGCCCCCTCCTCTCTGAGGCCCATTATCACTTCTTTATTAGGTCTACCTTCCTCCCCAGGATATTGCCATGCCTTTCTTTTTTCGTCGTCTTTTTTTTTTTTCCAAACGCCACAAAGCGGAATTTTCTTTTAAACATCACCATTCTACTATACAATACTAAATAATTCAGTAATTATCAGTAAATAGGGTTTAAAAAACATTTATGTAGTCTTCTTTTAGTTTTTTGTTTTTTCTTTTTCTTCTATCAACTCTTAAATCGTTAAACAAAAGCATATTACATATAAAAATAAGCATTAAATAAATATTTTTTGACATCGATACGTCTTTTAGCTGGGAGACAGTCGGTACTTCTCAGACCAAAACTTCAACGAGTTTCCTTAACAGAAATCTGTACCACAGAACCAGAAGAATGTAAGTTACACTAGGCTAAGTTTTCAGGAGAATAATGAAATGAAATGAAACTTACTGTCCCCTAAGAATAAAAATAATGAACAGTTAAAAGTACAATTGTCTGGCCTATTATTTACAAATTAAATGCTTCAGTAATTACATACAGCATACATTTTTTTACAGGAAAAAAAATTAAATAAAATTATACAATTCCACTGATCCCTGTTGAACAGATCCGCTACCTAGGACTCCACTAGGACAAACGTCTTACTTGGAATCCACATACAAGACTAAAACGACAAGAAACTGGCCGTAGTTACAAACTACTTCAACATTTACTTGACAAACGTTCAAAGCTCCCAATTAATTACAAAAGACTCATATACATGACTGTGATTAGACCTATTTGGACGTACGGAGTTGGGCTTTGGGGCTCCACTAAACCATCCAATTCATCTCGAAAAATTCTCTATGCTCCTTACTTTGTCACTAATAAACTTATCCATAATGATCTTAATGTTCCATTTGTTGCTGATTTAACCCAAACCAGATACCTATCCTTTCATAGTAAGCTCCATAACCACTCAAATCCGTTAGTTTCTCAACTTGCTTTCCACTCTATTTCTGATAATCCTCCGAGGTGTGTAAAAGAAGATGGCCTACAGACCTTCTAGTGTAGAATTTTTATTGAAGTGCTACAGATGAGTAGTTCTTTTCAACTTTTGACATGTTATTGTAATCTTTATCAGTACATTCACTTTATATATATATATATTTTTTTTGAAGTTGTAAATTTCAAATAAATGGATATATATACAAAAAAACAAAAATAATTAAAAACAATAAACTTCCTGGAAATAAGGTAATGTTGCTACAAATTGGTACAGATTGATTCAGTAATTAGTGATCAAATGGATTAGCGATCAAAAACGAAAAATGGCTTGTCCTTTTATATAATAGTATAGATTATTATCATTTTACTATTCCGTTGTTAAGTAGGCTTGAATGTTTACTTATACGTACGATGCTATTATTTACCCTGAACTACGAAAGATTATAATATTAGGCAAAATCATTTTTTTTTTTATTTTAAAAACAATATGTATATATAGGCGTATTAAAAATATATATTTCGGTATTACAATACAGATGAAATGTTGTGTATATGTTTTCTCATAATTATAATATATACATGAAACATAATATTATGAAATAGTAATTAGGTGTAACATTATCCTTTGTGTATAGCGGCCACAGGGAGAGAGGCCATGTTGAGTATGCAAGAGCAGCTGTTGAACAGAAGCCTCATTTATAATTAGATGTAATACAAATTGGACATAAGCACCTCACCACCTGCATGTCCCAACACTACCCCTTCCCCCCTCTACCGCCCCCTCTCTCTCTAATCAACCATAATAATGTGCAGGCGGTTCATGTTATGGCTTAATCAATTTGTCCAAACCAGTGTACTGGATTTTGGGTGAGTTAGCTCCTGGCGATATTGCATTATTTGGACAGCTCAGATTTCCTGTTTGGAATCTATCTAATGATCAATTCTGTACCATTAGGGAGAAACTAAGTGCATTTTTGTCCACAATAAGATAAATATTTTGAGCAACCCGTATTGGAATCCTACTCCACATGTAATCACCCTCAAAAATCACCCTCTTCCGAAACTCCTCACATATAATACCTATTCACCGAAATCACCTTTGAATCTTCCTCTTTTCTTTACGTTGTAGCCTACGGCCCTCCTCAAGTCAAATATGATCCTACTTTTGAAACGTCCCTTCTCACCCATATTTCCCAATATAATAACATTATAATAACAAGAGACCTCAATACTAATCTCCTTACCACTTCCTCTGATAAGACATACCTAATTGATCTAATTTATTCCCTTGATTTCTTTATTGTACCATTCTAAGAAACCCATCACCCCAGTTCTCTGACACTCTCCTAGACCTATTTATTATTGATTCTCCTAAAAATCTACTTACATACTCCCAACATCCTGTTTCGTTTCTCTCCTCCCACGACCTCATTCAAATATCGTACAACATCCTCACTCCCATCCCCATCCCTAAGCAGATCTCCTGGCGAAATCTCGACTCATTATCTCCGGAAAGTATCAATCCTCTACTTGATAACCTCTCACATTCTATTGAACCTATCTTTTCTTCCTATTCCGTTGATAAGATGGTGGAATGCCTCTCATCAAATCTCCTTTCACTTCTCAATCACTTAGCTCCTCTTAAAACATCCATATTCCGGCTTCCCCCAGCTCCTTGGATTTCCCCAGTAATTAAAGAAATTATGAGAAATTATCTCCGCCGTGCCAAGGCACAATATTTCCGTAATATCCTATCCCTGGCTCCAGATCCAAAGTACAAGTGGAGAATCCTTAGAAAATTTTCTATTACCAGCTCCATGGACATTGCTCGTCGTTACAGACTACTTCAACATTTACTAGACATAGAATAAGTTACATGTGAAACCAAAGAAAACTAAGGCTATCCTCGTCGGTTCAAAAGCCATCCTCAACACCCTTCCTTACTATCCATTGCTTTACCTCAATAACATTCCTATTCAGTTCCAAAACTCTATTAAAAATTTAGAAGTTATTGGGTGGCTCTTTCCTAAATTCCGACGGCAATACTTTTTTGGTACTTTCCTATTCCAATCTCTAAAAACCTTCCTATATTATTGTGTTCTTTTATCCACCTCCTAAACACTAGATCCCAACCTTTTAAACTGTATATCCCTTCACATAAAGCTTCCTTTGACAAATCCTTCATCTTTCGTGCTACCTCCTTCTGGAATTCCCTACCCACTTCTATTCGTAAAGCAGCTTCCATAACTTCCTTTAAAAATGATTTATTTCTGTCCCAAATATGTCAATAATCAAATTTTAGACAATTAATCTTCCGCAAATATGTCAATAATCAAATAAATACTTATATTTATTTTTATGTCCAATTAAAATATGTCAATAATCAAATAAATACTTATAATTACATTTTTTTTTCTTTTTCTTTCTATTATATGTTCATATATCTGGATTGTATTTTATGTTATAATTATTATTTCATATTTTTTTTTCTCACTTATCGATATTTACAACTGTACAAAATAATATACATTAAGTAAATATTTTGATAGTGACTACAATGGAAGAAGAACTTCTCATCAGTAGCACTTCAATAAAATCTACACTAAAAGGTCTCTAGGCCATCTTCTTTTCAGACGCCTCGAAGGATTATCAGGAATGGAGAGGGAAGCATGTTGGGAGACTATTGGATTAGAGTGGTTATGGAGCTTACTACAGAAGGATGCATATCTGGTTTGGGCTAAATCAGCAACATATGGAACATTAAGGTCTTTATGGATAAGTTTATTGGTCACAAAATAAGAAGCATTGAGGATTTTTCGAAGGATTTTGGATTGTAAGGATTGGATACGAGATGAATTGGATGGTTTAGTGGAGCCCCAAAGCTCAACCCCGTACGTCCAAATAGGTCTTATCACAGTCATGTTGATGAGTCTTTTGTAATTTATTGGAGGCTTTGAACGTTTGTCAAGTAAATGTTGAAGTAGTCTGTAACGACGAGTTTCTTGTCGTTTTAGTCTTGTATGTGGATTCCAAGTAAGACGTTTGTCCAAGTGGAGTCCTAGGTAGCGGATCTGTTCAACTGGGATTAGTGTAATATCATTAAAGGATAATGTAGGACAGGAGGTCGTAGGTTTACGACGAGAATTCAAGTTAAAATAAAATGATGGCAAGGTAAACCGTTTAGTTATTGCCTTTCTAATAATTATTCCTTAATCAAGCACGGTTGTGTTAAAAAATTGTTAGTCACTGTTGACCAAAGCGATGAAGTTCTATGGATATGTTTTTTAGTGGCAAAGTAAATGGCATTGAAAATTGGAGGATTTAGAATTCGATACGAAAATAATTGAAAGGTTTGGTTAAGTCTAAAGTTCAACACCGAATGTACAAATAGATCCAATTACTGTCATGAAAACTCTTTCAAGCTGTGTTTTTGGATTGTGATGGAATATGAAACTATTGGATAATTCAAAGGGACCCAAAATAAACCTCAGCTCCATTGGTCTGAATAAGTATGATTATGTATTTAAACGTGTGATTTGTACTTATCAAGGAGATAACGTCGTAAATCTACGACGATATTAAGATTAGATTAGTAAATTGAAATATTTGTTATAAACATAGTGATTAGTATAAATTAACTTTTTCCAGCTTGGAGGATCTAACAGTACGAGGGTTACGCTGAGAGCAGCGGACAAAGATCTCACTGGAATATACAAATGCGAGGTATCGGCAGACGCACCACTCTTCCACACCGCAATACGGACGGCCCACTTAGTAGTTACAGGTAACTAGTATATTAGAGGTAATATTATTGAAGTATTATATTGATATTATAATTAATAACTATTATTGCTATTACAAGTGGAACCAGAGACTGGTCCAGAGATCCAGCTGGAAAAGAACAAGTACACTCCAGGAGAGAGGTTGAGGGCCAACTGCAGCTCCAGACCTGCCTTCCCTGCCGCCAACCTAACCTTCTACATTAACGGGGCCAAGGCAAGTACTGAATTATTTTATGGGTTTGGATGAGGAATGAATAAAACTTCACGCAATAATGATATATATATATATATATAAAGCCACAAAAGGATACTGGTTTTAGATCTGTCAGGATCTGACGATTTTTGACGGCCGAAGGACATCCTTGGCCACTCTCCTTCCCGATAAATTAATTTTCGTCATTTTAAAAATGGATTAAGTTGATTTATTTTTTAAAAGGACACTCTTTCTTTCCATTTGATTATTTTTACAGGACACTAAAGGATAATATTTTTATGTCTACTAGGACCTGACGGTTTTAACAGTCTCCGGATAGTACTACATTGTTGTCTTATTTAAATGTTGAATTAATTATTACGTTTTTAAAAAGATACTCTTTCTTTCTGTTTAATCATTTGGATTTTGATCCTATTAGTATATGAATATAAGTCAATAAAATAATATATATTTAAAATTGTATATCAAACAGACATGAAGATAATGTTTATCGTCCATGATCATATTTCATATCTCTACCTTAATTTTTTTTTTCAAACTTTTATTGATATATATGTACAATTTGCCTCAGTTAAGGGCAATAAGTAACATTGCTAATGATGTAATTCATTCTTACGTTATATACAAGTTCTCATCCATACACAATTGATAATAATAAGAGATAAAATAAAACAAATAGTCATAATACAAAAAAATTAAATAGCCATAATACAAAAAAAAAATAAAATAAAATAAATAAATAAAAATAATAATAGTTACTTACAAACATCTAAAATTAAATGAATAATAAAATTATTTACCAAAAATTAAAATACGCAATTTTTTTTTTTTTAAATACATTCTTACTATATGTACAAAACAGACAGCCTGGGGAACCCCGGATCGAGCCTATTCCCCCTCCTCCACTTATTGGGAGTCAAGGCCAGACCCGTAGAGATCTCAGCGCTGCTCTCTCAGCTGCATCACTGGTAAAATCCAGTGGAGGCTGATACCTTAAATTAAAATTGTTACACTTCCGATGACAAAACATCCTTGATTCATTTCTTTAAAATATCATTCCTTTAAGTCCGTTTCCTACAATATCAAAGCATAAATATTAAATTCATCAGTGAGCTTCCGTAACACAATATCCCGTCTTTCTGAACTTCAACTAACTCCCTTGAACACAGCTTCATTTTAACGCTGTTTAATTGCCAAAGCATCTAATTTTTGAAACTTCCACCCATCCCACCCACTCTAAACATTTTTAAAACCAGAATCTTCCTTTAGCTACCAGGTTCTATATATTGCAAGCGATCTACTCGTGGGTCAGCACACAATTTACATTTATAAACTTATCTCTGACTATTTGCAATATATGGATGGCATTTATCAGTGGCGTGTCGGAATCAAAATTTTTTGATTCTCGGTACCGATACCTCGGCTAAAAAAAAGTGGTAATCGATTAATAAAATAATCGATATAAGGGCTGACAAAATATACCAATCTTATCAAAACAATAAGAACACAAGAAATAAATTAGTAAGCAGCAAGTAGCATTTACTATCCACAAAATAGAATATATAAGTTAACTGCAAAAAATATATACAAGAAATAATTCATATTGTTAACTATTACTTAAAAGATAAATATTCCCAAAGTATTTTATATATTATTTTGGGAATCGTCAATGTTACCGTAAAACGGCGTGACTTTGCACCACTTTTGTTGAACTTCATTCTTTAACTACCTATCAATAATGTTTAAAATGCATGTATTAAAATATTCGTTTTGAATAATTAGCTTAAAAATGCTGTTGATTCATCGCATAATCTTGGAATTGCGAAATTTACATAAGTTATAATTAATTTTATTGTTTGGTGCAAATTCAACCGGACCCCGACTTTGCATCACCATATTTTTTCAAAAAAAAGCGTATTCTGGAGCGAAGTCAAAGCTTGATAGTAGTTATGAGATGCAAGTCATTTCTTGATAGTGTTTGGAGAATAGCTTAGTGATTTTTTTCTCTGTTTGTAAGGATTTTGTTAAATGAAACGATTGTAAATTACAATGTTTTCATTGAAATGAGAAAGAAAATTGCAATCATTTTTAAAGATTTATTGAGGAACGATAGAAAATACAAGAACCAACAAAATATTATATAGAAAGAAAATAACGACTAAAAACATGCCTAAATAACGTAAACAACTATAATTTTGGTAATCAATGAACAAAAAGATGCCTATAAAATCCAACAGATTTTTGGAGAATCACCCACTATCGGAAAAATGCAATCAGCGATAGTTGGAAAAAAATTGTTAAAATATAAAAACGAACACTATGACTTGAAAAAATATAAACCTATAACTAGGCGAAATTCTAACAGCATTCGTCAATATACTTGCACATAGATGGCAAAACCATATTAACAAGAAGCAAAACGTTATCCCAAATAATTTGAATTATAAGCAGCCTATTAACTCCTTAACTCCAAAAATTCCTCGTTTATTGATTTTTTTAGGAGGAGCAATGCTGCCTAAGACTTCTTCCCACAGGAAGGTCACCTTGCGCCAAAATATTGGTGCAAAGTCATTCCTAATTCATATCAAAAAAGGGATTCTATTTTATTTTCAAGTACCATGACTTTTGGCAAATATTTTGAGCAAAATGAATATTATATTTTTAAATTACAATAATTGTAGAATAAAATTAACGCGAAACCTATTCTATGTGAGAAATATTTAGTTGTTTATATTTATTCTACAAAGGAATCACACCTGTTGAAACACTATAATCAACTAACTGTTATAAAACATGAGAGGTAACTAGGATCAGCGTGAATATTCCTTAGACCCAATCAGTGTTTTCATAAGTAAGTAAGGAATATAAAATGTCCCTCATTTAGACAACAGCAAAACACTTTTTCTTCAATTGAAACTTTTTAGTGAGCTTGGTGCAAAGTCAGGCCGTTTTGCGGTACTAAAACATTTCAGTTAACACTGGAGATGGGAGAAAGCACTATTATGTTTATCTGGATGTTGAATTATATTTCTTCATTTTCCAATAGCGAAAACATATCTTAAACAATTTGTCTGTGGGCAATGCTTGACTTTAAACTTTAAGGTGTTGTTCCTCCCTTAACGTCAGCGGCCATGTTTCGTATCTGTAGAAAACTGTTGGTAGAATAATAGTTTTGTAAATCCTAATTTTTAAACTGAGTAATTTTGCGACGGAGAAATAACAAGCACTACCCGCTTTTTACCTAACCTTTATTTCTTCTTAAATTTAATTTTCCCTCGATGTAATAGACCCAAGATATTTGAATTGCTCAACGTGTTCAAACTTTATCCCGGAAATATCTACATAACTAAAATGTTCACCGTTTCTACTACTAACCACATATTTCGTTTTATCGGTATTAATTACTAAACCAATTTCGTTACCGGTTTTCATGAGCGTAGTAGCGTTTAGTTTTACAGTTTCTTCGTTTTCACCCAAAAGTACCAAATCATCAGCATAACCAAGAACCGGACATTTACCACCCATCTCTAATCCTTTTCCCGTAAGCATTACCTTCACGTTTAGAAGAAAGCTTACAAAGAAAATCTAATCCTGAAACTTTTAGGTAGATATGAATCATTTTAATATCGATTCAGATTTCGCCTTCTATTAACTGGTATAGTTAGTATTGAAATTAAGTTGTTCTGTTTGCAGCAGATTTCGTCGATTACTTCCACGACACTAGATGGTAGATGAACTCTAGATGGTTGAGCTCTCAATAAGGTATTTACCTCTTTGAGAGTAGCGAGCGATGCATCTAATAGCCCTTCCTGCTCCTGACAGGTTCCTTATTAAGGAAAAGCTCCTTCCGACTCATCGCCTTTTTGCAACCAGTTTACATGTTACCGGGGGTAAATTAACCCTTCACTCCCCCGATGATTGATAGCTTAATCATTATTTTTATATAGTCTATAATAATCCTTTCTTCAAGGATCTACTATTTCAGAAGTAATTATACTTTAAGTATAATATATAATAGAGGGACATTAGGTTTCTCCAGTAAATTAAGAAGTAACTAAATATTTGTGATTATAAAGTTTTTAAAAAAACAGGGATTTAAAACTTGACTTTTTTTATTCAAACCAATATAGCTCCTAAGCAGCATATCCTATCGACAAATGTTATATAACGGAAAATATTTTCCATTACATTTTTGACAAAAAGGATATCGTAAAATTTTCGATCCGAGCAACAGCAACTGTGCTACAGCGTGTCAAAAAAGCCAAAATAGAAGGTTTCAAACATAACTATTTTTATTCAAACCAAAATTTTTAACAGCCGAATAGGTTAAAAAATGTATTTCGTATTAGGAGAAACTGAGTCAAAAGGAGCTGACCCATTAGAACCTGCCTCTTAGTCAAGATTAGAAGAGTGTTATTTACTAAATATAAGAAGAGTTAAGCTTGTAGCTGTTACTACTCTCCCAATATTAAACTATATATTGCGTCCGCTCTCGCGTTCCATGTTCTGTGTGAAAATATGGAACTAGAATATCTGTTTGGTGAGTGAAATATTGTTTATATGACCGAAGAGGGTGGATTGTGGGGGTTGGCCACGTAAAAATGTTGGCGTAAGACAGTCCAAAATAAATGATGTACGGCAGAGCGGAAGGAAAAAGATTGATAGGGAGACCAAGCTGAGGTGGCAGGACAACCTCGTATACGCCTTAAGAGGACTAGGATGCCACGGCCCGATTAGCACTGCAGCGTTCAATAATAATAATAAAATAAATACAGGAGAAAGGTACTGCAGGCCCAACGATGATCTATAACTAAAGCAAGAACCTCTTATGGACACTATCATATAGAGACGCCTCAAATTCTACGGACACCTTTGCGGAATGAACGAGTCGAGACTGACAAGCATGATCCACAGAGCCAGTCCGACAAGAAAACAACATTGTGGTACAAGCAAGTCAAACATGATCTTCAAACCTTCAACATCTCTGACACATGTTTAAGGAAGACCCACATATAAAATGTAAGAAATGGCAGAGACCAAAGAAGTCAGAAGCAACTAATTTCAAAGTCATAAAATGAAGGAAATATCGGCTAGGAAGAGGGCTCTCAATCATCTGACCAATCCCAACTCACTTAGCTGAAAACCATTTTTTTTGTTTTGGTTAACCCACGTAGCCCATAGTTGGCTTCAAATAAATAAAAACATAGGTTCATGAAAATAAAAATAAATGGCCCCATAAAGGAGGGAGGCGAATATAGAATCAGATATAACAAAGAGTTATACCAACAGTTGGAAAGCATCAAATTACCTATGAGAAAGAGGAGACTTATAATTTACGGCCACTTAGTCAGAATGGACAGCGATAGACTAACCTCGAAAATTTTTAACTCTAGAGGAAATTAATCTTTAGAGGAAAAGTGACCAATGCCAAATGGGTGAAACTGGTTCGAAAAGATCTGGAACTTCAAGGAATCAATCCTAAAGATGTTTCCAGAGATAACTAGGGAACCATCATCAGAACATCAGATGCTCTAAGATTGGTGATTGGTGACTACTAGAGCGTTACGACCCGGAGTGAAAGTGAAGTGGACCGAGGAGAGGAAGAGGGCCAATAGCGCAATAATGAGTTACTGGGTTTAGGGGAAAGGCGGCTAAAGTTAGAAACAGCGTAAAAAAAAAAAAAAAAAAAATTAAACAAATAAATAAAACTAAAAAATAATAAATATATCCTACAGTTTATCAGTTCAACCAATCTCAGAGATAATAATTGAATGGGTCCGCCGAAAAACGTTCTAAGCGACAAAACAAATTTTGAGTAATCAGTAAAAGAAAATCATAATTTAAAGTTCTTGTTAGTTTTGTAAGTTTTGTTAGATTTTTTTTTCACCTTGTAATTTGTTATATTTACATGTATAATAACATGATGGATTACTTTATCATACTATGATGTACTATTATAAATTTTAAAACCTTTCAAATCGCCTCTTCGGAAATTTTGTCGCTTAGAACGTTTTTCGGCGGACCCATCCAATTGTATCCCACCTATCTAGAGATAAATTCCAAGGTTTTCTGATCAAGACACTATGGATATTCAAACCCATCTTAATATTTTAAATCGAAGTTAAGTTCCAAATAATAGGGTGTATAAAAAAAAAAAAAATATGACCGTTTTTTAAACAAATATTTGTATTATAATTTCTTTAATATAAAATACAAGTAATACTCAAAGTATAGTCCATTGTCATTACCACTCCTTGGGATGGCTGTCAAAGAACTCTTGGACAGCATTGTCAACTTCTACAAAATTATCAATTTTTTTCCCTTGAAGAAAATGGGCCACGGATCGAAACAAGTAGTAATCCGAAGGTGCGAGGTCTGGACTATATGGTGTATGAGGCAGGAGTTCAAACCCATGAAGCTCTGTAAAGTTTTCTGCAGATTGTTGAGGAGTAAGTTCGTGAGGGACCAGACTACAGGTCTTTCACCTTCTCCATGGAGAGAAGATGGTGACTAACAGTATCTTTCGACACAACACACTTCCTGGCAAGTTCGCGAATACTTGTGGACGGATTTGGCTCAACAGCTTCCTTCAGAACCTCATCGGTATCCATTAATGGCCTCCCGGAACTCTTCTTCCTTTCCAACGTCGTATCTCCAGTTCTATTTTTTTACAACCAACGCCGCGCATACCTTATACCATATATTATACCAAGGATACCTTCCCCTTCATATTTAATAATTTCACGAGTTGCTTCAGTGGCTGTGAATTTTTTTTTTCCAGTAATGTCTTAAAATTACGAGAATTTCATAGGGCACTGTCATGTTTCTTCTTTTAAATAAATAACTCAACTGAGGCTTTTTTTGAAGAAGTCCAGTGTTAGTAAACAAGCTTAGAGAATGCTCTAAAGGGATTATCAAGCATTGGTAAATAATAAATAGAATTAAGATATTTACAGGCTTTTGAAATCTGGAATTTGATAAAACGGTCATATTTTTTTTTATAAGCCCTATTATAAACAAGTTCAAAATTTTCATTAATAAAAAAATCATTTAAATTAAAAAAAAAAAAAGTTTTGTCCATCAATGAAACATTATAACTAAAAGTGAATACGACAGGTGAAGGAAACACAGGCAGAGAAGGAGACGCCATGAACCCCTGGGTACCATGAGACCGGCGGCTTAAAGGCGTTACTTAGAAGCAGGGAACTGGGAGGTGGAGGGTGATGGAGCGGTTTGGAACTTGATCCAGGGCAAGTTATGGCGAGGTATTATCTTAGCCCTCCTCCTATCCACTCCCCTCTCCTCCCCTCCTCTCCACTCCCCTCTCCTCCCCTCCTCTCCACTGCCACCACAATTGAATATCTTAGCGGAGCCAGGTGACGGCTAGATCTCAACCTCATCGAATATTCAACTAGCCGAGCGAATAACTTCCATACAGTGCCGCGGTTCACTCTGAGAGCTTAAAAGTATCCAGTTCTTAAACAACTTCAAGTACATTATTCCATATAATCTAGGGACATAATACGAACTATTATACTATAGTACAACCTGATAATATTACTACCTAAGTAATATTAACTCACTAGCAAGGAGAGGTTACAGCTGATAGGTCACAGATTCAATCGTAATATTTTTTCGTTAAACTACCAAAAAAAAAGAAAAAAAAAAAAAAAAAAAAAAGAGAATAGTATACAGGGTGTTCGGAAGATCGTTGGCCAAAGAGATATCTCGGGTAGGGAGGTTCATTTTGAGCCTATTTAAGGTCCCTTGCCTATATACAAAGTCTTACGGTTTTTTTTTTTTTTTTTTTTTTTTTTTTTTTTTTTTTTTTTTTTTTTTTTTTTTTTTTTTTTTTTTTTTTTTTTATGAATATTTTTGAAAAAAATGGCCAAAACCAAATATTTATGCCTTATAACTTCATTGTTCACTCATATGTCAACGCCATTTTTTTTTGTACAGTAATTATTAATACATTGTCCATGAAAAATAAGAAAGATTTGATGCAAAAAAAAAAAAAAAAAAAAAAAAATACAAAAACGGATATCGTAAAATCTTGTATAAAAAAAAAAAAAAGAGTAAACGCAACACCAAAATCAGACTTATTTTAAAAACTAAACCTAAACTTGAAGTTCTTATTATTTTTTATTTTTTTTTTTGCCTTTAACAAGATTTAACGATCTCCGTTTTTTTTTTTTTTTTTTTTTGTATTCGTTTCTAGCGTCAAATCTTTTTTATTTTACATGGACAATTTATTAGTAATTACAACAAAAAAAATGGCGTTGATATATGAGTAAACAACGAAGTTATAAGGCATAAATTATTGGTTTTGGGCTATAAAAAAAAAACCTTTGTATATACATGGTGTCTACCAATTTCAGCTATCAAAATTCCCGACATATTCCCGACTTTTTCAAGAATTTTTTTAGAAATTCCCGACTTTTTCAAAATTTTTTTTAGAAATTCTAGCCAATCGATATTTTAATGGTGTTTCAATAATAATCTAAACAAATCAATCTATGGATACTTTGCTACTTAACATATCACAGTTAAACATAAAAAAAAAAATTTATATTTCAGAAGAAACACATCAATGTCGAATATTGCCATTCGGTTTGAAAATATGTAGTTAGAAGGTCACACGAGGTTGTCGGATAAAATAACTCCAAATATATATGTCCAATCAGAGTATTCTTCCTTGTTTTCATCTGAAAGCTGGTTAGATTTACTATGAGACCTCATATATGAAATTTTGATCAAGCCCCATGATATACTCACGCCATCACGCTGAGAACCCCATACCCTTGTGAAATCCACTTTTTTTTTCAGTATATTTCTCGATATAACTCAGAAACTATTGTACTGAAAAAAAGTTTTTTCACAACGGTATGGGATTCTAAGCGTGCTGGAGTGGGTATTCCATGGGATTTAAAACACATTTCATATAAGAGGCCTCATACCAATTTGACCAGCTTTCAGATGAAAAAAATAAATTTGCATGAGACAGATAATTATAGATTTATAGCCAAAAGAGTACCGACATTCGTGTTTTCACGATTTGTTACTTACCGCAACTTAGCCAATCTGTAGGCGTTGGTAGTGGCCAAACCGCTGAACCGATTTTAATGTAATATTATTAAAAAGTAAGTTTAATGTGACGTTTTACAGTTTTCAACTAAATATTGTATTTTTCCCTTCGCCATTACTGACAGCGCAGAAAAAAAAAAATGAATAGAATCAAATTTGTTGCGAATTTGATTTGCTTTAATGTGACGATGACAAACTTTGAATGATTATTTTTCTTTATTATATGATTAACTTTTTGATTATAATTACCTAGTAAACGTAAATATTTTCGTTATTATTGTTTGATTTGTAAACATTTAAATAAAAGTTATAACTGTAAAAAATGTTGAACTATAGATCCAGTAAAAATAAAGTAGCAAAGTTATACATAATATTTAATTTAATTTAATGCTCTATCAATATGTTTCTGACTATTCTTCTCAGTGCAGAAGCAAACCTAGTGCCGGCCACGACCGGTTAGCGAAAAGTGAGGTGAAAATGATTTTCTTTTTCTTTTTCATCAATCAATTATTTCAAATAACAAAAATAAATTAATTTTGATTGATAAATAAACCATAAAAAGACAGAACAGTATTTTCTCCCAGAACCCACTTTTGACTGTTTTTTGTTATCTGCCGTATTTGAGAGAACCGCTGGGCCCACAGGTACCTTTCTGGTCTCAAATGATGTATTTCATGAGATTTTTCACAAAATAAATAGCCATATCGAAAAAAAAAAAAAAACTTATTGGAAAAAAAAATCTCTTTTCGATGATAATATCACTGTATCTTGGGAACCAATGGCTATATAGAGCTCACCCTGATCTCAAAGTGGAGAAAATTTAGTTTACTTTAAAAGTATGTGGAGTGACTATACCAATCAGACGCTTCCTTAACTCACATATTGAGCAAAAACTGGAAAATTTTAGCATTAACGACGACTTTTTCCCGACTTTCGCAAATTTTCTGTAAATTCCCGACTTATTCCCGACCACACGAAGTTCCTGACATATTCCCGAAATTCCCGAATTACCCGACTAGTAGACACCCTGATATAGGTAAGGAACCTTAAATAGGTTCTAAATGAAGCTCCCTACCCGAGATACCTCTTTGGCCAATGATATTTCTAGTACCCTGTATAATGAAAAGTATGTGATGCAGTCAGAAAGAAATAAACACGACCAAGTTAAAAGTTATATAGAATGCCAACGTTTTGATCTGCCTTACAGGTCTTTTTCAGGGCCACCGAACCAGACAAGAGAGGAGACAGACGATGGCCTATTAGTTATCATTTAAAAACCTATATATTTGCCTGTACCTCCCAGAATATAGGCATCATATGTCATCGATAGAACGATAAATTGGTATATACAGGGTGCGTACCTCTTAGTGGGTCATACCATATGAAAGCTGGGTAAATTTGCAAGGTTTTATGAGATTTGCAGTTTTGTGGATAGTGTTTTCGAAAAATTGTGAGCGTTAAAGTATTACATAAGACAACTTACTTAAATAAGGTGAAGATCAAGCTGTTCTTTAAATACCAAGTTTGTAAATTCAATGTTACATGTACTCTACCTCATATAGAAAATTTAATACCAAATCCGAAAATATGGTAAAAATTTGAAAAATATTTTTAAAAAGTGGAGATATTACAGCTTTTATGGTAAAAAGCGTGGTTTTCTCAAAAAAGTCTTTGAATTATCGTATATCTGCAACGGATTGGAATAGAAAGTTAAGGTCAATAACCGTCGATACCAATAGTAGTACTATATAAATTATCGAGACGCCTATATTTCTATCTCTATAATAAAAAAAAAAAAAAAAAAAAAATGAATTTCGTAATATGAAAAAATAATAATTATATTTGAATTTTTACACCCCATTATTATAAAAATGAAATTACGAAAAGCCCTCTCGAGGGACATCTAATCCAGTCAGAGCGCCTCATTATCACTTTATTAAAAATTAATTGGCCCTACTGGAATTCAATTTAAGGAGCTAAACCCGATCTCAGGGTGTAAAAGAAATATTTATTTTTAAGGGAAGAATTAGTCGAAAAATAAAATATCTTATGTAAGGAAAATTAAATCGTATAATAATTAGTTTTTTCTGTAGCAATTAGTGACCATTAAAATCTACAATGTGTGTGTGTGTGTGTTTGTGTGTTTGTGTGACTTTTTCAAAAACGAAAATATTTAATCAATTTTTAAAAGGACAAGAATGGCGGATATACTGCGACCATTAAAAATCGTCAGGTCCTGGTAGGCTTAAAAATATTATCCTTTAGTGTCCTGTAAAAATAATAAAATGGAAAGAAAGAGTGTCCTTTTAAAAAATAAAACAATTTAATCCATTTTTAAAAGGATAAAAATTAATTTATCGTAAAGGAGAGAGGCCAAAGATGTCCTTCGGCCGTCAAAAATCGCCAGATCCTGGCACATCTGAAACCAGTGACCTTCACTGTGAGACTTTAGAAGATATGTACTCAATGGTACCTCCTTTTGGCTTTATTGAAGTTTTTCCCCCTATATCGAGCAGATCACTCATTCAACTCCCTTTTAGTCTTTGTATTACTGTGAATATTTTTTGTAGCTATGTTTTGTATAAGTCTGTTCGGATGGTTAGTTTGTCGTACGTTTTGTATCAAGTCTTAATATGGAAATATGTAAATCCTTTTGCAATACTCTGTTACTAACGTACCATGGCGATTATGCTATTAGTCGCAGTGTCATATCTAGAGTAATATCACTGATTTTAATTTAAACCGGTTCAATAATGCTCAGTATATGATGTATAGCACTATAGACCAGATGGGTTTATGCGTTACGTTTCAGTTTATAATAAAATTTTAACGTCTTTTAAGAAGTGAATAAAAAAGTTTTGATCTTAGATATAGGAATTTTCTTTCTTTTTTCTAAATGTGTCTTTTTTCGAGCGGATATTTCTCTAAGGTGAAATTAATGACTTTATATTCAAAACGTTAAATATTTAGCTTTAAAATTTATAATTGGGGTGTACAGTCAAGGAAATACAATTAAATAATTATTTAATTTATTGTGACGACATTTTTTATAAGCCTGTATCAGAGCAATGATGGGTTCAATAGAGGACCGCCAAATTGAAAAGACATTTCCTGTGGATCCGAACTGAGCCGTGATAAAGACTTACACCAAACATTGGGGGCAATAAATTAAAAAATTATTTAATTTTGTTTACTTCACTGTACACCTCAATTATATTCTTTATCGTACAATTTTTTTCAGTCAAATAAATCACACAATCCTACAATATTTAGGCTCAAAAATTGTATGTTGGGTCATTAATTTTATTATTATGTTTATTCTTATATACTGCAAAATAAAATTGTACTTCATTACAACCAATAAAGGTCTTAGGTTTAGTAATTAGATCAACGGTTTGGAAAAAAGACGGTCAATATCTCAATCCCCAGGTTTCCCTAATTAAGGGTTGGTATGTTGCTATTGGGGTTTCTATAAAATACTATTTTAATACTAAAAAAAACTATTTCAATACTAAAAATACTATTTTAGAAAATACTATGTTAACATTAAATATAATCCCTAAGGATGTCAAAGCCCCATCTATTAATGTCTTACATATTCCCTTTATTGGATTCTAACCCAATACGTGTAAACCAATTCAGTATTGCTTAGTGGCATTTAGGAAATTAAATAATAATAATTATTATTGAACATAATTTGTTTAATATTACTGTTTTAAATATTTAAATATAAGGATGAACTTTAGACTTGATCTATGTGAAGGTCAGCACACAATTTACCATTAACTACTTATTTACTCCAAACTTCAAAAGAGTGCCGCCCCTTTCATCTCGCCGTCTTATTATTAATTATTATTACAGTTAACATTCGCGTACCCATAATACGTTGCAGGGTAGAGGCTTAATAGGGGCTCAGTGTGCCACAAGAGGTCTACAGACCCTGAAGATGTATTACATAGACATTTTTTTTTTTTTTTTTTTTTTTTTTTTTTTTTTTTTTTTTTTTTTTTTTTTTTTTTTTTTTTTTTTTCCCATGTATTTCTACGCGTACCATCTCTCGACATAACGCGTATTATCATTTATATTTGTACAAACATGTTCAGTTATATATATTGCAAAAATATTTTAAAATAATATAGAGATTAATATGAAATATAAAGAATAATTACTTATAGGTATTAGAAGTTAATTAATAAATACAATAAAAAATATTAAATAAATAAGTAAAAGGTGAAGCCAAACAAATAAGTAAATAAATAAATAAAATAAAATAAAAATAATGTATATAAACAAATAGAGGTAGAATATATATATATATATAGATATTATAGGTATTAGACAATGTATAGCTATTATAGATTAATTTTTAAATTGTTGAGTTCCATATAATCAACATGATCCACAAATGCATCAAACTCATCAAAGTATTTATCTATGAGATCCTTCTTTGAAGGCGGCCATTTGTCTCCGTTCTGTAGGACTTTGGATATCAGCTTGTATCTGTGTCTTTCCAAATTTCTACAGTCATAAATGAGATGATCGTAAGTTTGCTCACTGTTTCTATCGCAGTTACAAATGCTGTTGTCAATAAGTTTAAATCTGTCTAAGTAACTTTTAGCTCCGCCGTGTCCTGTCAAAAATTGGGTAAGTTTGTAATTCAGTTTTTTAATGTTTTTTCTGTCGTCTAAGGTTTTAATGAATTCATAAGTATGTCTTCCTTTTGTTGAATTTGTCCATCTTTCGTTCCAAGTTTGACGAGTCGTTGTTTTCAAAATGTGCTTAACTGCACTAATTGGTATAGACATTTATACATGTTAAATCGTGAAGGGAGCACCGAACTTATAGATAGCTCTGAAATAAATACATATCATAAATATATGTTGTTTTGCTTTTTTATCTTTATACATTAATAGAGCCAATGATATGTATTAACGTTTTCAAATATAATAATATAAATCATCTTGACAAATCACCACATAAATCTTATAAATAAAATTCTCGTGTCACAATGTTAGTTATCATACTCCTCCGAAATGGCTATAACGATTTCAACCAAATTTTATATGCATATTCAGTATGTCTGAGAATCGGCTACTATCTATTTTTCAGTCAATGGTCGGCAAACTTATTAACCAATGAGCCAAATATGAACAATACAACAATTTAAAAAAAATTGGGAGCCAAATCTGCTTGTAATAATATAATAAGGTATTATATACGATGTAATAATCTTATTAGATATGTTTATTCTATCATAAAGGTGGAGAGGAGCGATCGAAGTAGGCTATGGTCGTACCTGAAGAGCGAAGACAGGGGACTGGAGAGCTCTCGCCTGGTGCTGGAGACAATATTTCCTGGAGGGAACATGCAGCTCACCTGTAAGGCGGCCCAGTTCACCCTCTACTCCAGGACGACTCACGTCTACCTCGTCGAAGAAGCCCCTCTCCTGGCACATGTTCTCGGGCCCAAATCTTCTGAGACAGGTAAGGAAAAAAAAAGATCTAATGAGAAAACATACTTGACAAACTATGATTAGTACACGACGTATCAACGGGTTTTCTACTATACATTTCTTTGTTTCCTGTTAGTCTTTAATAAGTCATAAGTAAAAAACTTAAACCGCTTCTTATTCAGGTAAGAAAGCCGTTTCAGATAAGTCCTGTCGTTTTTACATTAATTAAGATTTATTTGGTATCTGCTAAACGTTTAAAGAAATATATTAAAATGGTGTGTGTTGAAATTCATATTGAGTCAATGTAAAATATGCTTGAGCTTGGTGAAAAGGTACCCTCTGAGGGTAAAGCTCAATTTTGGTTTTCCAAATTACATCAAGGCGATGAAAGCATTGAAGATGAATCTGAAAGACCTAAAGTTGCCAACGAACAAGATATTCGAGATTTAATGGATTCGGATCCACGTCAAACATGTGCGGGAATAGGTGAGCAGTTAAATAAGGCTGGAGATAACTACATCAAATGGAAAAAAAATAGCTGGATAAATAGGTCCCTCAAAAGTTATCAGTGGCGAATAATAGGCCACATACTGCAAAGTTGACTAAGATGCTTTAATCTTAGGTCATTAGCATTCAATAATATTCGTATTACCTCATCACAAAAAGTTTGTATTCTTTATCGATAATAATTTGGTTATTTCATTAAGAGATAAGCGATCGTCGAGCTAATTGACTTTGAATCATGAAATTTCATAACCATAGGAGGAAACGAAAAATTTTGACGAATTATTATAAGTCCACGTTAGTTCTCAGCCTAAAAATTAGTTTTAATTTATGCAAAACGTGTTTTTGGCAACTCAATCATCAAAGTGGTGACAATCTGGAATATTTGGATCTGGTGATTTTTTTTATAGAAATTCTCAGCCTGAAAGTTGACCTTTCAATTTGATTGAGAATCAAGCATATATTTTTTTAAGAATATTGAATTTAAACCTAAAGTAATGATAGAAACTACTTCATAACTCCATCAAAAAGCCATTCTCACTTGCTGAAATTGGACGAGAAAAAGACAATGATAATTCGAGGAAGAGGCGGTTTGCGGTAAATGTTGGTAGAGCCCTCGAAGGACGTGCTTTGTGGGCCCTTTAATGACCCCATATCCTCCTGCAGTGGCGCAGGAGCTCTCATATTGGGGAGGTCCAAACCATTCCCGATGACCACTTTTCTCCTCAGAGATATTCCAACGGCAGTTAAGCCCTTTTTTTATAAAACAGTTATGTGACCCCATTCTGTAATTTCGCTATAACCTCCTGTAGTCTACAGCCGTTATATGAAAAATAATAATGTGGTTTCCAATAAAATGGTCGAAATTACAAATTATAAAAAAAAATATATATGTATTTTTTTTTCTTTCTCGAAATACAATACTATCTATTTAACCGTACAATTAAATGTACAAGTTAAATTATTAAGATATCGTCAACAATAAAATGATCAACTCTAAATAAACAAAATATTAAATACTAAATAATAAGAAATAATTTTATTGGTTTCATCTGATTCGATTTTAATTTCTAACCATAGAAGTGGTAAATCCCATTTTTGCCACGCAACATTATACATTTAAATTTTAAAATTAAAATATACGGGACTGCAAAAAATACACACCTTAAAAAAAATACAAATATTCCAATCAAAATTACTCAGATTAATCACGAAATCACCTTGGTACTTTTCAAACCACACACTTCACACTGATTTAGAAATACCCACAGTAAAGGAACATATACACGACCTTTATACACGATTTCACGACAGACTTCATGGACACAACAACATACTCATTAATGACATGGCCACAACTGACATACCTGGAAATACTCTCAGAAGGCTTAAAAGAGGCTGGATGAGAGATTTGCTCAAATAAATCTCTTTAATCCATGCCAGGAGGAGGTACTATTAAATGCTAGTCTCCCACACGCATACAAGGCCTGTAGTAATACAATTTCATCACATTCACTGATTGTTACCTGATTGTCACTAATAACAGGTGTGAATCAAAATTTGAAATAGGGAAAAAAAAATTACAGTTCTAAATTTTACTAATGTAAATTTTATTATTGCTAAACCTTCCTATATTGTAAAAAAGATGATGTAGTTTAAATTTGATACAGACGGGTTCATTATTTTTACCGTTGTAAACTCTATTGCGGAATGGTCCTAACAACTATCGTTCAATTTTCAAACTCCACTAAGATCCACATGTTAACATCACATATTTTTTAAAAACATTTTTTTAATAATTTAATTTAATGTAAGTAAATTTTGTTATCAATTTTAAGATCTATATAACACCGGAACTTTGTAACCTTTCATGTAGAATGGCACTCGCCAGTGGCCGTATCAGTCAATTTTCAAACTTCACTGTTACCCACATACTATCACTTTTTTTAATAATAAATTCATTTTAAATCAGTAAATTTTATAATTGCTGAATCTTCCTGAAGTTATAAAGATGGACTGCTTAATATTTGGTAGAGATTGGTTCAGTAGTTTTCGCGGTTAGTGATCACAAACGAAAAATGGCTTGTCCTTTTATATAATAGTGTAGATTTCTGATGAATGCAAGAACCCGTTTTTTTAATACGCTTTTATTAACTTCACCTGTATGTAACAGAATCTTTCATCGTAATTTTCACTTTCATCGCCAATTTTACTGATTAACTTGAAAATATGCACACATTTCAACGACCAATGACAATACAATAATTGCACAACTTTGTTCTAATGTTCTCACTTAAATTAGTTAAATTACCCCCAAAGTGGGGGGTCTGCCTTGCAAAGATGAAGTAGTAGGTTTAACGTTTTTTATAAGGTCCAGATGGGTCCTAAGAATAAAATATCAAAAATGAAACTAAATTTGATAAGGAGAAAATGTTGTGGGGGGGGGGGAGCTAAAAAACCCAAACTTTTGAACTTTTTTTCAGATTTTGGAAAAAAAACTTATTTAAAAATGCTTTCAATTGAAAAATGTTTTATTTACAAAATTAAAGTTTATTAAATTGTGCGTCTAAAGACATCCCTTAAGCTAAATTTGATTTAGGCGTTGTTTGTTTGTTGGGGTTTATAGGCATAAAACCCTAGGGTCATCAATGCCTGTAAATTTAGGCGTTTACCACGTTGTCAAACATCGAAGAATTTTGCCAACTTTCAAAAGTTAGTTTTGGTCAAGTTAGAGTCTATAACGTACCAATGGCTAATTCAATCAAAAAAATGTTATGTAATAAAAGTTGTAGATCATTACATTTTGAGAAAGATAGGATTTTTAAAGTAAAAATTTGCCCATTCCTACTCTGAGATATGTCTTGGATAAACCGCGTTAAAAATGCAAACAAATCACGAATAGGACAGGGAAATTAGCTTCGAGCCTTGAACTCAAAAAATTAAAAGGTCTGACTGCTGCAAATTGTTCACCACACTTAGCGTTTAAGTTAGGCTTGCTATAGGTTTGCGTGTTTTTCTAGTTTATTTAAACTATATTTTTTTTAATTAACAATTCCATCTACATTCATAACGGACGAGCATTATAAATAATTCGAAAGAGCCATAAGATTTCATTGAGAGGAATTTCACTGTAACACAAAATCAATTTAATCGATTTCAATGGTATCCGTTTTATTTTTTACCTGTTGCTCATAGAAAATATATCAATTTTAAAATTTCTATTACAAATATAAATTTTTTTTAAATTCAAAATTCAGTGGAGGTTTGAGAGATTGTGAGAAAGAAATATATTCCGGGCACATAGCGGCGGTACTAACACTTTATGGAGAAGACGTGAGCAAAACCGAGTTATGTTCCTTTTGTTACTAGACTCTCGGGCTCGCACTTCAGTCTACAAAAGGCGGTAGGAATTTCGAAAAGTTACAAGGTAAAGAACTAGAAAGTTATCTAAAGAAAGAACTAGGAATCCATGAGGTAGAATGTTCTTTTCTTTTCTTTTTTTTTTTTCAAGAAAATAAAATGTACTCTATGTACTCTGAAGTAAATCAAGTTTTGTCTGAAAAGTTCAAAAATATATTTTTTTTTTTTTTATATATTCTTAGCAAACATGAGACGAGTTCAGTCCTGATCTTAAGAATGAGGTTTGTATCACCGAAAAAGAGAATGAGCAATTCGAAAATCCAGCCATCCTATGTGATCAGCAGTTGTTACCAGGAAAACAAATGGCACTTACAAGATAGTGGTGGAATGGATTGCGAAAATTGACAAGGAACTGTAAAATTTCCAGTGAATATTAAAAATGACAGAAGGAACTAAAAAAACAGGTCATGGAAAAAAAAAAAACGGCTTTATAAAGATTTTATAATCATAAAGGTAAGATTTTATAGCAGAACTATTAAATCACTTGAGGTATAGAAGGATCGATACGTCAGATTGATGAATCAATTGCCATTTCTATATAAATTATTTTAGTAGAAAACTAGTTTCGAATGCTAAAAATTCATCTTCAATTCTAAAACATACAAAATTTTCAAAACATCAGCACTATATTACATGGATTATATATACTAAAGTTTTCGAAAATGTAAGACAAGAAATTAAATATATTCGTTCTCACCTGAGGAGATCTAACAGATACCTGAAATATATCCATAGTGAAAAGCGCCAGGTAGGTTAAATTTTTAGGGGCTTCTTTACCTTGGGGTTTTCCCCTATGACTTTTTTTTTTTTTTATAAACATTTATTGTAATTTACAACTGTACAGAATATATACATCAAGTAAATGTATTAACAACGATTATAATAACATGTTAAAACTTAAAAAGAACTACTCATCAGTAGCACTTTATTAAAACTTCTACACTTGAGGGAAGCAAGTTGAGAAACTAACGGATTTAAGTGATTATGGAGCTTACTGTGAAAGGATATGTATCTGGTGTGGGCTAAATCAGCAACATATGGAACATTAAGATCATTATGGATAAGTTTATTGGTGACAAAGTAAGGAGCATTGAGGATTTTACGAAGGATTTTGGATTGTAAGGATTGGATACAAGATGAATTGGATGGTTTAGTGGAACCCCAAAGCTCAACTCCGTACGTCCAAATAGGTCTAATCACAGTCATGTATTTGAGTCTTTTGTAATTAATTGGGAGCTTTGAACGCTTGTCTAGTAAATGTTGAAGTAGTCTGAAACGACGGGCAGTTTCTTGTCGTTTTAGTCTTGTATGTGGAATCCAAGTTAGACGTTTGTCCAAGTGGAGTCATAGGTAGAGGATCTGTTCAACAGGGATTAGTGGAATATCATCCCCCATGACTAATTGGATTTTTCCGTTCCTATTAAAAACAAATTTAAAATAAGGCTATTAATTGGAAATGTTTATCTGGACATTTAAACAAAAATTTAGATTGGTTTCAAACGATTTGCTAATTTCTAAAGATTCGTAAATATTTAATTTTAGGCTGTTTTCTACATTTATGAATCATTAGAAATAATGAAATCGTTCAAAACCGATCTAGATTTTTGTTTAAATGACCAGAAGAACATTTTTAATAGCCACATTTTAAATTTGTATCCAATAGGAAGGGGAGAATACCATTCAAAACTAGTTTTCTAATAAAATAATTCCTATAGAAGGGGCAATCGATTCATCAATCCTAAAACGATTAAACGTCATTCGATGTAATGAATCTATAAAAATGTAAAGATAATTCCAAGATTTATAACTATAAATATTAACAAAAAATAAAAATATTACGGCATGTTTTTAATGAGAATATTAGTAGTATAGAAATGACATAATAAAAATGCAACATTGGAATAATCAGGAGATAAGGAAGATTTCATGTATTTCAAAACGATCCCAATTATATCGGAAACCATTTTCGGGCCCCGGGTTTGTCGAGTTCTTCGTTAAAACTGTCGAATGAAAATTGGAATATCCACAACTTGTCCCTATATCGGCTTGGCTGTGAATACAAACCAGTTAATTATTTCTGATGAAACTAAAAGAATCCAATACCGTACCAAAACAAAACACGATTTAAAAGAAATACGCCATATGACGATACATTTTAATATCACTTTTAATTTATGTTTTATTTAAAACTTAAATAATCCATTTAATAATTTACCACTGTAATTTAAAATTTGAAAGTACGATTCTTTGATAACAAAGTTTATATGTGATACTTTACAAAACTGAAATGATAACTGCATGCATATAAATGTAAAATTATTTAAAAAATATTATACAATTACAGATGTAAAATAATAAGTTGTTAGAATAAGAACTAATATTTCCTAGCTACATTTTTCTTAAGATTTTATTTTATTTAAGATATGTAAGGTGGGGTAAATGCGTTTATGGGGTAAGTTCATTAGTCCGCCATAGTTTCTATTGTCATTTTGTTACATCAACTGTCATCTGTTGTATGTAGACAGAACTTCATACCCTCCAAACCTAACATACTAGAGTGCTCTACTGTAAAAGATAACCCCTCTAGGAATTTTCATAGTTCAACCTGTTGATCTAGGTCTTGTGTAAAGTTGAATGAGTTAAAATTATAAAATTGTATTGTATGTATTTTTCTCTATTCTTTTAATTTCAAGGTAAAATGATTTCTGGGAGTTGCTTATTTTTGCACTTACACTGGACTTTGCACTGATTATAATTTTTAGGATATCAGGGAAATAAACTAAATTGCTGAAAAGAATATAGTTCAACGTTTGCAATATAACAAAAAATATTATCCTAGCATTTATAGCTGATTTTTTATGTAAAGTTAAAGTTGAACTTTGCACTCCATATGACGCATTTGCCCCACTTCACCTTACTAGTAAAAAAGAAAAAAATCTTTTCCTCAAAGAATTATTTTAGGGCTGAATTCAAATTGGAATTATAATTCATCCAAAAAGTTAGAAGATATGCTGATTTTTCAGCTTTTATCTTCCCTAAACAAATAGAAAAAAAAAAAGAACCCCAATAACTCATGAAGGATCTTGGATTCAGTAGTTAAGTAAAGATTTATTGTTACCAGACCAACGATTATGAAGGAGGAGATATATCTGAAATCACACTCAACCGTAAGGGTACCGACTTTATATAGGCTTCTAGAAATTTTCTTTCCACAGCCGGGATCTAACCCGGAACTGAGAGCTAGGAGCTTACCTTGCCCACTTAGATGGAACTCCTTATATACGAAAAATTGTGTATTTAAATAATAACAAACATGTATTATTCTTATTTACCGCTCAGAAGCGAGAGGAGGACAGGACTGCCTGAAGAGTCCTCAGGACTCACTTCAGTACTCAGGGTTAATCAAATTTAATATTTTTATAGTACAATACTTAATGAGGAATATTTTTTGTTATATAACATTTGTCGCTAGGACCTGATGTTTAGAAGCTACATCGATTTGAATGAAAATAGTCATGTCCTAACGTTATATTTCACCCTAAAAATGTATAACGTTTTGTTCAGATTCAAAAATGTAACATTTTGACACCATCTAGCTCTGTTGGTATTGCTCGGATCAAAAATTTGCCGAACGAAATTTAATTTTTTTTTTTTTTTTTTTTTTTTTTTTTTTTTTTTTTTTTTTTTTTTTTTTTTTTTTTTTTTTTTTTTTTTTTTGTAATAATAGTCGAGGATAGAGTTTAGGAGCTATATTCGTTTCAATGAAAATATTCAAGCTTGAAACCCTTATTTCTAAGTTAAGGAGCTTTTTTGACAGGCCTCTAGCTCTGTTGGTGTTCCTCGAATTGAAAATTTGCCGAAATTTTTCTAATCAGAAATTTAATGGAGAATATTTGTTCATATAAAATTTGTCGCTAGGGCCTACAGTTTAGGAGCTATAATAATGGATTCCCAATTGAGCTTTTTTTTTTTTGGTGTACCGTTAAACTTTTAATATATCAATTATACTTTTTTGTTAGTTTGTTATTTGGCAATAAGGCAAATACATTACAAGATATTTTATTTTTGATATGTTCTTTTTTTCTTTTTTGGATAAGTCGAGCGTTTAAATAGATAGTTTGAGGAAAAAATCTTTCAAACAATCTTCTGGGAAAGATACTATAATCGCTGTCCATACATAGAGTTACCATGACCGGGACATGTCACCGGCATAGAAATTCCGTTCCGGCCATCCCGGTTGACCCATCATATGTCCCAGTTCAAGAATATACAATAATTATAAATAGTTAAATTCAGCGGCGTAATAGTATATCTTCGGTGTAATTTAAGTGCGTTCATAATTGCTGGAGTGATATTTGATGTTACGTGTCTGGAGCTCCCGCCAGATCGCTAGGAACGCTGCCTTGTATCGTATCGTTAAGTTGGCACTCTTTATTTTCCTTACTCTATGCTCCCAACTCCCTTCAGTTTGTCAGGACTCGTTGTAAAGTTCATATCAGACTGCGTGGATACTTGTGCTTACTATTTGTCTTAAGTTTTGAATTGTGTCCCGGTCAGTACCTAAACTGTTATGGCAACCATATCTATATAGCATAGAACTACAGTTATCCGAATATATAAATCAAGGAAGTGTAGGTAAGAAATCTTTGACTACCATAGATTTTTTTTCAAGTTTCAATTTAAACAAACAACGACATCATAAGAAATTAACTCATAACAATCCTTATGATTGCGAGCCAAATTAGTTCTGCTAATAATTCAACTATCCCTATGTAATAAATAAAATGAACATTAACAATTCTATGAATATTTGAGATTGTTGTAGTTGAAATAGGAGTTAATGAGTTGTAAATAATATTCGATACCGCGATGGTGGGGTAGGAAGAGGAAACAGGAAGAGCATCAATATTTTAATTAAAACAGCCGCTTATAAATATTTGTGAAATTTCCATTGGTCCGTTCAAGTAGTTCGGATTAAACATGAGCCAGGACTTGGAAACTACAGTAAATGCAGGAATAATGAAAATGATTAGTATATATTAACTTGCCCTATCAGGAGTCCGCATTATGTTAGATAGATAATACAAATCATAATTAATGGCCAATCAAAGATGATTTAACATTCAAAGAAATTTAACATGCTCTAAGCTATTAGCATGTATTTTGAACGATATACGATTGTATGTTTCATTATAGCAGGATAAAATATTATCAACATTTTAAATATTCGTATCATTATCTATATTTTCTAAAGTAGATTAGATGTTGTACTGAAGAGTATCTAAAAGAAAAAAAAAATTAAAATAGTGCAACTTTGCAAACAAACATAATTTGTATGTTTATTGCAAGTCCACTAAGGGTTACAGATCATTCAGTACCTAAAAAGAACTACGTATGGCATCTTGGGTTATACATTGAGAAAAGACTGACCAAAAATAAACAAACTAAAACCAAAAAAGACAAGGACTAGCAAGACGGTACTAACAATTTCCGTATCTTTTGGACGACAGAACATTAATTAACTCCCAGAACAAGAGACTTATCTACAACTTAATACTAAACTCGTTTATAATAATAGAGCAGAAAACTGGATTTCGGCAAACTATTTACACATAAATAATACAAAAACGTTAGTTTCTATTCCTTCGCAAAATTAAGGGTGATATGAACGTAACTTTTGTTAAAACATTGTTCAAAATATTCCACTATTCTACAAAAAATTATTCAAACCCAGTCTCTTCCAAACTACATGTTGCCTAAACGAAGGTTGAAATGTTCTAATTATTTATACATTTTTCTTTTCTCTCTCTCTGTTTCGTTTCTTCATATATCTATACTATACCAAACTGTATCAAAAAGTGTTAAAAAATGTTACAATCCATCCATTTTACATACCGATATCGTAACAATAGTCCTAAATTGAATATGAGGCTTTATAAGGCAAGGCAAGCAATAGTAGATTTTTTATCGCCTGGGAACGAATAGCAGTGTCTTGGATAGAGATGTGTATCGTAAAAAAAATACCGATATTTCATATCGAAAATCGTTTCAGCTCTAACTAAATATCGATATAAAATATATTATTGGCCACAAATATCAATACATCGATATATCGAGATTTTTAAAGCGAAGCTTCTTTAGTGAAGTTTTATTATATATACATACAAATATTTTCTTAGAGTAAATCGTGGAGGATGTAACGGAAATTCTAGTACCATGTCAAACAGCTGTTTCCATTATTTTTGTATGTTTTGTTAATAACTTTTATTCAGGATGCATTTAATGTAAATAATAATTTTTATTGTGGATTTTAATATTTTGTTTTTATTACTATTATATTCATTTTTTTATATTTTTAAACAATGTTGCTTCAAAAACAATTATAACCTCTAAATAATTTATTCATAATATAAACACATGTTTTCTACTAGAGTTTGAGATAAAAATGTCTAGAAAGGGTTAAGTGTTTTTTGTTTTTATTGTGTGTTACAATATCTTGTTTATTATTATTATTACACAATTAATGTATATTAATGTTACATATGTTATTATTATGTATGTAACATTAATAATAATTAATGTTTTATGTTTTTAAAAAACTTTGCTTAAAAAACAATTATAACCTCCAAATCAATTATTCATGATATAGATACATGTTTTGTACTCGATTTTGTAATTTAAATATGTTTAATAACTATAAAAATTTAATTAAACTGTTAAAAAAGCTTTATGTGTTTTCGACAATTTTTTTTCTTTTTCTTTATTATTTCCTGTCATGACAGTGTATAAATATTAAATTATAAAGTTCAAAGTACACAATGATTTGTAATCTCAAATATTAGAATTTCTCAATTTCGTTTCAGTTCTTTTGCTAAGAAGCTTCGCTCTTACCGGCTGTCCAACTGACTGCAAACGCTTTTTTATTTTTTATTTTTAAAACCATTTTAAATATTTAATACATGTTACAATTATATTCTTTTTAATTTTAACGTTATATTAAATTAATTTTATAACTGAAATATGAACAAAATTACTTTATTATTAAAATTTAAAGTAGTTTATTATGAATTAAGTTTATATTACATATGGTAGTCTCATGTGTACCACGGGCAGATACAACCAGCACGGGTCTTGCCAAATATCCCCTGTCCCTAACATTAAAAACATTCCCTTATTTAAATCAATTTTATAAGCTTTTATTACTTTTGTTTATATGGTTGATAGTTATATTCCTATAACATAGGGAAAACTATATAAAGTAAAGTATGTATCGATACAACAAATACTTAAAGGAAAAAATATTGAAATAAAAATACCAAACTGTCAAAGAGAAATATCAAAATTTTCGATGTATCGTGTACCAGAATATTAGAAATTTAAATGGTGTACTGATAAATTAAGATTTTTTTGTATTGACATGTGTAAACAATATGGCCACACTTAATTATTTACTTTTCTTGATATTTAATAATTAAAATGTTTCTATAAGTATATATGTGAGTGAATATTTTACAGCTGAGGGATTATAAATATTATAAGGATAATGATCCTTAATAACCAATGCTAAATTTAATGCTGTATGTTACAGGCCCGAAATCAGGAAGCCTTGGAGTACTACCTTCCAGGACCTTGCTCGCCACGACGACCGTACTTCTTGTTCTTCTAATAAAAACGAAGAGATAACCGTCTGCTCAAAATGTTTTGTTATTGTAAATTTATTATATTATATACTATATAATAAGGGATTATTATATACGATCAATGTTGTTCAACTATAGATTTTAAATAAAGGATTAAAATATATGGTAACCTTGTTATTTTTTGGGCTCAAATGGATGATATATAAAGATTATAAAAAAAATAAATAATAATAAATAAGTCCATATTGTTAGTAAATATAAAATTAGAATCCCTCATGCTGTTTAACAAATCTTTATCAATGTTAAGATAAATACTTCGTCTACAATTATAGTAAGTGTATGTTACTTAAAATATGTACAAATTGTAAATATTATTTAAAATAAATCGTTTGTTTATATATGCTGTTTTTCTTAAAACCATTCATGAGAGTTAAAATAAAAAAAAATATTGAAAATGATAAACAAAAGTTAAAAAATATTTTTGGAAAAGCCTATTTAAATACCAATTTAACGATGTTCCACTAATCCCCGTTGAACAGATCCGCTACCTAGGACTCCATCTGAACAAGCGTCTTACTTGGAATCCACATACTAGACTAAAACGACAAGAAACTGTCCGTTATTGACTACTTCAAGATTTACTTGACAAACGTTATAACCTTCCAATTAATTACAAAAGGCTCATTTACATAACAATAATTAGAACAATTTGGACATACGGAGTTGAGCTTTTGGGCTATGCTAAACCATCCAATTCATCTCGTATCCAATCCTTACCATCCAAAATCCTTAGAAAAATCCTAAATGCTCCTTAATTCGTCTCAAACGAACTTATCCACAAAGATTTTAATATACCTTACGTTTCTGACCTCGCTCAAACTTATATCAATCCTTTCATAGCAAACTCCACAACCATTCATATCCATTAATGTCACGACTTGCTTCTCATTGCATTCAGATAACCCTCCGAGGCGCCTGAAAAGAAGATGGCCTCGAGACCTTCTAATATAGTACTTCATTATATAGAACCTTTATAAGTGCTACCAATCGGTAGTTGCTTTAAAAATAAGTGACGAGTCATTTTTATCTATGTCATCACATTTACTTGATGTATTATATTTTATATTGTATTTACAGTTCTAATTTCAATAAATAATATTATAAAAAAATACCAATTAGCAAGTAATTTTAAAATGGACATTATAAATGTTAAACATAAAACAAACTTCTTTTTTTACCTTAAAATATGTCAGAAAAAAAAACCCCGAATGAATTTCGAGAGAATTATCAATACTAGGGAACTGACTATGAAAAAAAAAATATCAAAAAGATAACCCCTACATCATTTTATTTCATATGCTGCATTCAATGACAACGACAAAATGAAAAGTAAACATTATCAACTGATACCACTGATTAATTCAACATGCAGAAGCCAGAATCAATTTAAAACGGTTTCATTTGATGAACTCAAGTCCCAACGACATATACAACCAATATTTCGGAGCATTCTTTACAGCTGTACTATTTTAGATAATAGATGAAAAACATCATGTTTGTTTGTTTATTTCGTTTAACGTCACTTTATGCTGCTATGGCTAATCGGACGATGCTACGGTGGGAGTCCTAAATTTTGTCTATCCAGGTATAATTAGGATAGGGATCTTTAACGAGTACCTGACATCGTACAGGTACAGGCTCGGGGCCCCCATTTTACGTCCCTTCCGAAACGGCATAGCTAAGGATTTTTTACTCCCTTTAAAAAATCCTAAGGTCATCTGCCGGGCTGCCAACCCGCGATCTTGGGTTTAGTAGGTTGCTATGCTAACCACTACATCACAGGTAACCCCTGAAAAACATCATCAACAATATTTGCGAATAAATTAATAAGAATATGAAAATAAAAATCAACTTATCATACCTATGAAGAGCGACGACGCTTTTTCCTTACACCTAAAGGTTATTCTTTAATGTGTCCCTTTAATCATGTTTATTTTATTTACATTACTTTAACGGAGTCCTTACAAAAGTTTCCTCAACTATTTCAAGCTCTTTGATCTAAGCAACTATCCTCACTAGGACCCCGACCAGCCATTTCCAATATCGAAGTCCTCCATCCAATTGGTTCTAGGCCACCCACGTTCTCGCCTTTGTGGCAGATCCCAATCCATGACAATGTTTGACCAACAATCGCCCGACATTCGTTTAATATGACCAAACCTTTTTAAGCGGCATCTCCCGATCCTTTCAATCGCAATTCACGTATATTCATACACTGGGGAATCTTTTCATTCCGAGTTCTTATACATCATGGAGGCACGGAGACACAACTTTTAGAAGTCTATTTCTATCGCCTACACTTTTGATCACAAGTAATTCCTATCGTATTCAGACGATACGTTAATATCTCAATAAGACCCAAGATATTTGTATAATTTGTCAATTTAATGTTTCTTTTATTTATTTCAATAATTTTCATTTTATTCATAGCCTTCTGTAAAGCACTATAAGTCAAATGGTTCACTAATATCTAATAGGGTGGTGGATGAGCACCAAATACAAATAAATGACCCTAATTAAATAAATGATACAGATCTGATTATAAACCTGATCTGAGTGTATCCTCTGGTATAGGTCCCCCTGTTTTATTGACCTTGGGAAAGGTTAAAACCAGACGAAAGGAAAAGGTCAGGAGATCAGAACGTTGACACAATCGTCGACAAACTGGTGCATATACGTTTCACCAAATATGATATAGATACTCACTCGACCCTGTATTGTCTTGAGTAAAGCATTTCTTCAACTAATAGTGGCTGGCTTCAGAATCACTTGAGGTACACATGATGGTTTAGAAGGATCAATACAATTAGGATTGATGAATTAATTGCCACTTCTATTGAGATTATTTTATTAAAAAACTAGTTTCAAATGCTAAACATTCATCTTCAGTTCTTAGAGGTAACTGAACTAACAGAAAATGTCTGTTTTAGTTACCTCTAAGAACTGAAGATGAATGTTTAGCAATCGAAACTAGTTTTCTAATAAAATAATCTCAATAGAAGTGGCAATTAATTCATCAATCCTAATTGTATTGATCCTTCCAAACCATCATGTGTACCATCAAGTGATTCTGAAGCCAGCCAGGCTACTACGTATAATCGATCAAAACTCAGCATATCCAAATTCAACACATGCCGGAAGGATGCAGCTTATTGGTTTCCAAACCCAGATTGAAATACGCCTTCGCTAACAAAAATATTTGGTTTAACCAGACTTCCTCAATAGAAGACCTCATTCCCAGATACGTGCAACTAAGATGCAGGGCACAAACAAGTGCAGCGTCAAAAGCCGCTCACCATGCTAGACGTCAATGGGTAAGATTTGAAATTAACCATTGGTACTCGGTGAGAGAAAATTTAAAATTATATATTTATATCCTCCATAGTAAACTCACTTCCGTACTCCACCCACTTGAGTTTGACTCATTAGACAATCAAATCCGGACGCGAGTTGAATATCTCGTAACCAAAAAACAAAAAACATTAGAAAAGAAAATTAATAACTTGCGGTTTAGTTTCATTAATTATGTCCGTTAATCGCCCCTCAAACGGTGCAAAAAAAACCATATCCGATAACCGATTTTCCCCAAAGTATCCTCAACCTCAGCAACATAACATTAACTAAAAATTAATTAATGAAGAAAAACTAAATTTATGAAAATAAAAAGTTGACCAGTGAACGCTTATCGTTCGACAAGCCAAGCCCGATACAGTCAAATATAATTATTTTCATGTCTAAAATGGTTGTTTTTAAGAACAATCATTCCATTTTTTTTTTTTTTTTTTTTTTTTTTTTTTTTTTTTTTTTTTTTTTTTTTTTTTTTTTTTTTTTTTTTTTTTTTTTTTTTTTTTTTTTTTTTTTTTTTTTAAAGGAATTATTTTACATATAAAATGTAGAAATCCCAAGGCTCTTTCCCTTCCGCGTCATCTCCATACTACCCTCAACATCGGTTTCTGTATCATGATCTAGAATTTCATTTTGATTTGGTTCCCTGGTTCTTTTTTCTTAGACTAGCTCCTGGTAAATTCTAGAAATATTTTCCAATATAACAGGGTTCCACCTAACGAAAACGTTCCGCATAATTATTACTTCGTCTTCTCAAAATAAATGAAAGCAACAATGCAAAAGAATCCAACTTACTTTATGTCAAATCCACCTAATTGCCGAGAAAGGGACGTGAAAAAATCAAAACGGGAGCAGTGACGTACTTTGTGCAACACTGAGGACAATCACTGACTAAATATTTTGTTTGCAGAAAATTACCACTCCTATCAAAGCAAAAAAATAGCGGCAAATAGAGAAGTATCTCGAGGAATAGCTAAAGGCAATATTCCGAGAAGCTCACCGGAAGCGAGAGAGAGATAAAACAAGTCGGATGTACAAAATACAACGGCGCGACCGATGCACAGTGCGGCAGCCTGTGGACAAAAGTCGAAAATGCGATTATTTTTTTCAACTTGGTTTCCTTTACTAATCCTTGTTTTGTGTCCTGAATGATATGTAATGGTAGCTTTTAATCGTATACGATAAAAAAAAAAAAAAAGCATAAAAATCATGTTTGAACAAGTGACAGATCAATTATATGTCTCATCGAAACAATTTCAATTTAGTGAGCCTTTATTTAATGTTGAGTACACATCAACGTCACTTGAATTTTTTAGCATGGCAGGCATCAAAGAAGGTCAGTAATAAGCATTTTTTCATTAATACCTTTGAATAATTGTTTTCCTTGATATCTTTAAATAACATTTTTTCGTTAATATCTTTATATTTTGGACGATGACGAATATTCTTTGGATTCACTTCAATTTGAACTGGAGAACTTATCTTCATCTACGTCATCTGATGAGAGTACGTAAACGAGCTGTGACCCAATATAATTTTCAGATGTATCTTAATCAATTCATGTATTGTAAATTTTATTATTGTGATATTAATTATTTTTTTGTAACTCAAAAAAAAACCTTATTTGTATTTAAAGATCTTTAATATTTTGTTTTTTAAGTGATCAACTAAGGGTTTTCTTTAAAAGCCCGTCAAGAATTACTTTTGTGTATTTCGACTATTACTGTGCGAAGGAAGGTTAAGAACACGAACCAATATGCATAACTGGGATCGATTGTTAGCAACATCTTTAAAAAAACAACCCATTGGTAGCACTTATAAAGGTTCTATATAATGAAGGTACCGAGACCATCTTCTTTACAGGTGCCTCGGAGGGTTATCTGGAATGGAATGAGAAGCAAGTTTTGATACTGATGAATTTGAATGGTTTTGGAGTTTGCTATGAAAGGATTGATATCTGGTTAGGGCTAAGTCAGAAACGTAAGGTATTTAAATATCTTCGGGGATAAGTTTGTTTGTGAAGAAGTAAGAAGCATTGAGGATTTTTCTTCTATGTCATTAAGTGAAGTGTCATTTTTAACATTATTATCACATTTACTTGATGCATTATATTTTATATTGTATATACTGTTGTAAATTTCAATGAATAGATTTTTAAAAAAGACTTTAAAATGAATTAATTAAGCCAGCTCAGGTTAAAGGAAGGGGTATTTTTGACTAGTAATTATAGTTTCATTTTTTAATGACCTAAATAAGTTAAATGCCATGAACTTGCAACTTAGGGTTACGGACCAATATTAAACTTACAATTAGTCCGAAAAAAAGTTTTCTTAAGGCCGCCAATTGTTAGGCTATTAGTAAATCGGCTACCAAGTAAAGCATGAATTAAACTTCTTCAAGTTTGGTTAGTTACCCTTCGATAAGTTACTGCTGCCTTGTTAAAAATCTTAACTAATTACAAGGCTAAATAATTTGAGCAACAAAGCGTTAAGGGATTGATGGTTTGAAGAGCCCTAATTAAGAGTAACTAAGAGAGAGAGAGGGGGGGGGGGAGGAAGTGAGAGAGGTGGGCGGGCAGGTCTGCTGAATCGTCTGTCTACAGCGGACAGTAGCCTAGAACTCTCTCAGTCGGTCAACTCTAGGTTCGACTTCTCTTTGTTGTAAATGTTGACTCTAATTACCGCCTTGGCCACTCAGAAAATCATATTATACATTGTGATCGATATTTAGGAACAGCTTAGTTATTTAATAACAAATCGTAGAGGAAAGATAAAAAAAAAATATTTAAATTAAGATTAGTTATGATATAACTATTAATACTAAAATAATGTCCTGTAAAAGCAGAAAATAATCTGAGCTGCCAGTCTTTTCTGTTTTGTGCTCCTGCTCTCCAATCTCTGATACCTATTATCTGCGCATCTGCAGCCATTCTCCACCTATCAGGTGGAGGCGAGGTCTACCCACTTTTCTGCGTCCAAAAATCTTCTCAACGAGCAGCCTTTTGGGAATTTTATGATAACTCATTCTTGCAACATACTCTGCCCAACTCACGACATCCAGATTTTATGAACTGCTAAATCTAAACTCCTGGCCTTTATAGAGATGCACGAGCTCAGCGCTTTTTCTCACTCTCTATACATAGTTGTCACACAGAGCCCAAAAATCCTTCTCAGAATCCTCCTTTTAAATCTCACTAGGGACGATTCTTGGGCTCTAAATATGGTCCAGAACTTCGACGAGAGTTATGAATATTCAAATCTTTTTTGTTTGCGTCGTACAAGCTTCTGAAGTCCATAGTAGCACCTATTCCGATGCGTCGTATTGACATTTGAAACTAGTTTTCTAATAAAATAATTCCAATAGAAGTGGCAATTAATTCATCAATCTAAAAATATTTTTTCCTTGGTTTCAAAACTAATTAAAAACACCATAAATGACTGCATATTGTAATTATTAAGAAAATAATAATTAATATACAGTCAAACAAATTCTTGAAGTTAGTGTTGCGTTTTCGCAACAATGGCCGTAAATGGGTTAAAACAATAGTAAATATTTATCTCGTCATTTCAACAAAATATGGATCAGTTTGATATTTATCGCCATTGGGTTAGTTTATTTATAACAAAAATTCCAATAAAAGTTCCAAGTAATCCATAAATCCTAATTATATTGATTCTTTTATAACATCAAGTATACCTCAGGTAGATAAACTACATTCAAACTAATCAAAAGTATATAATTTCAAAGGGAACATAGCTTACTTTTAAATAAATGAAATATCCAGCTTGGGTTTCATGCTCTAAGTATTAAGATTACTTATAGCCCTGACCACAAACTGTTGAGGAGATTATTATAAGTAATATTATATACAATTATCTGTAATATAGCCGCCCATCCTCCCTTCCCACCTGTATAACGTACAAGAAGACTACCTCAAAGAACTTGCTAGTAATCTTAGTCATCACTAATTAGAGACATTTCATTCCTAGATTAAAGAGATCTCAGAGAAGGCAATCAGGACTCAGAAGGAGGTGGTGAATAGATAGGAGGCACCGCAAAAGACTTCAAACGGTTCGCGGCCCGGTGCATTACAATCTCCGCCGGCGAGTTTATCATACTAAAATCCTTTAGTTCCCAGTGTTTTCATGTATTTGATAAGATTAGCTATTAACATCAAACAATCATGTTAGAAAAACAGCTGTTAACACAATTATTAATTTTTTATGGATTGATATAGATAACCTTATCTATACTATTATATAAAAGGGCAAGCCATCTTTCGTTTGTGATCACGAACAGCGAAAACTCCTGATCCAATTTGTACCAAATTTTAACTACACAATCTTTATAGTTCAAGGAAAGTTTAGCAATAATAAAATTTACATTTTTCAATTAAATTTTTAAAAAAGCGATAAATATGTGTTGCGCAGTGAAGTTGGAAAATTGACCGATAGGTGGTGAGCGCCATTCGGTAGAGTTTACAAAGATAAGGGTTATATAAAGTTTAACTATAATGATGATGTGATTAAAATTTGGTAGAGACTGGTTCAGTAGTTTTCGTGGTTAGTGATCACTAGGGTCCGGATTTATAAGTATTTAAATATTGTTTTTTGAACCTTGTATATCAATCTTCGATAGTTTATTTTACTAAAACATTAATGTAATTAAAACATTTTTTTGTACATATTTGGACAAAATTACATATTTTACTCTTTTTAACATATTTTCATCCATACTTAGTTAACAATGAAAATTGAAGAAAAAAAAACTCAAGAAAAACAGGAGCAAAGTTTTATAAGTTTTTTTTTGTTTTTTTTAATGAATTCAGTGAATAGTGGAAGGTGCCTGAGCCGAAAAATTCTATTAGGTTTCCGAGAATGTATAAAAAGCGTTTTCCCTATCAATGTCCATTTTTCTATCCAAAATTTGTTTCATTTCATTTCGAGACTTTGTTATCATTTAGTTGAAATGCCCAAAATCAAATAGACTTCGAAAGCTTTAGTCGCGAAATACATTAGCGAGTTTCCTGGAGAAACTTTTCGTGAGGATGGTGATGTTTTATTATGTGATAGTTGTGGAAACAAAGTGTCAACAAACCAACGATTTCTAGTAACTTAGCATATATCAACACGTTTGTGCAAGGAAATAAGGAAAAGAACATGAATCTGAAACAAAGCTTTATTTCTTCTTTGTCTCCCTCAACTAGTAAGTCAAATTTAAAATCAGGCCCATATGGATGGTATTCATAGACGAAACAACGGATGTTGAATCACGGTATGTGGCCAATGCCAATGTGGGGAAAATGTCCAATGAAAAAACAAAACCAATGCTTTTAAATAAGGAAGTTTTAGACAAATGCCACCACGCAACAATGGCCCAACTTTTTAATAATTCTAAGGGTGTACTGTGGCCTGGGAGCGTGCAGCATAAAAACGTTTTGCTTTAATCAAAGCTCTCAAAATATTCTGCCCAAAATTAATTCACGTGACTCGTCATGCGCATGCTTGTCATAGAATTGCAGGGGTTGTACGAAGTGAGTTTAAAGATGAAGATTCACTCATTTCAAATGTAAAAAAAGTTTTTTAAAAAGCACCAAGTCGAGTCAGTTTTTAAAAGATCTTTACCCATCCTTAACATTACCACCACCACCTATTGTTACAAGATAGGGTACTTGGCTGGAAGCCGCCATATACTAGTGAAAATTTCACAAAAATCAAGAATGTTTTGTCGAAACTCGAGGAAAACGCAGTAGTTATAGAAAAGGCCAAAGAAATGACGGAACCATGTACATTAGTCCAAAATTATGGGATATATTTCCACGAACTTCTCTTTTTTGCCAAATAATATTGCTCTTTTGGAGACCCAGAACGTCTCCCTCTGTGACAGAATTGCATCGGTGAACAACTTTCAGCAATTAGAAAACATTAGTGGAGAGTACTTAGTTTATTTTTATCACATTTCTGGTTTTATTACTAATTATTAAATACTTATTTCTGCTAATACCTTTACGTCCATGGAAAAAATAAGACAAAAACTTGAGGATGTGATGAGAAAAAATCTTGGCTTTGAAGAAATCAGAAGAATTGCTCATATTCTTAGTGGGAAGAATTTTAGTCAAGAAATTTCGCTCACAATCAAGGAAATAGCAGCGTTCAAATGAACGCCCATTACTTCGGTAGACGTGAAGCGTTCATTTAGCAGACACAAAAATATTCTGCCTTCAGATGGAAGTAACTTTACATTTGATCAGTTAAAAATGTCGAAAGTTCTAATAGTTTTGAGGAATAAATCATTATTTTTTTCTATTTCCGTCTCGATGTTAACGTAAAATCACGATTTCTACATATATATTAAAATTATGTTAATTACCTTGCTATAATAAAATAGATTAGTTTTTTTTTTTTTTTATATTACATATTTCTTATTTTTACTTACATATTTATGAAAATGTAAATCCATATATATATGTACATATTTCTTTTTATTTCACATATAAATCCGGTCCCTAGTGATCACAAACGAAACTTGGCTTGTCTTTTTATAAAATAGTATAGATACAGTGTTTTAATATAAAAAAATGCGATTTTTCTTTTTCCTTTTTTTTTCTTCAAACTGTCAAACAGCCATATATTTGTTTTACCCTTTTAACAAGAACGTTATTCCGTTTAATCCTTGGTCCTAAAATATATTATCCTATAGGAGAGTTTGACTTCATTAATTCCTTCATAAAGTAGCACTGTCCTATTATTGGGATATATTTAGAGACTGGAGGGAGAGCCGACTCCTAATTGTTTTCCCGGCTACTGTCCTCATTTCCATATAAATCCGAGAACTTGTTGGCTAAACACCTCTTGGCCGACCTGTTTAACAATTCAACACGTCCGATTAGCATTTAGATTCTACCTCCTTGCTCTCTACTCCTTAACACACTCCCAAGGAACAGTCTCTATATTTAACTTTCAAGTAACCTGAATCATTAATTCACCAAAACGGACCAGAAATTCAAACTATTAATTCCATGATATGTCTCAATTATAATAATATATACAGTAACTTAATAGGTTAGCTATGCCTAAATTAACACCTGTAACTGTATGAAATGAGAAGTATAAGATCGGTTTTTAGAATTTTTGTCTTTGATAACTAAGGATTTGATTCATAAGTTTCTTTTTTTTTTCATTTATTGATATTTACAATTATACAAAATAATATACAACAAGTAAATGTGTTGACAGTGAATCCAATGGCATGTAAATAACTTGTGAAGAACTACTCACTAGTAGCACTTCAATAAGATCTACACTAAAAGGTCTCTAGGTCATCTTCTTTTCAGACGCCTCGGAGGATTATCAGGAATGGAGGAGGAAGCAAGTTGGGAGACTAGTGGATTGGAGTGGTTATGGAGCTTACTATGGAAGGATAGGTATCTGGTTTGGGCTAAATCAGTAACATATGGAACATTAAGATCTTTATGAATAAATTTATTGGTCACAAAGTAAGGAGCATTAATTATTTTTCGAAGGATTTTGGATTGTAAGGATTGGATACGAGATGAATTGGATGGTTTAGTAGAGCCCCAAAGCTCAACTCCGTACGTCCAAATAGGTCTAATCACAGTCATGTAAATGAGTCTTTTGTAATTAATTGGGAGCTTTGAACGTTTGTCTAGTAAATGTAGAAGTAGTCTGTAACGACGGGCAGTTTCTTGTCGTTTTAGTCTTGGATCATAAGTAAAGGTAAATTTTTGCATATTTGGCCAAAATTGTACAATTATAATTTTTAGGTTTCAATTACATATGAAGGGAGCTGTGCAAGAAGGGGAATGTCCAAAAAAATCGAAACTGTCGCCTGTAAGCTTGTCCTATGTACTATCACTTTAAGGTGTTCTTATTGAGGATGAATAGAGGATTTTCACATGTTTTGAAGTTTAAAGAATCCGTTCCCAATAATAAATATGTAGCCTTTGTAATTTACATTTTTGATTTTTTCAGAAATATAATTACTGGACATTACACCTACTCTATCATTCTTCTAATATATTTCACAAATTTTAAATTATTCAATTTAATAGAATTTAAATGATTGATAACGATAACGATTTAACTGAAGAACTGCGTGGAAAAGGCATGCTTATCAACATTAGTAAGATGAGGATACATGAGTGTATAGTAATGGAGAAAACATAGTAGATTTCGTTTACCTTGGAACAGTTCTGGACGGGTCTGGGAAAGTGGACTCAGAAATCCTGCACGGGATAAGTAAAGCAAATCCAGGTTACTACCAGATTTGTAATACTGTGATTGGTAAGCGAAAAGTAGAAATGTGAAGCTTCACATCTTTAAGTCCATATACCTACCAATAGTCCTTACGGTGTTGAAATTTGGATAGTAACAAACAAGCAAGAGTACAGCTGCAGAAATGAAATTCCTCCTAAGGATTGCTGTAAAAACAAGGAGAAATGTATTCGCAATGAAGCAATTGCTATGAACTAGGGGTCTTCCCAATGAAGGAGGTTCTCGAGGCTCGCCAGCTGAAGTGGTTTGGGCATGTCGTCAGGATGGAGGATCATCGAGATCCATTGAAGACCATGGGCATGTGTATGATGGTAGAAGACCCCGAGGCCGTCCAAGGATGTCGTACCCTGGAATATGTCGACCGTTTATGCAGAAAGAAGGGAATAAATCTTCTGGCAAGAGATAGAGAGCAATAGCATTCATGGCTGGACGCTCTCCGACGCTAAAAGACACTACAGGATGATGCATAAGAAGAAGTTAATTTTTTTGCACATTAACCATTGACATACTGTTAATTAAATTTTTAGGACTTTTTAGCTATATTTAAATCGACAATGAATTCATCCCAGGACCCCCCTCCGCTTCCGTAAGCGCACTTCGTTTCTGTATGCCTTAGCTTTGGCCTTGTACTCATTACGAAGTGCAATGCGCCTCTCGTCTTCTCTGCATCTCTGGTACAACCGCCGCGCCTTGTAGACTTCTCTCTTCATTGTTGTTAAGGCCGGTGTCCACCATGGAACTAGTCGAGCTCTGGTCTTTCGCCGTTGATGACCTGCCATATTCTGTACTAAACCAAATTTCAAGACTTTGTGGTCAGAAACTAGTCTCAGGTCTAAGAGTCCAATCAATAATGTGCCCTACTAATGTCGGTGATGACAACGTCACGTCAATCGAACTTTCACCCATCGCCCCTGAGAAAGTAGGAGTGGAAGAGACGTTGTTGACTACTACTAGCTGACTTCTTGCTATGTACTCACCTAGCTTAGCCCCTCGTCTATCTGTCCGGCTGGAGCCCCAAACTGTGTTCCAAGCGTTGGTATCCGAGCACAAGATCACATTCCTACTATTGGATGTGATCGTCTCCATGACTGAGATATCTTCTTCAATGTTACTTCCGTTAGGCAGGTAAGCCGAAATCAACGTGAAATATACCCTGCCCCACTTTATATAGCATGCTACACAATCAGCTGTGGAATATTGCCTCAGATACATAATGTCAAGATTTGGGTTGTTAACCACTATAGCAGCCCTAGGCCTCCTCTCTCCACTGCTCAGGGCTATAACTCTTGACGTGAGGCCAAACCCCGTGACCAAGTTCCGACGGCTGGTCGGTTCCTGAATTGCCATGATGTCGTAGCGTCGAGAAAGAACTCGCAACTCGTCGGCCACTACTCTTCGACGACCCATGTTGAGCTGAAGGATGGTAATCTTATTCATAATAGGTTCTTTTCGCCATTTCTTTGCACCACGTTAAGTGCACAGGGCACTCCCGACTTCCCGCCTTGTGCTTTGTCCTGGTGGGATCAGCATTCGTGTCCGTTTACAATTGATACAGGTTGGGTCTGCCATTGCTTTCTTCTTCGGACACTCTTTCATTAGATGACCACTCGCTGCGCACCAATGCAGACCACTGAGTCGGCAGTGCAAGTGGCCTTAGTGGGACGGATAGTGACTTTACTATTTGAATTAGACAAAAGATAGAGTCAATTCGCACTACATTGCAACAAATTAGGTAGCACAAAAGACAGCAGCAGCACGAAAATCCACAGCCTTCTCAATCGAGACTCGCCAGCTGAAGTGGTTTGGGCATGTCGTCAGGATGGAGGGAGCATCGAGATCCATTGAAGACCATGGGCATGTGTATGATGGTAGAAGACCCCGAGGCCGTCCAAGGATGTCGTACCCTGGAATATGTCGACCGTTTATGCAGAAAGAAGGGAATAAATCTTCTGGCAAGAGATAGAGAGCAATAGCATTCATGGCTGGACGCTCTCCGACGCTAAAAGGCTTTACAATTTTTTTTTTTTTTAGTTAGTTTTTTGCGATATATCGTCATTAACCTTAACCCCACCAACGAGGCTCAACACGGACGGGTTATCCTACAGGTAACCTTATCTATTGTAGTCAGAGAGGGAAGGTAATAAAATAATTTATTAATTTTCATTTTTTTTTTTTTAATCACTAAAATACCCTTTATTATACCGTCTAAAAGGAAAGCGAGGAAAAATAATGAAGACAAAAATATATATCGGTAACGGTTGTTTCCATAATTGGATTAAGTTAGGTTAGGTGTAAAGAGTTATTATACCAGCAATAAATAAAAACTAAGTCCACAACTTAAATAACTAAATTTATCTTGGTAGCTAAGTGTTCAGCATTACATTATTCCGCGCCCACAGAGAATCCTGGCTAGGGAGCAGTCTTTTATATTATGCGGGATTCAAACATAAATTTCTTAATATGGTATTAAAAGTGTTTTTATAATTTAAAAATATTTTTTAAAAATTTATTTGATTTTTTATATTATAAAACCATTTACATGCATTAATTTCTTAACTACCCAATACTTTCACAGATTATTTGTATTGTCGGGGAAGGGGGCTGCATGGAAGGGGCCTATCAAATGAAAACAAGACCCCCGCAGAGAGCAGACTTGGCAGATGTAGGACCGACCAAACGCCTCATAGATCCCAGCCCCCGAGGCACACGAGTGTGTTCCGCCAAAAATCTATTTACTGTTTGGGCCCCCCTTTGTAGCGGGGGGCAACCAAGCAGAAAGCAGATATAATATAAGAAAGGGAAAATAAAGCTGATAAGTCGACCCCGGTAAGTGGGTGGGCTTTGAATGACAGGCTTGGCTGGGAGCAGATATCGCTTCCAATAACCTCGCAGATAATTTTTACATGGGCTAAAGTTTGACAGCTGAGGTAGGGGTGGGGGTACCGTACAGCCGATATTGCAGTCGTATCTCCTCTAAGGGGTTTACTATATCCAAAAACCTTCCCTCCTTTTACATGTATGAGCTAAGTAATAGTACTATATTAATTAGATATCAATGGCATGACTTGATGAAATGCATTTTTTTTATTTAGTTATTTTTTCATCAATATTGGATTTTATATTCAAAAAATTCCATTCCAGTTATTTAGTACAAATCGGCTACATAGTTGACGTCAAATCTGTTAATCCACAAGGATTATGGTTTATCAGCCGAATTATAACTAGGTTGTTATAACATAGCCCAAAAATATAATGCAGGCTTTCTTGTTTTCTTACGTCTTTCTTAACTCAGCCTTCAGTATGTACCTGTTAAAATATACTATAATATAAAATATTCAGCCATTTTTCGTCTGTGATCACTAAACACAAATCCTACTGAACCAATCTGTACCAAATTTTAACTACATCTTAATACTTCCAGGACAGTTTAGCAATAGTACAATCTACTGATTTTCAATTAATTTATCATTAAAAAAGCGATAATGGATAACGGTAAAGTGATAAGTGGCCATAATTGTGAAAAGATAGGTGGTAAGTACCACTCTATTACTATGTGATATTACAAAGATACGGTGCTATGTAGAGCTTTGAATTAATAATAAGATTTACTTAGATTGAATTAAATTAATAAAAAAAAGATTTAAATATGTGGTGCGACAGTTGGCCCCAGTGGAATTAGAACCAATATGTGGTCGGCAATATTCTGTAATACAGTTCAGAGCGGTAAAACTACTAAAGCCATCTTTGCTCAATTTTAACTACATCATATTCATATTTCTAAGAAGGTTTAGCATTAATAAAATTTATTTTCGTCCGATTAGCCATAGCAGCATAAAGTGACGTTAAATGAAATAAACAAATAAACAAACAAAATTTATAATAGTAAAATTTTAAATGCACAATACGGAGCGACGATATCCTGAGTTCATCGTCTGGCAATGGTTTAAAAAATCAGTGGGACTTAAGTATGATTACAAGGAGATTCATAGCACACATGAATGACATACGTTCAAAGTGTTGCTGATCTATTCCAAACCAGACAAAAATCGCTAAACCACTCAAATCCCCTAATATCTAGCGTTCAAACTAGTCAAGTAAATGGCAGAGTAGTCGAAAACGGCGAGTAGTTTCTTGTCCTCCAAGTCTCATTTATATTAAATTTTAATCTATAAAAAAAAAAAAAAAAAAAAAAAAAAAAAAAAAAAAAAAAAAAAAAAAAAAAAAAAAAAAAAAAAAAAAAAAAAAAAAAAAAAAAAAAAAAAAAAAAAAAAAAAAAAAAAAAGGCCACTCTTGCCACTCTTTTATTATTTCATGTTCTGTTTCTGGCTCCAAAAATTAACCATCTGCAATGTCGAGATAATAAGGCAATATTTTTTGTTTTCAGTTTATTTTACTTGAATATCGTGCAAAAATGAAATACTACATGAATGTTTTCATTAATTCAAAACGAGTAGTTAGAACATAGAGTCACAATATTTTTTCCCCGGAATTTTTAATATTTTCCGGAAAAAAAATAGTCAGCGGGGTAGGACAATGGGTGGGGCCCTGGACTACAAGCTACCGGGTCTGAGTTAGGAACGTAGGAAGAAATGTTTTTCTATTGTTTGAGCCATGGCTCCTCCTGAAGCATCTATAAAGTGGGTATCCTTCACCAGGGGAAGTTCTGGAGGTTTAGTGAGCATGCTAACCACATAACCTCATTTCATGACCGTTGAATTCGAAATAAAACTTACCAAATACTGAATCTAAGATACATTATAGGATATTTCCACACTCGTCAAGGAAATGTACCTTCAGAGATCTTAGACCCTCCAGCAATGAAGAAGACAGATTTTCAAATGCCGAAAGACAAAAAAAAAAAAAAACTGTATTTCTTTATCGTTTTTTCTTTGTCTGATTTTAAAGCCGGAGGTTTAAAAAAAAAATAAATAAATAAATAAAAAAAAATTGAGCGATTACTTCCCCAAACTTACTTCCCGAGTTAACCTGGTAGGACCTATTATTTTTTAAGAGTGTAAAACAATTAAATTCATATGTTTCGCATTTATAGCAGATATGGGATTGATCTCAAAATCTTTTGTATATTTTTTGTAAATAGGAATTTTTATAATTATGAAGTTTTATTTATTATGATTGACTTAAATATCAGTGGATTTTGTGTAAATATTTTATATTTTTTTTCCGTTTAAACTGCTTGTGTTTTATTTTGTAGTCGGACATCCTATAATTTTATTTATTTTTTCATTCTTTTTTTTTACAAAATACGGTTTATATTCATTCATTTATTCTTTCGTCAAAAAAATATATATTTATTTTCCGAAAATTTTATTTGAATAAAAATAAAAAAGTATGCCAGGATTCGATTCAAAGAAATGAGGGAAAAAAAAAAAAAAAAAAAAAAAAAAAAAAAAAAAAAAAAAAAAAAAAAAAAAAATGAAACGACGACCAATTTCAATCAAATCATAAAAACAAAACATAGAACTAATTAATATGCAAAATGGTTATATTTTGCAGGGGAAGGTTCGGGACGAAATTGGGAAGCCAATAGGTTCCAGTAAATGAATACCCGGGCCGTAGTCATAGCAGTCATTTAACTTGAGCACGGGTCATTTAATTCCGATTACTGATTAGCTCGGTCATTAATACGGGCGGCCAATGCTAACTGGATTAAAGAGTCATCAATTCTATTTATGAGAACTCTCTCGGCTCCTTCGGGCTATGTCCGCCAGCTCTAAAACCTAACTGGGTATTTCCTAGGGTCAGGATTAATCAGAAATATATTGATACGTTAAAAATATTCATACAGGGCTATAATGGCAATAAATAGGCAATACAATAAATTAAAATAGATAAAACAGGTTGCTTATTGAAATTTGAAGTTGATTTAAAAAATAGATTTTTTCTTTTATATTGATAGTGGACTAAGCTTCTTACGCTTAAAGCGGAACACTACCTACAGACTTATGGGTTCGTTGTTACAATACACATTTATAGACATTTTCATGACAGATTTACGTGGGCACACTTCAGAATATGCAAACATTACAAAATCCATATATAAATCAACTCAGCCTTAGAAGGGATCTGGATGAGGGAGTTCTTAGTCTAATCCCTGTAGTAGTATCGAGTCTGGGATTGTACCACTGGGTCCTGTCAACCAGCACCCAATTCATGCCTTATCATGTTAACATTTTTAATGTCGTATTTCATTTACTTTTTGTATATAAATGTATATAGTTGGGAATAAAATAATTATTAAAAAAATATTTTGATTGTTTGGCCTAATTCTTATCATCTTGAGTGCTACAAAGAATCGACAGTCCCTGTCTATATTTTGTCTTCCTCTTCCAGCATCTCACTCACAGTCTTGTTAGGTCATCTTAGACGTTATCCAGCCTCCTTAGCCTTGGTCTCCCTCTCAATCTTTTTCATAATGTTTGTTGGAAACCTGTCTTTCGTCATTCTTGGTACATGACCAAGCCACCTTAATCTTGCTACTTTGACCATAGAAACAACGTAAGGTTCACCAAACAGTTATTCCAGTTCCATATTTGATCTGACTCCAATTCCCGTTGTTATTCTCCGAACCGATAATCTTTCTGATGACCTTTCTTTCCAAAATCCTCAGTAACCTCTCATTCTCTCATTATTGCTTTGTAGACAGAGTTTGACAGATTGAAACACTTCTCGAGACCTCAGAATTTTACTGTAAACAAAAAGGCATTTGCTGCCAGCCGCCATTCTTGCTTTGATCTCCAATTTTATGTAATTTTTTCCTGTTATTAAAGATCCTAAGTACCTAAAAGTTTTACATCGCCTAAATGTGTGCTTGTTATTTTAGCCTAATTATAACTTTATATATATTTTTAGAAACAATTATTGAAATTTATAACAATATATAAGCTATTTTAGCTTATCAGGGAGCAGCGAAAGGAGTTGTGAGGATCAATGGAAGAGGGGAAAAGTTGAAATAATTAGGCCAAAAAATAAGACATTCAGTGTAAAATAAAACGTCGGTACAATAAAGTTATATATTTTGACATAGATATGAACTTTTTCTATGTTTAGATATGTCTATACGTTTTTGTTGTAACTTTTTTTTTCACCCGCACAAAAATGTAACATTCTGACACACTCTTGCTCTGTTGGTGTTGCTAGGGTTGAAAATTTGCCGACTGTTTCCTTGTCAGAAATTTAATGGAAAATATATATTGTTATATAACATTTGTCGCTAGGACCTATCGTTTTGAAGCTCTATTAGTTTGAATGTCACGTCTGAAATCCCCGATTTTCTTTTAACTTTGTTTATTTTGTTTCATTTTATTAATTCAATTAAATTATTAATTGAAGTAATTTTATTCTTTTAATTTTAAAATATAAATTGGGAATAGCAGTAATTTATATATTAGTTCAGTCAAAATAAGAAAATCAGAGGAACTAAAAATACTAGTTCCAATTTTTTTCAGGAATATGCAGGCGATGGTTCTCTGAACAAAAGAAAAATTAAGTCCCTACAAATCCCGGTGCCGTTGGGGGGGGGGGGGAGAAGGGCTTTACATGTTCCATTTTTTAGTTTTTCGCTTATAACTCTAAAACAGTGCAGGGAAACAGCTCTTTAGTAAAAAATTAAAGCTTATTAAAATTGCTACAAGTTTGGTTATATACATTTTTTACAAAAAAAAACTAGACCGTTTTCGAAAGATGATAATTTTCAAACAAATTGTTTTTCATTCATGTTATTCTTATTTTTTTTTTAGAGGAAAATCGTCATAATAAAACTTCTATAGCATAAAATTCCATACAAGAATAAAAACCATATATTAATTTATTGGGTTGTTTCACATGAAATGTCCGTTTTCAAAGTAAAGGGATTTTAGTAAAAATACAATATGAAAACAATATAATTTTATTCGAAGTATTTACCTTCTTTTTCTACACATTTTTCCCAACGTGACAACAACTTTTTTATCCCGGATTTGAAAAACTCTGAGCTTTGAAGTGAAACAAAATCTGAAAACGCACTTTTGATTTCAGCATCATTTGCAAAAATTTTTCCTCTGCAGAAGTTGTCTAAATTCCTGAAAAGGTGATAATCTGTTGGAGACAAGTCGGGAGAATATGGTGGGTGCGGAAGAACTTCGTACCCCAGCTCTTTCAATTTATGCATGGTAAGTTTTGAAACGTGGGGTCTAGCGTTGTCGTGTAGGAGTATAGGGCCCTTCCGATTTACCAATCCAGATTGTTTTTTCAATAATTTTTCGTGCATTTGGCCAATTTCATTGCAGTAGGTTGTAGAGGTAATGGTCTCACCTCTCTAATTACAGTTGGAGGTCTTCCTCGGGGCTGGTTTTCCAAGTTGGTATCCCCAGTCGAAAACTTAGCAAACCAACGGCGAATGGTTCGTTCATTTACACTCCCTTCCCCAAACGCCTTACAGATGTTTCTAGCAGCCTTAGCTGCCGAACGACCTAGTTTAAACTCATAAAAAAATATTACACGAAAATCGCGTGTTTCCATGTTCATATTTGAAGGTGTACTACTAAACAGTGTGTAATTGATTGGGAAGCTAATGTTTATAAAAGAAAAGTAGAGGATTAGTAACTGCTTGATTATGATATGTGAACTTTGGACGTAAACAACAGAGACTCGCAAAATCCTCTATGTATTTCAAATATTATAAAATCGGACATTTCATGTGAAACAACCCAATATATTGAACACGTCGAAACTTACAGCTCTTTTAAGATTTAAACGAAAAATTTAGATTTCTCAATTAAATTTTGATGTTCTATTTAACGGAAACATAGATGAAATTTATATAACAGCTAAATTACAATCAGTAGGTTATAAACCTTTGCGGAAAATGATGTAATCGGGTGCGTTTTCAAAAGTGATGCGTTTCTTCAATCATTTATCCACGAAAACACGAATAACTCCGAAGATATTAGTTCGATCCATAATTTGTTTTTGTTTTTTTCATCTGAAAGCTTGTTAATCGTATTATATTAGACCCCATATTTTTATTAGATGAAATTTATATAACAGCTAAATTACAATCAGTAGGTTATAAACCTTTGCGGAAAATGATGTAATCGGGTGCGTTTTCAAAAGTGATGCGCTTATTCAATCATTTATCCACGAAAACACGAATAACTCCGAAGATATTAGTTCGATCCATAATTTGTTTTTGTTTTTTTCATCTGAAAGCTTGTTAATCGTATTATATTAGACCCCATATTTTTTACCAAACAAGTTAATATTAAACAAATTTTACCTTTATTACAAATAAATAACTAATACACCAAACAAGGGAACTAAACAAATTATTATTTATTTAACGTATACCTCTCCTCGTATGGTTCAACTAACTTAAGCAACAAGAAACTCCATTAGTTACTAATCAGGACAGAGGCAACGTGCCGAGAAAGGTACATCAATGGTTTAGCTCTCCCTGCTCTGGGGGAGGTTGAGGAGGGGGTGTGATGAAATGATTCGGTTACAGAGGCTGCCAACCTTCAAAAGGGAACCAATCTTCAAACCAAAGAAGAAAATTAGCTGCCATATTCTGTTAAACATTTATTGTTCTACCGCAATTATTAATCAAAAGATTTCTCTATTAGGATTGACGAAATGTTTGCCAGATTAGATTAGATTAGTTTGAATTTTAAAAAAAAAGAAAAGAAAATAATTCATTATCTATACTATTATATAAAAGGACAAGCCATTTTTCGTTTGTGATCACTAACCACGCAAACTACTGACTAAATGTTAACATCATCTTCATAGTTCAAGGAAGGTTTAGCAATAATAAAATTTACTTATTTTCAATTCAAGTGTTATTTAAAAAGCTATAAATATATAGAGGGGCATGTAGAACCCAGTGCAGAATAAAAATCTACCGATATGTGGCCATTCGGCAACACAGTTTGTAATGGAAAACTATTAAACCCAAATATACCAAATTTTAGTTACACCATCTTAATAGTTCTAGGAGAGAGAGATATATGCTTTATTGAGACAATAAACAATAAACATACTGCTGCCCAACTTTATTGGGTTGCTATAAACACAGCATACTCATCTATCCAATTAAATACAACAGTATAATTTATAATATTTATAATTCATTTATAGTTCTATAATATAATACTTAATACTAGACAAACTAATAACATTTTTTTTTCCCTTCCTCTTTATTTTTTATTATCTTTTCCTCTCCCCCCCCCTTCTTTTCCTATTTCATTTCATTCTTTCATTTTATGTTATTTCCCCCCTAATATTCACATATCTACCACGCATTCATATACATATATGCACATAGAATCAGGAATCAGATAAATTTCTACATATTTAATAACTATAAATTGCAATTGGCTATCCTATGTACAATGTATGTGGTGGTGGATAATTCCCAGGGAGTCCAATATTATATTTTCGGCCATTATAGCAATAAATTTTACTACAAAAATAATTAAAATCTGAAGTCTTCTCAGAAACGAGGTTTGCCAAATTATCATATTACTTTTATGGGAAGAATTTAAAATCCAGCCAGATGAAATCAATAAAATAATTTCTTCTTCTTCTTCTCTCACTATCTCCTGAGTGCTGTTAAGCGTGGAGTAGCATCCTCTGACCATCTTGTCCAACGGTCCCTGTCCTGTGTAAGCCTTCTCATCTCCGGCATGGTGCTTCCTCTTGCTGCGCCAATTCTCTCAATCAAGTCTGCATACATGAGCCTTGGTCTGCCTTGAGGACGCCTTCCTCCCGGTCTTGCTTCTAATAGCCATCTGGCCTTACGGTCATCTTCCATTCTGTTAACATGACCAAACCACTTCAATTGTCTTTCCTTGATCGTATCCAGAACGGATCTAACTCCTAGTTCACCTCGGACCCTTTCATTCCTTATTCGGTCTCGCCTGGTTTTTCCCAATATTTTCCGTAGGAATCTCATTTCCGCAGAAACTATTCTGCTAGTATGGCGGTCCAAGAATGTCCAGCTTTCCGATCCATACAGTAGTACTGGGAGAAAAACTTATTTAAAAAGCAGAATCTTTGCTTTCCTGCTCAACTCCTGTTTTCCAATAAGTGTCATGGATATTTGGTAGAATATTCCGTTGGCCTTTTGGACTCTATTCATAATCTCCTGGTGTATTCTTCCATCCTTATAGATCATTGTTCCCAGGTAGCAGTAAGTATCGGTTTGATCAAGGGTCTCTCCATTGCAAGTGATTCTTAGATCATTGCTCCTTCGCCCAACACACATCACCTTGCTTTTGGAGGCATTGATCTGCATGCTTCTTAGTTGCAGTTCTTCTTGCCACTCATCCACAGCGACCTGGAGAGATTCAGCAGTATCCGCAACTAATACCACATCATCTGCATACAACAATGCCTGTACCAACACTGGAGTCATATTCCAATATCCCACTATTGCTCTGGGTGTCCTCCTTTTACAGAATTTCCAAATTGAATCCATAAAAATTATGAACAGTAGGGGGCTCAGGCTATCACCCTGTTTGACTCCCTTATAGAAATGGAATGACCTGGACTCAGTGCCGGCTAGCCTTATTACTCCCTTTGGGTCTTGGTAAACTGATTTGATGGAACTTATAAGATTTTGTGGGATTCTCCTATCTTCCAATGCAGCCCATATTTCCTGTCTAGGAACGTGGTCGAAAGCCGACCGTAAATCCAAGAAAGCGAGGTATACTACTTTTCCTCTATCCCATGCTTTCTCTATCTATCATCTATCATTCGCAAGGAGAAGATATGATCCTGTGTCTGCCTACCGGGCCTAAAACCTGCCTGTTCCTCTTCCAAATCCTTTTCCACCAATTTCCTTAATCTTTGTTCCAAGATCCGAGTGTATAGTTTGTATACCAGCGATGACAGACAAATGGGGCGGTAATTATCACATACACTCTGGGTCCCTTCTTATGGATTGGGATAATGATGTTGTTTTCCCATTCTATTGGTATCCTTTTGAGATCCCAAACCTTTTGGAACAATGTTTGGAGACACTTGACAAGGTCATTTCCCCCATACTTTATAAATTCGGGTGCAATCCCATCTGGCCCAGCCGCTTTTCCCATCTTTATTTTAGTAAAGGGTGTTTCGACTTCCTCCTCTTCTATAGAGTCATCCATGTCGGGGACTTCTGGTTCAGTTGTTGTAATTCTTCTACGGCAATCTCGAAAATTCCTCCGTCTTTCTTCCATACTGAATTTTTCTTGAAAGTGTTTCCTGCAAACTTCCAGTATGTTCCTGTAATTTCTTCCAAACAAAAACTATTTCGAAAACAAAATATCAGTTCATTGCTTTTTGATATTGTGTATAAAAATATGATTCAAAGGCCTTTAGTTGTAAGCACTGATTATACATGGGTTTCTTAAGATTTAAAGTTTGAAATTAAAATCCAACTAGATGGATCGAAAAAATTATTTCTGCCAAATTGGATGTCTAAATATGCTTTAACGTACTCTTCAAACAACTAATCAATGCAATTTTAACCAGGTTAAAAATTACTGCCATGCGTAAAAATATCATTGAAGACATAATTTCATACCTCAATACAAAAGTTTCATCGATAAACAAATTAAATTCAATTATTAGTTAAAATACTTTAAGTTCTTTATTTATGAGAGCGGACGATGTCGCGACGGGTATGCTAGTTAGTTATATTAACGTACGAAAAATTTCAAAGCATTAGCACTTTGCTACACATATTATACATATTAAAATTTTAGACAGCAGTGATACTAGTACATCACGGAGTAAATAGTCTAAAATTAAATATGATTGATAAATATTAAATTAGATATATTAAAATTAGTCCCATTTTAACTTTTTTTCTTTGAAAACCATAAAAGCGACCATTCATAGGTATAAAATGTAGTATTGTAAAGTGAGTTGTCAGCAATAGAATGAGAAGCAAGTTGAGAGACTAGTGAATTTCAATGGCTATGGAGTTTGCTATGTAAGGGCAGGCATCTGGTTTGGGCCAAACCAGCAACATATGGAACATTAAGTTCATTATGGATCAGTTTATTTGTAACAAAGGGCAAAGCATTGAGGATTTTACGAAGGATTTTCAATTGCAAGGATTGGATACGAGATGAATCAAGTGGTTTAGTAGAGTCCCAGATCAACTCCGTGTTTCCAAATAGGTCTAATTACTGCCATGTAAATGGGTCATTTATAATTACTAGGCATCATAGAGCGTTTGTCTAATAAATGTTACTTCTTCATTCAACATTTACCAGACAAACGACGAGCGGTTTCTAGTCTTTTTTTATATTGTATACGGATTCCAAGTCAAAAGTTTCTCCAGATGGAGTCCTAGGTGTTCAATAGGGATAAGTGGAATATTGTGAAAGGATCGTGTAGGGCAAGAAGACCTAGGCTTACGACGAAATGTAGGGATCAAAATGTATTTAACCTGTTACCCAACTTCCCCTTTCGTCAGTTTACTCTAATACTCAGTTTACTTTAGATAGAGTATATATTTATAATATAATTAAATAATCAATATTCATATTATAAAATATGTCAAAAAATAAGATTAGATCTCAGAGTTTAAAAATGAAAGTACAGAATAACAGTTTACGAAATACACATTATTTTTTTTTTATATCAGTATCATACCAAACTTTTTTATTATAGCTAGTAAAACAGTTGCTATTTCATCAAACTTCTAATTCATTAAAAACAGCTCATTTATATAATCATAATTAGAACAATTTGGATATATAGAGTTGCTTTAGGTCTCCACCCACTTAACTATCCAATGAATATATAATACAATCCTTACAATCCACAAAATACATAATCCTCATATATGACGTCAAATAATCAATGATTCTTATTATTTCGTAAATAAAGTTATCCATAATGGCCTTAACATGCGATATGTAGCTAATACAGCAAAAATCAGAAACCTAATTGTTTTTCAAATTAACTCTAATCTCACTTAAACCAACTAGTAGCTAAAAATTCTTCACATACGATTCATAATAATTCCCAACCCCACTATAATGTCTTCAACTACAATATTTGAGGTCCTTAAAGTATAAACCTGCTAAGTCCATTTTTAAAAAAATTTCAGGAGGTAAAAAAAAAACGCGGTAATTCAAATTATACAAAAAGTGTTTAATATTTTCCAACCAATCTGACATGATTAAAATGTAACAATTTGAGCTTTCGTTTAACATTTACAAAATATTTTTGGGACGGCTCAGGTATGCTGTAATAAAATTTGAAAATTGGACTTAGCAGGTTTTGAATCTACACTTTCTTCAAATTTAAGAGATAGGTATGATAAAATAATATACCTGAACATGAAATAATTGTATTTACGGTATTTTTTCTCACAAAGGTCAACATATTTATAATAAATGTTAATTAAAATTAAACAAACGAACTTTCAATCGCATCTTTATTGTTCGAATGAGTTATATTTGCATCTTTTTTATCATCAGTATTTTGTAATGTCGCCAAAGAGTATACTTAGGATTTGAAGTCCACTCATCGCCGAATTTTTTATTATTAATGAATCTACCTAGCGCTCCTACCGTCTCTCCGGTTAACTATGGTCTTAGTAGAATTGTATTTGAAGCAAAATTGTAAAGGTCATTTTAAAGTGGACTTAAGAGGGTTTGGCACAAATCGTCAGGCCAGTAAATAAAACTACGTTTGAATTAAGAAATTGAAAAAAAAAAAAAAAAAAAAAAAAAAAAAAAAAAAAAAAAAAAAAAAAAAAAAAAAAAAAAAAAAAAAAAAAAAAAAAAAAAAAAAAAAATGGACTTAGCAGGTTCTGATTCGAAAGGCCTCATTCATTAGATCTGTTTAAATATTTTAAAACAGGAAAAATATAAAAATATTTAAACTGTCAGACTATAAAAACTGATATATAAAACTTTATTATCTCCTGTTATATTACGATATTTAAAAAAAAAAAAAAAGAAGGCACTTTTATTTCATGGAAAAAATATACTTGAAAGAAATCATTTTGACAATTACAAATAATTTTCAACGACACAATAAACCCAGTTAATTTTACTATGTGAACATATAAATATAAAATCCCATGCGGTGAATTGATATTAAATTTTATCGCTAATAAAAGATTTCCCTTTTACGAGTACTCGGGAAAATTATTTCCCTTGAAATAATTTTGTGATGGGTACTCATGAGGTCGTTTTAAGTAGTCAAGTAACAATAAAATATATCAAAATTGAAAAATGTCTTCTTTTTTTTTTCTTCGTTTTTTTTTTATATCAATTTACTGAAATTTACAACTAGTAATTAAATGGAGGCAGACAAGCAATTTTTTTTTATTTTTCCTCTTATATGAGGATTACTAAAAAAATCTATATCCAAATAAATGCTAGATACGGCAGCAATTTTCGCACATGTATTTCTAAAGTGACACAACTCAAAGATCTCTATTTTTGATTTTTCATCATGTTTATTTTGACAAGTCTTCTATATAAAGTGTCCAAAATGTATAGAATTAACTCCAAATCCCTCCTGACACATCTCACTTGAGGTTAGGATTACAAGATAATGTAGATATACTTCTGATATCCCATACAAGACTGTGAGAATTTTACATTTTAACGCAGGTTTTTGAGTGTGTGTGTATACAGGAATATGATAAGTACGGCTATGAATTATATGCAATAAAAACTGAAAAATATGAAAATATATTAGCAGAGATATTGGGTAAAATATGTCATTAAATACCGAAAATATGCAACTATCTGCATTATTAGAAAATTAAAAAAATCGCAATACATACCTATACTTAAATACAAACTCAAGTTTAAATAACTAATCGTGTTGAAAAGGGGAACATTAGGAAGAAAAACATTAAAAAGCTAATATTAAAAAAAAAAAAAAAATGTTAAAAACCTTTATTAAAGATAAATAAAACACACTAATCAGGGAACATTAAAAACGAAAAAAATCATGACATTAATTTCCAGAAAACTTAAACAACAATCACAACCAAAATACTTATACTTTAAAACAGAACAATGTACATAAAAAACAATAAGCATAGCTATTTTTCGGTTTTTATCTATATACTCGTATATATATTTTTTTTTTCTGCTCGGGAACATGAAAAAATTCAAATGTCAAATACTGATATGCCGGATATGTAAATAATATGCAGTTCAAAATATGTAAAAATATGCATTTATTGCAAAATATGCACAAATATGAAAATTAAAAATAGCTCAAATTTATTCCAAATGCCACAAAACATATATCTTTTGATAATATTCTATATTGTTCTAGACGTTGGACAAACTAACTGGCTATAACCAACCCATTGGCTGCCAATGATAAGAACTGATAAATATACGAAATAATATATGATAGACGATATATTCAGAGCATTTATTAACTTCGAGAGCTTTCTACCTTAAATACAATTCACTTTGATTGATGACCGACTTTCTGACAAATGTTTGATACCTTCATATTTTTATTTTTTAATCATTAAATTATAATCAATCACCAAAGATTCTAAGTTAAAACAGCAACAATTGACAAATACGGTTAAAATTTACGAACTAGCGAGTTCAGAAAATTAATGACACTAGGGCATTCGTTCAGGGTGAAGATGTACTACTAAATAAAAATAATCAGCAATGATACAGAATATTCATGATTTCTAATATATTCTTCAATGAAGAAGTTACATATGTTAATAAATAATAGTATTACAGAAAGCATTTACTCCTCTTTATTAATAGTAAAAACATGTGACATGTTTCGGGAAACAAGGTCCCACCATCATACTGAAACAGTATTCACAAATTACTATAATCTCACTACATTTTCAAACATCAAAACAATACAATTCTAATTTTGATCAACTAAAATATATATCATTAAAAATTTACCTTTAAAACAATCTCTTGGTGTTAACACACCGTGTCAGTTTCATTTTATTCATTCTTTTATTTTTCTATTATGTGTTTTGGTTTCATGTTTACAAGATTTTAACGTTATCAAAATTGAATTTGTGGTTTAGTTTTTGTGCGTGTTCTAATAGGGCTGTTTTATTACTGTTTGATTTGCTTATTTTTTTAGTGTCATATTTATGCTGATTAATTCTTTTATCAATCTCTTTTTTAAACCACATAATAGAAAAATAAAAGAAGCGATATACATTAATAAAACAATCAATAATGCAATAAACTATAAAACGGACACAGATAAAATAGGATCTATATATGCTGGTATAATTAATAAATTAATAATATAAGATTGGCCAACTTAGTAATAATAACAATAGATAAGATTAGGATTGACTCTTGTACCCATAAAGTAGAAGAGGTATTCTATTAACAATGTAAATGAAACTGACACGGCGTGTTAACACCAAGAGATGGTTTTAAAGGTAAATTTATAGTGATATATATTGTAGTTGATCAAAATTAGAATTGTATTGTTTAGATGTTAGAAAATGTAGTGAGATTATAGTAATTTGTGAATACTGTTTCAGTGTGATGATGGAACCTTGTTTCCCGAAACATGTCACATGTTTTTACTATTAATAAAGAGGAGTAAATGCTTTGTATAATACTATTATTTATGATTCCTAATGTTTTTTTATTTATTTTTTTTTTTTTTGTGTTGAAAGAAGGTTTTTGTAAAAGATAAAGAAAGAATTGTTAAAATTTTAAAAATAATCTCTAAATGAAAAAAAACAACAACAATTTCTCCGCGACTGGGAAATACATTAGATCATCAATTTGTCTATATATATTCTACTGCTTCTGATAAGGAAAAAGGACTGTAATCAAATTTTTGATCCAAGCAACAAAAGAGTGTTTCAAACAAGATCCAACACTTAAAAAATGTAGGCAAAACATTTCATCCAAACCAATATAGATCCTCAACACAGGTCCTAGCGACTAATGTCAATGACAAAAAGTATTCTCCATTAAAGTTCTGACAAGACAGCTACCGCTAAATCTTCGATTCGAGCAACACCAACAGAGGTAAAGCGTGTCAAAATGTTACATTTTTTAATGTTAAAAAAACGTTACAACTTGACTTTTTTCGTTCGAATCAATATAGCACCTAACGGTAGGTTCTAGTGACAAATGTAATAAAGCTAAAAAATTTCTAGATTAAATTTCTGACAATAGAACTGCCATCAAATTTTTGATCAGAGCAACAACAACAAAGCTAGAGCGTGTCGAAATGTTACATTTTTGAATGTGAAAAAAACGTTACACCAACAAAATATAGCAAAAAGATATCCATGTCAAATAATAAAAATTTTTACGTTATCATTTGTTCCTAGTTTCTTTATGCGTAAAATATATCTTGGAACGAAATTAAGACATTGGGCCAAACATCCATAGCATAAATATTCAGATACCGAACGTATCACTGCCTGTTTATAATGAAACAGTATATTTAAAACTAAAATAAAACAGCATCTAAAATAAAAACAGAAATAAACTTTATTTTGTTCCATGTTGTAAAGGGAAATACTAAGATAAAACTTACTGTTTTCACAGTGATGAAGAAGAAAAATAATCTTTGTTCTAGGAGGCACCTAACCCCTTAAGAATAAATAACATAAAAGTATAATAAAAAAATATTATTGTCTGGCTGCGAACATATCAGGCAGTAACTTCAGTAGACTGTAAGTTATATGCTTAATATTAAAGTTAAAAGTATAAAACTAAAAACAATTTTTTAATATATTTTTTATTTTGAAGAGAAAAGATTTGCTTAAATATATTTATCAACAACTAATGATTACTTCATAATTTATAATATATGACGTATGTCAACAAGATCCAGTTAACAGTAATGTTCAAAGAACATTCATCCCCGATTTGTACATCGCAACTGCGAGTGCCCATGGACCAGTGAAGAGAAAAGATTTCCCTGGTTCGGATACGAGCTCGGAGGCCTAGTGGATAAGGCACCAAGCTGGAGAAGTAGAGACTTGGGTTCGAATCCCAACCTGGCAAATCTTTTCTCTTCAAAATAAAAAATATATTTAAAAAATATATTTATCAACAACTAATGATTACTTCATAATTTATAATATATGACGTATGTCAACAAGATCCAGTTAACAGTAATGTTCAAAGAACATTCATCCCCGATTTGTACATCGCAACTGCGAGTGCCCGGGGGTATGGATCAGTGAAGAGAAAAGATTTCCCTGGTTCGGATACGAGCTCGGTGACCTAGTGGATAAGGCACCACGCTGGAGAAGTGGGACTTGGGTTCGAATCCCAACCTGGCAAATCTTTTCTCTTCAAAATAAAAAATATATTAAAAAATATATTTATCAACAACTAATGATTACTTCATAAAAACTTATAAATTTTATATACAAAAGATTCTTTTACTAATGTATTGTTGCTTAATTTCGAAAGATTGGTATTAAGTAAGGTGGATGAATAAATGATAATAAGAAAGTGGGAGAGGAAGAATTACGTGTTGAAATAGATAAAGAATTCCAAAATAAAGCTACACGAAGAACAAAGGAATTTCCTACAGAGGCAATTCGATTAGAAGGGAAATACAAATCGATGGGCTGAGATATGGTATTCAAATAATGAATGGAAGAACGAAGGAAAAGATAAATGTATAAATGTCTTTTGGGCTCTACAGTTTAAAAGGTATCTAGGAAGTATTGCCGTCGAAAACTTAGATAAAGCCACCTGAACTCATAATACCAAAAGGTGATGTAAGAGCGCGTTGGGATCCCATATATAAATCTTGTAAAATAACTCATTAATTTCTTAAGTCTCATTTTCAGTTCACCAACACAAAAGTTCACAATTCGAAAATTTTAAAACACCCTTTTTTAAAATTATTATTTAACCATGAACCCACAAGCCATCCAATGTGAAATTTCGATAAACACTTACCAAAAGTATGAACTATCTGAAGGTATTTTTAAAACATTTTAAAAAAGGCACTTTTATAAGAAAATCAAAATCCAAAGGTTGAATTGAATCTAAAAAATCTTTTTATAACAATGTACCTATGTTATGTTTTACATCAAAAGAAAGAACATTTAAAACTGAGTAAAATGACATCACATGAATATTGTCAATTCAAAATATTTTTTCCTCGGGTAATAGGATTCTTTACGTAGCCCTAATATTGAAATCGTTAAAAAAAAATAATGGCATTTTTCATAATATCTATAATGACAACCTTCATACCGAATCTCATCGATATTCTGAGGTGGTAAAGTTTATACCTTGTGTTGATTTAATGTGGAATGACCCTGTTCCTTTTTTTAATGAATGTATCGTCTACTTGGAGGTAAAAGTCACTAAGTGCAATTTTTTCCAAATTCAACAAAACGTCATTGTGAGTTGATATCATTATCCAAAAGTATAAAAAGTCGCAAGTGAATATAACTGCTATATATGGGCATTATAGAATGACAAAATTCACTATATAACTATCTGAGAAATATTTAATGAGCACATTCCCGTTTTTTTTTCTTCTCCTGAAAACTTTTGATTTTGTTACTTAATGACTTTTATCTCCAAGCAAACGATACATTAATGTATTTTGCATTTTTATAATATGGAGAAAACGATGTATAGTATGTATTTATGAATATACCGTGAGAAGAAATATCGATATCCACCCCATAATTACTAACATCCAAATGCCTTCAAAAATGATTAGTTTGGATTGGGAATTCGTACTTGTGCCCATAAGGCGAAATTTCTTCCAGCGTTCATTTATAGCTAATAAATTTGAACTTTTCCTTGACAAGGACAAGAGAAACGAGATACCATTTGAGTTGTAAAGTTGAAGCAATCGTAAACTGCAAGTAGTAAAAAAAGAAAAAGAAAAAAAATGTTAAAGAGGAGAGGAGGAGCATAAAGGAGACAAGGGTTAGAGGTGAAAATGTTATTTCCCTTGCAACTGGCCGCTTTCAGGGCGGATATATTTTAACAGAATGGAACCTCCCCCCCACCACCTTTTGTTTTTTATGTATCATCCCCTGGTTTTCACTGCCGTATGATACCACGGCTTACGTGTTACTGAGTCATGGTGTCAGGTCACGGAACCATGTTTCGAACAACAATAATTCAAATAAAAAGAAAGAAATATTTACGTAAACAATATTGCTATTTAATTTAAGGACTTATTATTTTTTCTTTCATATTTCTATTGATATTCACAACTGTACAGAACAAATAAATTAAGGCTTAGCGAATCCGAAGGTTCGATGCCGATACCACAAACCGCACACTTCCCACCAATCCACTCCTCCAAAGCCTAAATCCCCCAGGTCGGCCCTGACACAATCCTCCTATCTTCGTCTCGGTCTACCCCTCGGTCGTTTACCCGACGGCTCATAACTGATTACTTTTTTCGGAATTCGATCATTATTAAACCCAACGACTTTAAATGCCCATTTTAAGCGTCGCGCTTCTATTACTTGAACTATATTTACCGGATATAATTCGCGCAGTTCCGCATTGTGAAGGCTTCTAAATTCTCCTGTTTCTTCATCCTTTTTTGGGCCAAATATTCTACGTAGTACTTTATTTTCGAAAACTTTAAGGCGTTGTTCCTCCCTTAACGTCAGCGGCCATGTTTCACATCCGTAGAGAACTGTTGGTAGTATAATAGTTTTGTAAATCCTAAATTTTAAATTTTTGGAGAGTAAGCGCGAACTGATTAATTTTGCTACCGAGAAATAACAAGCATTACCGGATTTTAAACTAGCCTTTATTTCTTCTTGAATTTCATTTTTCCTCGATATAATAGGCCCTAGATATTTGATTTGCTCAATGTGTTCAAACTTTATCACGGAAATATCAACATTACTAAAATGTTCACCGTTTCTACTACTAACCATATATTTCGTTTTATCGGTATTAATTACAAAACCGATTTCGTTACCGGTTTCCATGAGCGTAGTAGCGTTTAGTTTTATAGTTTCCTCGTTTTCACCCAAAAGTACCAAATCATCAGCATAACCAAAAACCGGACACTTACCACCCATCTCTAATCCTTTTCCCGTAAACATTACCTTCCTAATGACGTATTCTAGCGCTAAGTTAAATAATACCGGAGAAAGAGAATCTCCCTGTTTTAAACCCGAATGTACCTCAAACATTTTGGAGTAAAAAGCCCCGATTTGGACTCTATTACACGTTTCGGACATGCACAGTATAGAAAAAATACATCTAATAAATGTGTAGGAAAATGAATACAGTATCATGAAAATAAATTGTAAAGCAATCACCGAATGGTGACGCTTAAATAAAATTTCCATAGTAGAAGGTTTCGAAGCCATCTTCTTCTCAGACTCCTCAGATGTTGAGAATATTGAGAATATATAGAAATCAGGAATTCTATGCTGTAAATAAAATAAAATCGGGAAGCAATTTGAAGGTCAAATAGATTTTACAATGAATGGATAGGTGTTTTGTTTAGGCTAAATCAGCGACTAATAAAACGTTTAAGATCTTTATGAATAAGTTTATGAAAAGTAAGGAGCATTGAGGATTTTGGATACGATGAAATTTGAAGATTTAGTTGAGCACCAAAGCTCGATTCGGTTTTTTTTTTTTTTTTTTTTTTTTTTTTTTTTTTTTTTTTTAAATCAGTCAAATTATAATAATAATAATAATAATAATAATAATAATAATAATAATAATAATAGCCTTTTATTATGTCCATAACTCAACAAATAAACCATAATTCAAATAAATACAATAAAAATAAAAATTTAACATATCTACAAATAAGTACAATTATTATCATATTTAAAAACAAAATTCTTCTGTGAGTTTGTGTGGGAAACCGGGTTCGCGATTTTGATCCACTTCTCCTTCCATTTATCTCTGTCCCTTGCCATTCTCCACCATAGTAGTCAGGCTTTCTTTTTAAAGAAGTCGCTTCATCTTTTCAACTGTCCTCCTCTTCGCCTTTTGTAGTAATAGGGTGTCCAAACAGTCACTTCCATTGACCACCTTTTATCAGTTCTCCTTAAGATGTGCCCCGCCCATTCCATTTTTGCTTCTCGATATGGTGAATTATGTCTTTCAGGCCAGTCTTCTCTCTGATGATACAACTCCTAACCTTCTCCTTCCTACTTATCTTTATCATATTTCTTTCTATTCCTCTTTGCCAGCTTATCAGTTTCCTTGTTTGGGCTTTCGTTAGGGACCAAGTCTGACTACCAAAGGAGACGGCTGGAAGTATACATGTATCGAACACTTTCTTTTATATCTCTTTTAGGAAATCGTTTTTCATTATTGTTTTCAACGACCAGTACTTAGCCCAACCTATGGATGTTCTTCTGTCCACTTCCTTCCACGATTTATTTGTAAAAGAGACCAACTGTCCAAGGTATTTATAATCTTCTACGTATTGTAAGCTATGATTTCCAACTTTTATATCTACCTTTTCTGCGGTCGTCATTAGCTTTGTTTTATCAAAATTAGGTGAGAGGCCTACTTCTGTACATATCTCCAGTAAAGTTTCCATCATCATTTTGAGGTTGAGTCATTCTGCTGCATAGCTCGCCAACCAAACAATATCGCCTGCAAATCGGAGACAGTTTAGCCATCTTCCGTTTATCTTTATGCCGACATTCTTCCAATCTATACGCCAAAATACTGTTTCCAACACTAAGATTAACAGTATTGGTGATAGAAGATCTCCTTGGCGCACTCCTCTCCTGACTTCAAAGTTTGGGCCGTTTCTTTCTGTAGCAATGAATGCTTCCATATCTTAAATCAGTCAAATTACGGTCATGTAAAACAGTCTGTTTTTTTCTTATTTTTCTGTTGCGTGAAACTGAGCTTGATCGGGACTACGCATGCGTTTCCTTGCCTTCCTCTGAGCCCATATTTCCTTCATTCTCTTGATATAGGTTTCCATCCGTTTATCTGTCTAAGGTTTCCCAATCTTTCTTCTCGGTCAACTTTCCAACTGTGGAATTCGGATCTAAAAATGTCTCTTTCTAGGATGTCTTTTTGAGTAATACCTGCTAGCTTTAGGTCCTTTTAATTTCGCCCATCCATTTGACGGTGTCCGTTGTAGCTTTACTCCTATTATCATAAAATTCCAATTTTCTTTTTGTAAGACGATTCGTTTTCATTCTTTTATTGTGTAAATGAAAGTTTTAAACGTTTATCTATTAAATGAGTAGTCTATAGCATCTAGCAGTTTCATTTCGTTTTAGCCTAGTATGCGGATTCCAAATAAGACGTTTGTCCAGATTGAGGTAGTAGACTTGCTAACAGAAATTAATGGATTATGATTAAACAGTACTGTAGGACACGAAGTCGTAGGTTTAATCAAGTGGTAAAGTCGGTTCGATGAATTTTGCGAGGACTAATGCAAAACAAATTTATTATTATAAATCATAGTCAAAGATATCGATTTTTTTTTTCAAATTATCATATATCTAACTATCAAACTCAGTTTTATTTACAATTATTATAACTGACTATATATCTTTTATTTTACATTTTAAAATTTATCATACTGTCGATACATATGCTAAGTACAGAATGAGAAAGAACGCATTTTTTGTTTTGAATTAGGGATTGCTTTAGGACTGATGCATGATGAAGCGAACTCTCGAACCTGAATCCGCTCTGTAAAGCCGGCCACTGACGATCGTTCCAAATGAAGCGTTTGAAGGATTGAGTGTAATAATTGGAGTGACTTGAGTGACTGGTGATCATCGTCACTGATTTCAAGGGCCTCACTGACAATCACTCCATTAAATTTAGCTTTAAATCACTAAAAAAAGAAAAGGACTTTCTGTGCGAAAGGTTCAAAGCAACGAAATAATTATCAATTTTTAATAGTTAGTTTGCATTGTTACTAGAAGGCAAAACAAATAATAAACTTTTAAGTAAATTCCGAAAATTTGAAAGCTCCAATCGTAGCAAATTTAGTCTAGTTTACTATGAAAACTAACAAGATTTACTTTAAAACCAAAGAAGATATTTTGGTGAAAAGTAGCAAAGGTTAAAATTTTGGAGATTTATTATTAATAATTAATTTTGGCGTATTTTATTAAAAATTAGGGAGCGGATGCGTTACAAGGGGCAAAACTAGAATGTTCGTATACAAATACTATACTAACATATTTAAAAACCATATCCGCTTAACATTATTATATCAAAATGCATAGTTACAATGAAAGGCGAATTGCTTCTTTTTATTTTAATTTTTTTTTTTCTTGACCACATTGAAACAAATTGTCTTTAACTGTTATCATTAAATCAAAATAAATGTGAATGCGTAAACAGATCTGGTACTGTAGATCGTGTAGATTATATTTTAATAGAGATTTAAAAGACGATGATATTAAGCCTATTTAAATAAATCTATTAAAAATAATTTGAAGTTTAGAGCAATTGTATAGTTAGTGTTCAAATCGTCGCTACAGACAATCAGGTACCTACCTGTCTTTCCAAGTTTCCGTGGAATTCTCTTATTAAGAATATGTAGTATATACGAATACACTTTAAAAATTATATCAATTGTTATAAAAATAATAGTTCGTTCTTGCGCAACTTTATAAATTTATTTTTTTTCATTGCATTCTCTACAAATAGTACTTTGATTTTATTAATATTTCATTATATTTATTTAAATCTATGCACTTTATAAAAAAAAAAAAAAATTAACAAAAACAAAATGTATTTAATATCATATCAATTTATTGATAGAACTTCAGTCCATTGTGGGCGGAGGAGAGAAGCAGAGACCAGATAAAAATATTCGTTTTGTTTGAATAAGTGAACAAAATAAATATATTATTTTCAGTATAAAGCGATAAAAAAAAAATAAAATAAAAGTTTCGCTATTTCATTGTTTAATTTGCATTAAAGGAGTCTCATAAAATAAAGTATTTTATACCAATGTTTCATTCAATTTATAATTTTTAAAAATAACTACTAAAATATTGAAATAATTTTGACTCAATTAGGTGAAATTCATCATGTCATAAAAGTTTGTTGTTGTGTTTATTTTTTTAACAGAGGATTATTTTATTAGAGTTTTTTAATAGATTTTTTAATCTATAAATAATAAGTTAATTCCTTAGAGTTAGAACTCGTTCTAAAATTATTTAGACAAAGATCAATCAACAAATAAGGACACCTTACAAGCGAGTATTACCAAGTAATAAGGTCCATACGTTTCCGTTCTGAGAAAGAAGGAAAAGTGAAAGAAAAAGCTGGTGTTTTTATTTTTCAATATATTCTCCTCTGAGTTCTACACACTTAATACAACACAATATTCCTATTCTGTGAAAAAAACGAGTTCGTTGTCTGCCTCCTTTAAAAAATCCTAAATTATTCGGAATTTCTTTTGTATTTTGGAACAATTTTGTAAAGCATCTAAGTATAAAAAGCATCTTTGTAGAAATTCAATCATAAGTTTCATTTAATTTTAACCTCCACATTCTACATTATAATCATCTTATGTACTGATTTATTAGTCTCAAATTTACACTGCAAGACAGCAATACCATTTTATTGTACTTTTATGTAATTCTTAGAAGGTTAATGTGTCCCAGAGTAAAAATAATTTTACATTTCCTATACATAAGACTAAAACGACAGGAAACTGATCGCCGTTTTCAACTTCTTCAACATTTACTAGACAAACGCTCAAGGAACTGACGTTGATGCCTCTCTTATGTGGCTGCGTAAGGGAACCCTATTTCCAGAGACTGAAGGATTCCTATTAGCGATCCAGGACCAGGTGATTGCTACAAACGTTTATAGACGTCGAATATGTGGCGAACAAATTAATGAACTATGCCGGTTGTGCAAAGCTGCAGCGGAATCGATCCAGCATATATCCTCTGGCTGTAAGGCTCTGGCAGGTAAAGAATATTTGCTGAGGCATAACTGCTTTGCCAAAATAGTTCACCAAGCTGTGGCCAATAAATACGGGATTTTGGAAAAAAGCGGAAGTACCTTATTACAGGTATAACCCAAAGCCTATAATTGAAACAAAGCATATAAAACTATACTGGGACCAAGCTATTTTGACAGATCACACTATCCCTCACAACAGACCCGATATTTTACTTGTTAACAAAGATAATAGATCAGCAGCTATAATAGAAATAGGAGTGCCAACGGATGATAATGTTCATCGCACGGCTGCTGAGAAAATGAGGAAATATTTGGATCTTGGCGAAGAGCTGAAACACCTGTACCGTCTTGAAAATGTGAGGGTGTTTCCATTGATCATTTCTAGTAATGGTTTGATCCCGGAGATCACATACGGACATATTACTTATAAACCTAGAAGAGAAGACAGCACGGATAGTCGATATCGCCGTTCCCAACGACAACAATATGACTTCCACCGTTGGAGAAAAGTTACGAAAATATCAGGAACTGGCCGTTGAATTGAAGCAATTGTATCGCCTAGAAAAAGCAGTTGTGACGCCAATTGTAATATCGACAAACGGGCTGATCCCAACTTCAACTGTAGTTGGTATTGATG